>CM046364.1:7457639-7482454 GCA_025413025.1 Ficus hispida | reverse complement strand
CGGTATCCTTCCGGTTATTGTTCACCAAAACTTGATTCAAAACTTCATTTTCTTTGCTTTGGAAAAACTTAGGGTTTTATGTTTATTTTCCTCAAAAATCCTTGTTCATCTTATCAAAATTTGTAACCTTATGAGTGGGTCTTGTAAAATTATTAAATGATAGAAACTGCCTTTAGAACAGTTTCTCACTGTCAATTTATCAGTGTATGTGTAGAAATGTCTTTTTCCTGCACTGTTTTTAAAAATCCTGCGCAGGAATTTCCTGTTTCCTATACAGTTTTTGAAATCTAATTTTATTTAAAAATCAAAGTCGAATCTAAATATTTTTCTTCACAAAAGTTTTAGATCTTGAGAAATCCTAAAAATTTCGTGTTTTACTAGAGACCCAGATCGGTTTCTAACCCACTCATTTACCCTGTTGAACTCACCTAGCTGTGCATGAAGTCTGGGCACGGTCAGGCTCGGATTTTTATCAAAACCGAGGCCATTAGAGTCTTATTTGGAAAACGGTCCATAATTCCCACTAGGAAAAACAGTTCCCTACAACTTTCATGTTTTAAGTTTTGTCAAAATCAGCCTTTAAGGGCCTCAAAATCTGCTTTCCAGAAAACTGGCCAGTTTTTACCCGAACTGGCAGTTTTTCTTGTTTAAGTTAGTTTTACGTCCTAATCGTGAAATCTAACTCAACCAGCTACTGCGAGAGCCTAAGATCAAACATCAGCGCATTTCTAATGTAAGGTTTCATTAAACACAAATTAAATCATATCCATGCAAACCATTATTGATTTTGGATCAACCAAAGTTTGCATAATTCTAGGTTGCCCAAACCATTCAAACTTAACCTAGCAATCTATCATGGCATTCTAGATCATGCTTAAACCTATTTGGGGACATACAACATTATCAAACATCTAGTATACAAATCATAATATCAAGCAAACATAAGTATAAAACCATGCAAAGCTCATAAATCAAACCACCCTTAACCTAATCAAGCACAAAAACCTAATTTTTCTAAACTTGGGCAAAAAATCAAATTGAGCTTATGCTCTTACAAATCAACTTGAAATACACTTAAATTTCAAATTGAAGCTCAATTTAAAAAGTTTAGGGCTAAGGGAGATTTCCTTGATTGAACACCAGGTTAGGCTAGGAGTTTGGTTCACTTTTCTCCCTTTCTCCTTGGCTCTCCACAACCGGCCTTGCTCCCTCCAATGGGTACGAAAATTTTTTGGTCACTTGGTGGTTGTTTCAACAAAGTCCGGCCACCCTCCAACACTTCCTTTCTTCACTTTTTCTTTTCTTTCTCTTCCTCTCCCACAACCGGCCTCTAGGCCTAAATTGGGTACCAAAAATTTTATAACTTTGGCTTGGTTCTAAGTGAAATCCGACCACCCCCCTAAGGTTTTTCTTTTGAATTCTTGTTTTTCTCTTTTCTTTCTTTCCTTCCTTGGGTTCGGTTTTGAGAAGAAAAGGTGAAGGAATTTTTGGGCATAACTTAGCTAGATTTTACAATTTTTTGAACCAAATGGGTCACCTATTTATAGGTGATTTAGAACTTTTCAAATTTACTCAAAAGTCCTTGAAAAATCAATTTTTGCACAAAGAACCCTTAGGTGGCCGGCCATCCTTGGTCTAGAATCATCCATAATACTTTCCATAATTTGCTTAATTCCTTAATGATGTCATAATTTTGGGATTAGATGACATAAGTATCATTAAGGTTTATTTGCCTTTTTCCTTAATAGGCAGTCCACTTTTATGCCAAAACAGATATTTTCAATACTGTGTTCACTAATATACAGTACTGTATACTGAACTGCAGTCTAAAATTTATCTATGTAAAAATGGACTGTATAAAAATTCTTTTTGCTTAAAGCCCTTTTGGCCCTTGATATCCTATTTAATGTGCTTGATTTTTCTATGGTGGTTTTAAATATTATTCATGCTATCTTGTCCGTAAAACGGTTTTTCACAGTATTTATCCCATACTGCTTAACATTTTTCAGTATCGTCATACATTTGACCTTTTTAGTCAACCTTTGACTTTTTTGGTCAACTTTGACTTTCTTGGTCAAACTTTGACCAACATAAAATCATATAATTTTTCTACCCTTTTTTACTCAAAAGGTCACATGCTTGGCTAAGCAATCATTTTTGAGTCTTATAAGACCTCACAAAACTCAATAAAACCCCTTAATCGGGTTCTTTCATAAATACCCTCATGGTACAATTTAAATTTCTTTACAAGAAATCGTAACGTCGTAAAATTCAATTATTACAATCTACCCTCGTTAAAAATTTTCGTCCTCGAAAATTAGAACAAACTGGGGTAGTTCTTTCTCATCTCGTCTTCCAATTCCCAGGTTGCTTCTTTAACCTTGTGGTTTCGCCATAATACTTTAACCATGGGAATGGTTTTGTTTCTTAGGACCTTCTCTTCCGGATCTAGAATTTGAACTGGCTTTTCTTCATAGGTCAAGTCCGTTTGAACCTCCACTGGTTCATGACTAAGCACATGGGAAGGGTCAGGTACATACTTCTTTAACATCGAAACATGGAAAACATTATGCATCGAAGCTAATTCTGGCGGTAGGGCAAGCTTGTAGGTTACTTTCCTAATCCTCTCAAGGACTTCAAATGGTCTCGTATACCTCGGGCTAAGCTTCCCCTTTTTACCAAATCGCATTACTCCTTTCATATGAACAATTTTGATGAATACAACATCTCCAACTTGGAATTCTAAAGGCCTCCTACGTTTATCGGCATAACTTTTCTGTCTGCTAAAAGCTATGTCGAGCCTCTGCTTGATCTTCTGAATATCCTCAGAGGTCTTATTAATGAAATCCGTCGTTTGCAGCTGCTTTTGTCCAACTTCCTACCAATTAGGGCTGGCAAATCGTGTTCGCGGGCCGTGTTCGGGCCAGCCCGATTACGGCACGACACGATTAGCTTGAACACGAACACGACACGATTAATAAACGGGCCACGAACTCAAACACGAACACGACACGATTAATAAACGGGTAGCACGACACGACACGAAGCGCCCGGGCGCGCGCCTGGGCCGCGTGGGCGCGCGCCTGGCTCGGGCAGGAAGGAGGCAGCGTTCCACGACGGTCTTTTGACTATCGTGGTTGGTCCCCAAGCGCGCGGGCGCGCGCCTGGGCCGCGCGGGCGCGCGCCTGGGCCGCGCGGGCGCGCGCCTGGGCCGCGCGGGCGCGCGCCTGGCTCCAGCAGGAAGGAGGCAGCGTTCCACGACGGTCTTTTGACTGTCGTGGTTGGTCCCCAAGCGCGCGGGCGCGCGCCTGGGCCGCGCGGGCGCGCGCCTGGCTCCAGCAGGAAGGAGGCAGCGTTCCACGACGGTCTTTTGACTGTCGTGGTTGGTCCCCAAGCGCGCGGGCGCGCGCCTGGGCCGCGCGGGCACGCTCCTACGCGCTTCTTTGACATCCTTTCACGATGGTCAAAAGACCGTCGTGGTTGGTCCTTCCCGAGGACCTACCACGACGGTCTTTTTTGACCGTCGTGGTAACTTTTTATACCACGACGGTTTTTAAAAAAACCGTCGTGATATCCGTTCTGCGAAATTTCAAAAATAATCCGAGAACCGTGCACGCTTGCATGTTGCCCAAATTTTGCGTCCTACATATATAAAATCAAATGAAAGACCTGGATCGTTTTTTTATTGTATCGACGCCATGATAGTTCTTAAACCGTCGTGGTATCACGGATACCACCGTGGTATTACCACGACGGTCCTAAGACCGTCGTGTAATTTGAGATACCACGACGGTCCTAAAACTGCCGTATAATCCGAGATACCACGACGGTTCTAAAACCGTCGTGGAATCCATATATTTACCACGACTGTGGATTCCACGACGGTTTTTAAACCGTCGTTGAAGTATTACTACGACGGTTTTTAACCGTCGTGGAATCTGGTTTCTGTAGTAGTGTCACATATTATATTTGTTGATATGCAAGCATCTAAATTAGAATTGATATCCCATAACATTTTTCATGTAGGAAATGTCTATATAAGTTAACAAATAGAAATATTTGTTATTTAGTAGAAAACAATATGAATCATGAAATACGTGGCATTCCGAAATCAGAGGGCCTTGTGAGAAAAGAATTACGAGGAACAATGGAAGCAACAATCAACATCCACTTTTTTTAATATAGTTAAGATAAAAACATTAGCTTTTGTATAATATATATATATATATATTATATATATATATATATTTGAAAGGGTAGACATATAATTTATTGATACCCGATCAAAAAGACAAAAACAATAATTCTTATTTTTCTATTTATATTTCAATAATTTATACAAGTAATTTTTTTGTTTATTATTAGCATTATTTTTCATTCCGTAGTGCCACCATAATACCACACTAGACTGACTTATTGATTACCAAACAGAGTAACATTCTTTTGGAGTTAAACATATTTTATAGTATTGTCAAATACTTAGTTGCTTTAAACAACAAGCAAAAGAATAAACTACAATAGTAATTCGAAGACAACAAGTAAAAAATACAGAAATGATGACAAGAATATTTAAATATTATTTATGAATTTTTTTTTCATGGTCAATAAGAATTTGGAAAGTTGAAGTTCAAATTTGAAAAATATAGTTTCAAAATGATGAGTAAGTTTTACTGTTTTACATCCTAATAAATTTATGTATTTGTTAACTATAAGATTACCCTAATATCCTAATTCAAATATATACACATAATTAGGTTTACTATTTTATATTATTAATTATTTTATATTATTAACTAGTTAACTCTAACTATAATTTGTTTACAATTTTATATTATTAACTAGTTAATTATAAGATTATTATTTTATATCAGAAGCAACATCTCCATAACTTCTGATTTATATTGTCTCAATAGTGGAAATTCTTCAATAGTTATTTTCTAGTCTTGTATCAAACACACAAATGGGCCTATACTTGTTATAAAAAGAGCTTTAGAATAGTTTGAAAATTCTAACATAAACGTGCTAAACGTGTTAATCGTGTTAGCCCGTTTCCGGCGCATTTATTTTCGTGTTAAACGTGTCGACCCAATTTCGACCCAATTATTAAACGTGCGGTTCAAACCCATTTATTACGTGTCGTTCTCGTGTCGTGTCACCGTGTCGTGTCCGGAATTGCCGGCCCTACTACCAATGGATAGGAGATCGACATTTCCTTCCATATAACACTTCAAATTGAGCCATACCAATTGAAGCATGGTAGCTATTGTTATATGAAAATTCGATCAATAGCAGCTTTTGATCCCAATTTCCTTTGAAATCCAGAACACATGACCTCATCATATCTTTTAGTGTCTGGATGGTTCGTTCTGATTGACTGTCAGTTTGGGGGTGAAATGTCATACTGAACTTCAATTTCGACCTCATGACGTTATGAACACTAGTCCAAAATCGAGAGGTGAAACGTCCATCACGGTCCGAAACGATCAATTTTCGGTATTCCATGAAATCTGACGATCTGGGATACGTAAATTTCAGCCAATTTCTCCACTGAAAAGGTGGCCTTGATTGCAATGAAGTAGGCTGATTTGGTTAATCTATCCACAATAACCCAAATCGTGTCATTCCCACTTGCAATCCTGGGTAGTCCTACTACAAAATCAATAGTAATTTACTCCCATTTCCATTCAGGAAGCTCTATTTTCTAAAGTTCTCCACCAGGATGTCGGTGTTCAGGCTTAACTTTCTGACAAGTTAGGCATTTTGACATGAATTTTGCTACTGCCCTCTTCATATTTGGCCACCAATAATTCTCTCGGAGGTCCTTGTACATCTTAGAAGCTCCAGGATGTACGGAATATGGTGTCTTATGTGCTTCTGATAAAATCTGGTCCTTAAGAAATTTAAAGTTAGGAACACAAATCCTTCCTTGCAAATAAATGACACCATCTACAGCGACCTTAAACTCCTTGTTCTTTCCATCAAAGAGTTGCGCTTTCAGCAAAGAGGAGTCTTTTCCTTTATGCGACTTAATGGTCTCTAGAAGATTGGATTGGAGGGACAGAACAGACAATTTCCCCGTTATTAATTCCAGATTGAACTCAGAAATCTCTCTTTGTAGTGGCTTAGGAAAAGCTCCAATAGACATTAGCATGCCTACGGATTTCCTACTTAAAGCATCTACTACCCTGTTCGCCTTCCCAGGGTGATAAAGAATCTCACAATTGTAGTCCTTTACAAGTTCTAGCCATCTACGCTGTCTCATGTTGAGCTCTTTCTGAGTAAAAATATACTTGAGACTCTGATGATCGGTGTAGATTTCATACTTGTTTCCATACAAATAGTGTCTCCAAATCTTAAGTGCGAAAACTACTGCTGCAAGCTCCAAATCGTGCATGAGATAATTTCTTTCGTGAATCTTCAGCTGGCGGGATGCGTATGCCACTACCTTCCTATTTTGCATCAAGACGGCTCCTAATCCATTTTTAGAAGCGTCACCGTAGATCACGAAATTTCCTGCATCTACATCAGGAATTATAAACACCGGCGTACTTGTTAGCTTTTTCTTGAGCTCTTGAAAATTTTCCTCACATTTCTGAGTCCATTCAAATTTCTTGGAAAATCCCTCGATGAACCGTCGGTAGTATCCAGCTAATCCAAGAAAGCCTCTTATTTCTGTAACATTCTTGGGTGCTGGCCATGCACTGACCGCCTCCACCTTAGCAGGGTCTACGGAAATTCCTTCCTTTAATACTACATGACCCAAGAAATGAAAATTTTCCAGCCAAAATTGACATTTTGTGAATTTGGCCTACAACTGATTCCGTCTTAGCGTCTCCATCACCAGTCTAAGATGATGCTCATGTTCTTCTTTGGACCTTGAGTAAATTAAAATATCGTCAATAAAGACAATGACGAACTTGTCTAAATACTCCTTGAACACTCGGTTCATAAGGTCCATAGATGCAGTCGGGGCATTGGTTAATCCAAATGGCATAACCAAAAACTCATAGTGCCCGTAATGAGTTCGAAAAGCTGTCTTGGAGATATCTGATTCCTTGATCCTAAGCTGATGATAGCTTGATCGTAAATCGACTTTCGAAAATTCTACCGCTCCCCCTGAGTTAATCGAAAAGATCGTCAATCCTCGGAAGAGGATACTTGTTCTTGATCGTAATCCTGTTCAGCTCATGGTAGTCAATACACATATGTAATGATCCATCATTCTTCTTTACGAACAACACAGGTGCTCCCCAAGGAGAGTAACTTTATCGGATGAATCCCTTATCAAGCAGTTCTTGTAACTGCACTTGAAGTTCCCTAAGCTCGGCAGATGCCATACAGTAAGGCACTTTCGATATTGGAGCGGCTCCAGGTAACAACTCGATCCCAAACGAAATTTCACGTTCTGGCGGAAGTCCTGGTAAATCTTTCAGAAAGATAACAATATATTCCTTTATAATGGGGACATCTTCCGGTGTTAACTCCACTTCACAATCTTTATCCACCATGTTAGCTAAATATCCTTGGCAGCCACTAGCTAACATTTTCCAAGCCTTCATTGCCAAAACTAGTCTAGTTGCTGAGCTCCGTGACTGTCCGTAGAAGTTAAACTCTTCCTCTCCATATGGGTTGAATGTCATGCAATGCTTTCGGCTGTCAATCTTGGCCTTGTACTTGCCTAAGAAATCCATCCCTAAGATCACATCGAAATCCTAAAGTTTGATCGCGATGAGATCTACAAACAATTCTCTACTGCAGATAATCACGGAAGTATTTCGTATCCAAAAATTGGATCACAAATTTTCTCTGGATGGCAAAGAGATTTTGAAAGGTTCTTCTAAATTATTCACACCTCTTCCTAATGTCTAGGCGAACTCCAAAGACACGAATAAGTGAATAGCACCAGAATCAAACAAGGCAATAGCATCATGAGTGGCGATAGAAATCTGACATGTCACCACATGCGAAGTCCATGCTTCTGCATTAACCTTAGTGTAAGCATAGATTCTGGCCTGGGGTTCAGCAGCCTCTAATCTGCCTTGTGTGATCGAGGGTCCTTCAAGCCTTGCTTGGACTGGATGTAGCTGGCTATTGGTGTTTCGGCTCGGATAAGGAGGATTCTGGCCTTGGTTGTTCAGGGTGCAATTTCTCGCATGATGCCCCTCCTTGCCACACAGGTAGCAAGCATTTGACCCCATTCTGCACACTCCCGGGTGTTTCTTCCCACATTTAGTGCACACCGGGTAATCAGCGCTATTACTCGCATTTCCTCTATTATTCTTCTTCTGAGGGTAATTCTTTTGATGACCCTGGCCAGAGAAATTTCCTTTTCTCTTGTTCCTCCCAAAATGTTTGGAACCTTAGGCAAGGCTACTAGTCTGGCCTTTCTGGTTCGATTCAAAACCCTGACGGGGCTGCGTCTGCTTCACCACAGCTTTTTCCTCCTTCTTTACCTTAAAAATTTGAGCCCGTGCTTCCTTGTCCTGGTGTATCCAATATTCAGCCTTTATTGCTCGACTTACACAGTCGGATACTAGGGTAGGTGGGTTGCTGCCAGCACTCACTAGCTTGGCAATATCCGTGAGGAACATCTTCATCATTCTTCTAACTTTTTCTATTTCGTTTGGTACCAATTCTGGGCACAAATGGACTAACTGCTCAAATTTCTTGACAGCCTATATTACTGTCATTGACCCTTGTTTTTAAGCTGGTAAACTCATCCTACTAAGTTGCCAGGATTTCCCTATTGTAATACATGGTTCGGAACTCCGTCACGAAGTCTTGCCAGCTCATGGTTGTAACATCTCGACGCATCTGGACAGTCATCCACCAGTATCTAGCGTCTTTCTTGAGAGCGGAGGAAGTACAAAGAACCTTTTCCTATTTTGAGAGCCTCATAAAGTCCAAGATGACTTGGATATCGATCAGTCAATTATCAGCGGCTATCGGGTCCATCGGTCGTTCGAATTCAGGCGCCTTCATTCGCCAAAATCGCTCATACAACAGATCTTCTCGTACTAGCGGTGGGTTCTCTGGAACTCCAGCGGCCGCTAACGGAACTTCAAAATTTTGTGGAACTTCTGGTTGGACCTCTGGTTGAACACCGGGTACCAGAGGTACTACCGGGGGTACTCTATTGTCTTGAAGAGGAACCTCATCAGCCCGAGGTCTCCGATTTAATTGAACTAACTACTCTCGCAGTCTATCTGTTTCTCGCTTCTGTTCTAATAGTTGCCGTTGCAGATTAGCTACAACGATCGCGAGATCTAGCTCAGGCGGGTTTACAGGTATCATTCGACGTGGAGGTACCATCTTCTAATTCCTATTAAACCAGAAAAAAAGATATTATCATATTATCAATATCCTTTCTTTCATGCATATCTTATCATATTGCACCTCAATACTTCATGTCATAACGTAATAGTATCATCGTATCATATCACATACTAATACTTCATACTTGAACTGTCTTTATGTATTCTTACAAAAAGTACTTCATTTTTACAATACTGTAAATACATATCTAATACATCATACTGTACATACATAGGCAAAATCACGATGGAAGTGTCTAACACTTTACCATCATATATAAGTACAAGCCTATCGTCAAAAAAGAATAAGCTAGTACAAGTCAGTCCTAAAATCAAAAGATATATACACGGTCAGCCTAATCTATATACTCTATCGTAACCACAGAGGATGCGTCAGAGTCTGACTCCTCATCTCCGTCGTCGAACAAAATCTCCTCTGGGTCATCGTCAAAATCCTCCTCGTCCTCTAACCAGCCTGTATGCTCTAGCTCAAGCTGAGCTGTAAATCTTCCTCATCGTCGTTGGAGATGTCGATGATCGGGAGATCTTTCGGTTGGTCCTCCGGAGCCACTACGAAGTCAGCGGGATCAAAGTCATCGGTGCCCATGTCAGCCTCGGCCTCCTATGGCGGCACCTCTTGTAATGGAACTATAGGAATCGGGTCCTCAAGAAACACTGGACCTGCCTAAAAAAGCGGCTCTTCTATCCCAGCGTCATCAACTAGTGCCTGGTGACCACCCACAAAATCAGCAGCCTGCATGGCATGTACAACGGCCTCGGCCCCCAGAATGTCATCGATCATGTTCCCAACTGTCATAGCAAGCATAGGCATGGGAACATACTATCAGATCTGCGGAGGCAATCCGTCCCGAAATGTCTGCAGCGCCAACAGCTCTGGGTTGGCCAAGGCCTGCGGAACATGAGGCAACATTTCCTCCTGAAATCTCCGACAGTAGTAGCTCATGGACTCCTGTGGGTAGGCGTGCCAAACTACTGCGTAACTAAGATATCGCACATGGTACATATCCCGATAAATCTCGGGATCACGATGTGGTACACCCGCCCCCTCGTCCAGTACCGGTCCGTAACGTGCAATCACTAACGTACGGAAATGTACCCATGTGCGACTCAACATCTGTCGCTCGCCCAGTGTCATCCACCACAGTCGGGCGTCTGTTACAAAACACCGGCTAGCTAAGGAAACCTGTAATCCAGCCTCGATATGACAGATACGGAATATCAGCTCCATATCATACAGCCATGCCACTAATGATACTGTCCGTCTCGTACCATCAAATAACATGGGATACGACTCATAAAATGACGTCACTGTGTCTCGATCCTCGTCTACTCGAGCAGGATCCATGTCGTCGGGTCTATCATAACATGATCGCGTAATGAATATTTACTCACAAAAAAAATAAAGTCAACTTACAATGATGGTGATGATGGCAGGCAGACTATGAAATCGGATAGCAGGAAACTGCTCTGATACCAACTCTGTAACGATCCGCCTAACACAGGCCGTTACCATACATACATACATACGTTCTTTCTTACTTCACATAAATAACGAAATTTTTTTTTACAAGCATAAGAGCGTATATACGATAATTAAATGAAGATGTTTCAATACTAAATAAAATATTCATAAAAAAAACAAAACGTGTAGTGGCTATAGATCACACATTTTACAGCTCACCCTTCCATGCTTGCCATCTTGTATCAAAAGTTGCCCGTAGGTTGCTTATCTATAGCATAGACGTAAGACGTAAGATTTCGCTCAGCAAGTACAACATAAACATCCGCGACAACAAACAATACAAAACATAACCTAATTCAACATAACATAACTTATTCTGACATAGTCATGCATGAACCATTTATGCTTCATTATGCTTACTTATTCTTTCATAACATACTTTCATAACTAATCTTAAATTAACTTGTTTATGGGCCCCTTTACATAAGTGTATGTATTGTGGCGCGCAGCTATGGAGTGGTTGGGGCGGCTAGCCTAGTCCAACTCAAACCATAGACCGAACCTAACTTACGAGCAGGTTGATACGACACAGGCAAGCTCGCTTGCCCTCATACTTGTTTTTCATCATCTCATACTTGATCTTGTTCTTATTTAAGAATTAGTGAACATGTCTCGTGATTTCACACATACATAAGTCATAATCGTATCTTAGCATCATACCTCATATCATAGCCATGAACTTGATATATCATCTATCATGACATAGCCATATCATATAACATAGCTTCATCATTCCATACTCTACAACATATCTTAGCATCACAATTTCTAACATACATCACATATTATTCATCGATCACACTTGGATAAGTATCACAACCAAAAGCCTATGCTATAGGTGGAGTTGTACTTACCTCGTATACTATGTCCAATGATGTGCTGTTCTAAGTCAGGATACCATAACAGGCTACCTTCTGCTATTCCAAAGGATATAGGGTAAGGATTATAAAATATTAGTAACCTAACCAACTTTCATACGTAATCTTAGTTATATGTCCCCCCTTAAACAATGCTTGATACTTACTTAGTATCACTGATAACCCTAGGGTTTAGGGCCTATCATACTTAGAGCGTAACTTGATAGGTTACTTAAAGTAACCTTGGCTACTAAGCCTTACATTCATGAATAGTGTTAGGTTACCATTCCTAACCTTGGGCCTAAGCGTTTTTTTTTTTTTTTTTTTTTTTTTTTTAAACACATCCCATTAGGTTACTCTAAGTAACCTTGGTTTTTAGGCCCAACCAACATACTTTATATTTTGTTGGGTTATGCTGGGTCACCCTTGGGCTTTGGGTCTGATCCAATAACTCGGTATCCTTCCCGGTTATTGTTCACCAAAACTTGATTCAAAACTTCTTTTTCTTTGAATTGGAAAAACTTAGGGTTTTATGTTTATTTTCCTCAAAAATCCTTGTTCATCTTATCAAAATTTGTAACATTATGAGTGGGTCTTGTAAAAATTATTAAATGATAGAAACTTCCTTTGAAACAGTTTCTCACTGTCAATTTATCAGTGTATGTGCAAGAATGTCCTTTTCCTGCACTGTTTTAGAAAATCCTGTGCAGGAATTTCCTGTTTCCTATACAGTTTTTGAAATCCAATTTTATTTAAAAATCTAAGTCGAATCTGGGAAAGTTTTCTTCATAAAAGTTTTAGATCTTGAGAAACCCTAAAACTTTCATGTTTTACTCGAGACCCAGATCAGTTTCTAACCCACTCATTTACCCTGTTGAACTCATCTGGCCGTGCATGAAGTCTGGGCACGGTCAGGCTCGGATTTTTGTCAAAACCGAGGCCGTTGGAATCTTATTTTGGAAAATGGTCCACGTAGCCTACTAAGAAAAACCGTTCCCTACAACTTTAATGTTTTAAGTTTTTCAAAATCAGCCTCTAAGGGCCTTAAAATCTGCTTTCCAGAAAACTGGCCATTTTTTACCCGAACTGGCAGTTTTTCTTGTTTAAGTTGGTTTTACATCCTAATCACGAAATCTAACTCAACCAGCCACTGTGGGAGCCTAAGATCAAACTTGCAGCACATTTCTAACGTAAGGTTTCATTAAACACAAATTAAATCATATCCATGCAAACCATTATTGATTTTGGATCAACCACAGTTTGCATAATTCTAGGTTGCCCAAACCATTCAAACTTAACCTAGCAACCTATCATGGCATTCTAGATCATGCTTAAACCTATTTAGGGACATACAACATTATCAAACATCTAGCATACAAGCCATAATATCAAGCAAGCATAAGTATAAAACCATGCAAAGCTCATAAATCAAACCACCCTTAACCTAATCAAGCACAAAAACTTAATTTTTTTAAACTTGAGCAATAAATCAAATTGAGCTTATGCTCTTACAAATCAACTTGAAATACACTTAAATTTCAAATTGAAGCTCAATTTAAAAATTTTAGGGCTAAGGGAGATTACCTTGATTGAACACAAGGTTAAACTAGGAGTTTGGTCTACTTTTCTTCCTTTCTCCTTGGCTCTCCACAACCGGCCTTACTCCCTCCAATGAGTACCAAAATTTTTTGGTCACTTGGTGGTTGTTTCAACAAAATCCGGCCACCCTACAACACTTCCTGTTTTCACCTTTTCTTTTCTTTCTCTTCTTCTCCCACAACCGGCCTCTAGGCCTAAATTGGGTACCAAAAATTTTCTAACTTTGGCTTGGTTCTAAGTGAAATCCGACCACCCCCCTAAGGTTTTTCTTTTGAATTCTTGTTTTGCTCTTTTTTTTCTTTCCTTCCTTGGGTTCGGTTTTGAGAAGAAAAGGTGAAGGAATTTTTGGGCATAACTTAGCTAGTTTTTACAATTTTTTGAACCAAATGGGTCACCTATTTATAGGTGATTTAGAACTTTTCAAATTTGCTCAAAAGCCCTTGAAAAAGAAAATTTTTGCACAAAGAACCCCTTAGGTGGCCGGCCATCCTTGGTCTAGAACCATCCATAATACTTTCCATAATTTGCTTAATTCCTTAATGATGTTATAATTTTGGGATTAGATGATGTAAGCATCATTAAGGTTTGTTTGCATTTTTCCTTAATAGACAGTTCACTTTTATGAAAAAACAGATATTTCCAATACTGTGTTCACTAATACACAGTACTGTATACTGAATTGCAGTCCAAAATTTATCTGTATAAAAATGGACTGTATAAAAATTTTCTTTTTGCTTAAAGACCTTTTGGCCCTTGATATCCTATTTAATGTGCTTGATTTTTCTATAGTGGTTTTAAATCTTATTCATGCTATCTTGTCCGTAAAAACGGTTTTTCACAGTATTTATCCCATACTACTTACCATTTTTCAGTATCATCATACATTTGACCTTTCTAGTCAACCTTTGACTTTTTTTAGTCAACTTTGACTTTATTGGTCAAACTTTGATCAAATAAAATCATAAAGTTTTTCTACCACTCAAAAGGTCACATGCTTGGCTAAGCAATCATTTTTGAGTCTTATAAAAACTCACAAAACTCAATAAAACTTTTTAATCGGGTTCTTTCATAAATACCCTCATGGTACAATTTAAATTTCTTTACAACAAATCGTAACATCATAAAATTCAGTTATTACAGTATGCGACTCATATGAGATCTTTTTTTAATAGTTGTGATATTTAATAGCACTGATATGATATAATTGCTGAAACCATACAGAGTATTCACATGCATGAAAGTTCTTTAGGATTTGGAGAAGCAAAGGACAGAAACTTCATATCTTTCTCCAAAGCGGCCATTTGTTTCTCTTCCAGCATCATAAAGGATTCAATTCCTTTACTTCCTTGTTGATCAACCAAAAAAACAAGATTTCTGAACTCAGAACCAACCGTCCCATGTGCTCCCACCCAAATTGGCTTTCCCCACCCAAAATTAACCTCATTAAAGAAGCCTCCCCAGTGTGAGAATCTATAAATATCCGGTGCATTTTCAGGCTCCGAAGAAAGGATCTCTTCCATTTGATCGAAGAACTCCAACACGGCTTCAAAGCCAACCTCACTTTCCAAGCTCTCCAAGTACTCGTTGCTGAAGTTTACAAGTGATTCCCTCAATGTCATCACTAGTTCTTGCAAATCCGCGTTGGCTGCCCTATCGGAAGCAGCTCTTGCCCACCAAAACAGATTTCCAATAGCGGTGTTTAATACTTGGGATTTCACTCTAGGCCTCATGTTCGTCGCATGGGTTACTGTCGAAGCCCTAGCGGAACCCAACACTTGCTTGGAAGCCACAGACATGTGTTTCCTCACAAAATACATCACGGCCTCATTGCGTGTTGGCTTTGGGACTTCTCACTTTTCGCCATCTCTCTCAAAGTGGCGACGGCGTCAGCATTGAACACGAATCTTCTCGTGATGAAATTACCTTTCTTGAACCATAACTTGTACATTAGGGTTTTGTATTTCTGGGGAAAATTCTCTCTCGGTGGGAAGACTATCGGTGCGTCAGAGAGATTAGGTTTGATGATTTTATGAGGAGCACCTCGGAATGCTGTGGCCCAAGACATGAAATGGCTCAAGGTTCCATCGGCAACCTTGTGGCTCAAGGAAGTACTAATTGCTATACCGAAGCAGGCGAAGACATTCACTTGGAAGCCAATTTGGGGTTTCGAATCATCGGTTTCGTTGCGAAAAGGAGGGAACGGAACAAACTGGTCCAACAGCGTATTTTATCTGAGCTTAAAGTACTCGGCCAAGGTGCAGCTGACATTGGCTTCGACATAGACGACTCCAGCATCGAATTCGTCTACGTAGAGATTATCTTTAGTTCTCCCCGAAAACGGGTAGAACAAAGTTAGGGTTCCGGAGAGCGACTTCTTGAGCTGGGCTAGGGTTTGGGGGACATCGAAGTTTGAATCGGCAATGCGGTAGAAGACTGAGGCGTAGGTGAAGGGAGTGATCTGATCGAAGAGACAAAGTTTGTGTGATTTTAGATGGCAATCAAGTGGCAAGGAAGATGACTTGAGGGTTTCTCTTGAAATGATGCTAACCTCCATAGTTCACCAATTAGTACGTTTGGCAGCAATTAACAAAGCATACAAATTTGTGTTTAGCCAGCTGATGTTTTGTTCTGAGTCGTCTTGGTTTACGTCAAGAAATAAAGGTATTTATAGACCTTTTGTGGGTTGTGATTTAAGGCTCATTTGATTAAGAAGAAGAGTTCAATTTGGCTTAGCCAAGAAGTTAGTGGCCCCTGGCCCATCTGTGAGCAAGACCCTGCTTGTAACATCGACAATACATTAAAAGCTCTCATCATGTGCGAGTGTCGTATGTACATACTAGTTTGTGGGAAGCACGTTTCGTGTTTCTTTTATTAAAAAAAATCATTTTAATTATATTTAACAAAATATTTGTATGTTCAAATATAAAGATATAAATCTAATGTAGTATTTTCCCTATATAAAACAATAATATCGTAAATTTTTAAAATAAAACTATAAAATTTAAATGAAAGTTATGAAATTCAAAACTATCAAGTATATATTGTAACTAATTAATGATGGTGAACACAAACACACCCCAAAGAAACGAATGAAAATTGAAGAACCAAATGCATATTTTCTTATTTATATATTACAGATATATATAATATAAATATTTACAAGTTGAAGTATTTATGATAGTAAAAAGAAGATGTGAGTCATAATTTAATCACCAATCTAAACTTCAAATTTAAAAGAAGTGCATCAACCCTCCCACTTATCAAGACTTATAATTTTAGAGATGAAATTTTGGAGATGTTTTGTTTAAAGTTGAAATGAGTTTTGAAAATATGAATTTAGGGTAAAAGTAAAAAAAAAAAAAAAAAAAAAAAAGTTGTTTTGTTCAGTTTCTTAATTTGCTCAGTTTACCAGTTAACTATTCAAATTAACAAGTTATTTTTAAGTTCTACTTGTCATAAACATCAGGAAGTGTAATAAATATTTCTGTAATATCATAAAGTTATAGAATATGCTACTCCAATATAAAGAAAAAACTTTGGCCACAATTGTTTCATATAGAATTCAAATAATAAAATTAATTCAGCAAAAAGAAACTAATATGCATATTTTCACAAGTATCATGAATTAAAAAAAAATATATATATATATATATATATATATATATATAATACGAATAAAATTGGTTTTGTAAATTAGTTACAAAAGGTTCAAAAAACTCAGTGAGTTAAAAAATCTAAAAACAATAACAATTACGTGCTTATATAATCTTGTCTCAATAATTAATGTTCTACAATAAAACAATATATTGTAACTTAATAGAAAGATATAAGTACTGCAAAAAATACAAAAAGTAAAAGTAAATAGGTTAATCTATTTAGGAAGTGAATAGTAAGCAAATAGATTAGATTAACAAAAGACAAAAATTGTGTTGCTCCAATAAAGAAAAAACTATTAATGTTTGTATGTGTGTGTACACACATTCAAGAATATCCTTGTAGTTATTACTGTACATACGTGTCATTGATTGTTTCAACGATGACTTTTTTACATTGTCATTGAAAGTGTTATTCTACAATAAGTAATTGTCGTTGATTCTAATAAGAGTTGACTGAAGTATTAAACTTGCTATGTAACAAGAGTTGACTGAAGTGGTAATCTTCTCAAGGCTTATCACCTTCAGAAGATAAACTCTTTCCTTCCAATAAGAGTTGACTGACACATAGCAATTTTTAATTGATAAAAGATTCTAAGATTCTAATATATAGCAATATATATTGTCTTCTTTATTAACAGGTTTATCAGAATTAGTTAAATCCACAAAAACAGTGCTTTTTCTTAAAATTTGTACATTAGGATCCTGTGATGCAAAGGGTTGGCGGAGCACTTGATGGTACGGTGGCCCACAGAGATGAAGCTGGAACAAACATGGAGACAAGCAACCAAATTATATTTTGGAAGAAATATATACATACGTATATCTGTAAATTTTGGAGAAATAACACCTACATAAAAATCCAAAAAAAAAAAAAAAACAAAGGGGTAAAATAGGAAAAAAAAATGTTCAATCTAAAAGGTGGAGGGAACCAAAAAAAAAAAAAGATCTCCTAGCTGTCCAAATCATCAACTAAAGGCTATAAGTGGAATTCTATAAAGCAGTATTTTAATTAATATTTATCCGGTCTAATTCTCACTAACTATTTAAGCCCAAAAAAAAAAAAAAAAACTTTTGAACTTTGTCAATTGGAAAATGATGTACGGAAAATTAATGTGATACATGAATGCATGTGATGCATGCATAAATCGAGAAAATTAAAAACAAAGAAAAAGACAACAGTAACAATCGCAAACACGTAATGTCATGTCCCCCAGAAGCTAATTACTCAAGTCCGTGTGTGTCAAGTCTTCATCATGCTTCACGACATATATGTGGCATGTACTATATGTTAGTGTGATAATTGTTATTATCATTTTTTTAATGAGAAAGCAACAATTAGTTTATATATTTATTTTTAAATTTGAGAACTAATACTCAAGGCTTTTTTATTTTTCTAAAGATAAAATAATTGAGAATGTAAAATAGAACTTCTTCCGAAGTTGATTACGGATATCACAACAGGATAATACACATAATGACATATATCATGGACAGAAGCAATATAGAGATTTTATAATTCGATATATAATCAAGAGTGATAAGTTCTAGAGTTAAGTTTGGAGTCTGTTAACTGTGAAAATCTAGGATCATGGTTTTCGTCATTCCATTTGGTGCGATCAGTGAACTCACTCAATAACTATTGGGATGGGGACATAAGTATACAATTGATCTCTTGTCTATTAAAAAAAAAACAAGACCAAAACACACACACACCCCCTCTCCTAGGGCAGGGTATGTGGCACATGCGTACCCAACACGCTCGCGAGTGATTGTTGGCGCAAACAGTTCCCGCCCAAGACTATTTTCTGTAACTTAGGATTAATTAGAAGATTTAGATGATTATTTGGAATTATTAATTCTAGATAGGCTCATGGAAATTTGTAATAGTTGTAGAAATTCAACTTTAAATCAAAACTAATATATTGGAGTTGTTGCATACATAATCTAACGATAATTCCATATATAACTCCATCTAAAGGTGTAGAATTCGAATCCTCTTATCCTTAAGTTAAAAAAAAAAAAACTAATAAATTAGACCAATTATATATCTAGTTGGCATATAATAAAAGTTTTAATTAATAAAAAATTTAAATAGTTAAATTAATTATTTTTTCTAGAGTAGGATGAAATAGTAAATTGAATATATCCTTATTTAACGCTGAAAAATGAGTTTAATTTGACTCTACACATTTTTAATCATAATTTGTGATCTTAAAAAGGTTTTAAATTCTTCAATTTACACTTAAAATGATTGAAATGGTTAGTTACATTTTGTCTTGTAGTTTAATTTTTTTAAATTATTTTAGAAACTACAAGAATTTATTTGAATATATGTAACTAACCATTTTCAATCATATTGAGGAAAAAAAATTATAACTTTTTTTACTTTCTTTCTCTGTTTATATATTTATTACATAGAAACTTGCTTACGTTTAAAAAGAAAAATGTTATGGATATTGTACTTATTTTAAAAGCAAAAACCGAAAAAAAAAAAAAAGGATTATTTTAATTAACTCGTGATTTTCCCCATGAACTCCAGCTGATTTCCCACTTGTACGAATCCAACTTCTTCACAAACTGTTAGGGATTTATTGAAAAATAAAATAAAATAAAATAAAAAACAGAGGATACTACAAAGGCGGAAGAAATGACGAGGGATGTTTGACACTGCACTTAAGGATAAATTCCGCCACTTTCCAACGATGTCGATCTGGGTACAATGCAAGCTTCATGGCGATCTAACCTCTAGGATTCAACGACCTCAGTTTCGTAAAAGTGCACTTGCAAATACTTAGCTCTAAAACAGCTATAAAGACTTTGAAACAAAGAAAATAGCACAAAAAGAATTGGAACAAACACTAGTTTTTTCACGTTCAACTCATGAACTTTTAGTAAAGACTTTGGCAAATATATCACATGAAAGGGAATTGTATGAGGTATATTTCTCTATCTAAGACTCACGACCGATCTCAACATATGAATACATATGCACAGGTCTTATTTAAGACATGTTTGGTACACTACATTAACATGTTTGGTCATATGAGATATCTTTTTAAATAGTTATGATATTTAATATCACTGATATGATATAAATTGTTGAAACCATGCAGAGTATTCACAGGCAAGAAAGTTCTTTAGGATTTGGAGAAGCAAAGGACAGAAACTTCATATCTTTCTCCAAAGCAGCCATTTGTTTCTCTTCCAGCGTCATAAAGGCTTCAATTCCTTTACCTCCTCGTTTATCAACCAAAAAAACAATATTCCTGAACTCAGAACCAACCTTCCCATGTGCTCCCACCCAAATTGGCTTTCCCCACCGAAAATTAACCTCATTAAAGAAGCCTCCCCAGTTTGAGAATCCATAAATATCCGGTGCATTTTCAGGCTCCGAAGAAAGGATCTCTTCCATTTGATCGAAGAACTCCGACACGGCTGCAAAGCCAACCTCACTTTCCAAGCTCTCCAAGTACTTATTGTTAAAGTTTACAAGTGATTCCCTCAGTGTCACCACTAGTTCTTGCAAATCCGCGTCGGCTGCCCTATCGGAAGCAGCTCTTGCCCACCAAAACAGATTTCCAATAGCAGTGTTCAATACTTGAGACTTCACTCTAGGCCTCATGTTCGTCGCATGGGCTACTATGGAAGCCCTAGCTGAACCCGACACTTCCTTGGAAGCCACAGCCATGTGTTTCCATACAAAACACGTCACGGCCTCATTGCGTGTTGGCTTTGGGATTTCTTCGCTTTTCACCATCTCTCCTAAAGTGGCGACGGCGTCGGCATTGAACACGAATCTTCTCGTGATGAAATTACCTTTCTTGAACCATAACTTGTACATTAGGGTTTTGTATTTCTGGGGAAAATTCTCTCTCGGCGGAAAGACTATCGAAGCATCTGATAGATTAGGTTTGATGATTTTATGAGGAGCGCCTCGGAATGCTGTGGCCCAAGACATGAGGAAATGGCTCAAGGTTCCTCCATCGGCAACCTTGTGGCCCAAGGAAGTACTAATTGCTATACCACCGCAGGCAAAGACATTAACTTGGTAGCCAATTTGGGGTTTCGATTCATCGGTTTCGTTGCGAAAAGGAGGGAACGGAACAAATTGGTCCAACAGCTCGTTTTGTCTGAACTTAAAGTACTCAGCCAAGGTGCAGCTGACATTGGCTTCGACATAGACGACTCCAGCATCGAATTCGTCTACGTAGAGATTATCTTTAGTTCTCCCTGAAAACGGGTAGAACAAAGTTAGGGTTTCGGAGAGCGACTTCTTGAGCTGGGCTAGGGTTTGAGGGACATCAAAGTTTGGATCGGCAATGCGGTAGAAGACCATGATTGAGGCGTAGGTGAAGGGAGTGATCTGATCGAAGAGGCAAAGTTTGTGTGATTTTAGATGGTGATCAAGTGGCAAGGAAGATGGCTTGAGGGTTTCTCTTGAAATGATGCTAACCTCCATAGTTCAATAATTAGAACTTTTGGCAGCAATTAACAAAGCATTCAAATTTGTTTTTAGTAAGCTGATGTTTTGTTCTGAGTCGTCTTGGTTGCGTTGTGATTTGGCTTAAGAAGAAGAGTTCAATTTGGCTTAGCCAAGAAGTTAATGGCCCCTGGCCCATCTGTGACCTAATTTCGTAAATATTAATGAGCAAGACCCTGCTTGTCTCCCCTAACAATTTATGTGTGACGTCGACAATACATTAAAAGCTCTCATCAGTTTATGTGAGCGTGACATATATACATAGTAGTTTGTTGGAAGCACGTTTCGTGTTTCTTTCATTAAAAAAAAAAAAATCATTTAAATTATATTTAACAAAATATTTGTATCTTCAACTATAATGATATAAACCTAATGTATTATTTTCTCAATATAAAACAATAACATCGTAAAGTTTTAAAATAAAAGTATAAAATTTATTTGAAAGTTATGAAATTCAAAACTATGAACTAATATTGTAAATTAATGATGTTAAACACAAACACACACCAAAGAAACGAATGAAAATTGAAGAACCAAATATATATATTTTCTTATTTATATATTACAGATATATATAGTATAAAGATTTACAAGTTGAAGTACTTATGATAGAAAAAAGATGATGCGAGTCATAATTTTATCACCAATCTAAACTTTAAATTTAAAAGAAGCACACCAACTCTCCCACTTATCAAGACTTATAATTTTAGAGACAAAATTTTGGAAATGTTTTGTTTGAAGTTGAGATGAATTTTAAAAATATAGATTTAGGGTAAACGTACTTTAAGAAAAAAAAATTTTGTTTTGGATTTTGTAATTGATAGAAGAATAATTGGGTAAAAAAAAAGTGTTTTGATGATGTGTATTTTGTTGATTATAATAAAAAACAAAAACAAAAGCTTAAACTTTTGTGAAAAAAATTTGTGAAATAGGGAACTTGGACAAAGTAAGCTTTAGAATCCAGATGCAATCTCGACTGGCAGTCTAAAAAAGTGCCCCCAAATAAACTCTTAAAAAACCAAAATTAAAAAAAAACAAAAAAAAAAAAAAAAAGCAAAACGAAACAAAACAAAATGTGAACTTCGGAGAACATTTTTCTAATTATAACATAAGCATTCAAAAAATCCCTTTGATAAATTGGAAAAAAAAAAACTATTTTAGCGTGACAATTAGGGAGAATACTCATTAGGGTTGTAGTTGAGAAAATAATGTTAGAGGACAATATCAAAAAAATATATATTAAAGTTTCTTAATTTGCTCAGTTTGCCAGTTTACTATACAAATTAACAAGTAAGTTCTACTCGTCCTAAACATCAAGAAGTGTAATAAATATTTCTGCATTATCATAAAGTTATAGAATATGCTACTCCAATATAAAGAAAAAACTTTGTCCACAATTGTTTCATATAGAATTCAAATAATAAATTAATTCACCTAAATGAAGCTAAATGCATATTTTCACAAGTATCATGAATTAAAAATTATATATATAATACGAATAAAATTGTTTTTTGTATTAGTAACAAAGGTTCAAAATCTCAGTGAGTCAAAAAATCTAAAAACAATAACAATTACTTGCTTATATAATCTTGTTTCAATAATAAATGTTCTACAATAGAACAATATATTGTAACTTAATAGAAAGATATAAGAACTAAAAAAAATTACAAAAAGTAAAAGTAAATAGGTTAATCTATTGAGGAAGTGAATAGTAAGTAAATGATTAGATTAACAAAAGACAAAAATTGTGTTGCTCCAAATAAAGAAAAAACTCTGTGTGTGTGTGTGTGTGTACATTCAAGCATATCCTTGCGTGTGTATTAGGAAGAACTAAGAAGTTTAGTGAAGGAAAAAAAAAAAAAAAAACAAAACAAAAATTGTAGTTTTGTATATGCATTCAAGCCATTGAAGTGTGAGGACGTGGAATATAAGAGGATGAAGAACCAAAAAAAAACAAAAAAAAAAACGTGGCATAAGAGGATGAAAAAAAAAAAAAAAAAAAAAAAAAAAATATTTCTTTTTATTAGCGAAGTGCAAAAACATCCTCTATTTTTATAGAAACACACAAACCAGAGATTAAAATCAACAAAAAAAAAAAAAAAAAAAAAGCGCAAGTAAGTTGGAACAAAATTTTTTTGGGGCTTGACATTTCCTTTGTAAGGTATACTGATTTAGTCTTTAAAAGTGATAAACTTTGTCATTTCAGCTGAACTAGAAGAAACAAATCCTTAATTCGCTCGAAAAAAGAAGAAAATTTTCCTTTTATTTTTCTTAATAAACTTGCTGCATAATTAGATTGACATGTTTTTGTAATTACTACACTTGTTCTGCATTACAAGTGATTTATGCTACATGAATATATATATATATATATATGTATATATTTGATACATTTACATAAATAAATATCTATGTATAAGTGGGTAAGTTTATGACAAGACAAGTGCAAATTTAGTTGAAAAATACAACAGACCAACTCTAATCCCACTTTTAAGTACTAAAATATATGAGTAGATAGAAGTATTAGGATTTTCTTTAGACCCGTAAATCTACTTCGACTGAGTAGCCCTAGCTCCGGTATCAATCTTCAGTGTTCGATTGCATCTACCTCCAACCTGTTGACGCGTAGGATTGTGTTTACATTGTACTACAGAATGACCTATTGAACAACAGTTGGAGCAAAAATCCGAAAGGTTTTCGTATTTCACATAAATGAAAATTTAATGTAAACCTCAAGCTTTCAATCATAAGAGTGTCAACTCTATTCCCAAAGAGATCCATGTCCTCAAGAACCAATGCATAATATGCCATAAGTACCATCAATTGTGTGATCATCAACATGTAAAGGCATACCAACTCCCTAAGCAATTTCAAGAGGTGTGAGGATGCAAGTTTTCCGAAGAAAGACCATAAAGCCTTGTCTGTATCGGAGCTGTTGTGAATTTTTTGTTTTCGTCCGATTGTAATCTAGCACTGGTCGTTAGAAGCCTGGATTTGAGATTCACGTAATCAAAATTCAGATCTCATTCTTCATATCGATCCAAATTAATCCTCCCCCCCCCCCACCCATATTGGTTAACTATTATTTAAAATATGAAACAATTCAAGGCTTCACCTTCAGAAGATAAACTCTTTCCTTCCAAGAAGAGTTTGACTGACACATAGCAATTTTAATTGATAAAAATTCTAAGATTCTAATAGCAACATATATTGTCTTCTTTACTAACAGGTTTCTCAGAATTAGTTAAATCCACAAAAACATTGCTTTTTTCTAAATTTGTACATTAGGATCCTGTGATGCAAAGGGTTGGCGGAGCACTAGATGGCACGGTGGCCCACAGAGATGAAGCTGGGACAGACATGGAG
>CM046364.1:7425572-7457539 GCA_025413025.1 Ficus hispida | reverse complement strand
TTAACTGTAACGAGTTGGTTAATACCTCAGCAGATCTCATGGCCTCCAAGCAACGATCAAATGAGGTGCCAATAGGGTTCTTAACATTCTGCCAATGAAGACACCGTGGCCCGTTTTTTTGATTCTCATTCAAAACTAATTTATTAGCCATCATCTCACCCAACTTCGGCATAGCCTCAAAAGCCCATATCTGTATTACATATTAAATGATGATTAAAATTACACTACAAGAATAAGGTCAATTTATAGCATACAATAATAGCATGTTTGAAAAAGTGTCACAACACAACACTTGTTCTGGCGGTTAACCCAAAAATAGAACTGCCAAGTTAGTTTCCACCCTTCTTTCAAAAAAATATTAATAAAAATAAAAATAAAAATTCACTTCCCGCCATATTTGTTGTAGTGTTATCACGTCAACTTATAAAATATATTTAACTAAGAAAAGTATTGAAGACAAGCTTACTTGAAATATCCATGGGCAACCATAGAAGTTGTAGGCTGATGAAGATTTTTTAAACTTTCCAACATATCAGTTTTTATGTAATCCAGTGTCTGATTGTAACAAACATTCCCCATGGATATTGACTGAAAAGTTTAGATCGTTGGCATATCGGAGCCAAGAAGGATTAACCACCTTTTTGCTGTCAGAAGACGTCAAGAACCCTGCTACCATGTACAAAAAGGCTAACTTTACCCTATCGTTGGTCCTAACCTTTGTAACGCTCAACTCTTTTAGTTTTTTGGCCACATCCGCTAATAAAACACTTTTCTTTGTTGGCCAATATTTGTTTTTCAACTCGTCATTTTCTTCTTGATCTTTGATTCATCCTCAGAAGGTCCACCACCCATGTATAAACCTGAAATCAAGACGAACTCATTGAGAGAAAACCTCAATGGTTTTCCCTCAATTAAGAACCATACTTCGTGGTCCTTTTGACATACTGCCTTTTTTAACAGCAAATTATGAGCCAACGCACCGGAAAATTCCCCTCCGATGGGCAAGTCTATGAAATGACCTAGTTGAGGGTAACTTCGAAAAACGGTCTTCTCTTCCTCAGTTAGCCATATCTGAATTTCTTCGAGGATTGTCATTTTCGATCTGATAGTAACTTTGGCACTGAAGTATTCTGACAGGATAAGTGGAGGCAAGTCTTTGATCTCTGATGTGAAGACCATCCTAGACATGTCATGATCTTCCTCATCAACCTCCTCGTTACTACAATTTATAGTAACCTCATTTGTTTCCTAAAACATACAAATATATGTCGTTTAGAAATATTTAAAAAAACAAAAAACAAAACGGAACCATTGCATAATAATCGTAAATAAAACAAGTGGCTTATTATTTATCACCTCGACATCTACCTCTTTACGTACAACATAGGAATATCATCATAATTTTTAGAAGAACAGAAAGATTAAAATAAAGAGTAACTACAAAAATTTACATACAATTACAACGCCCATATTACCTCTCTAACATTCCTACCGAACCCGGAGGTGAAGACGATAGCAGCGACGTGGTTGGCTGAGATGATGAAGCCGATGCCATCATCAAAGGCGGCGATGATGGAGGGCACGACTCCGACATCCCGAGCTTCAAGAGTTCGAGTAGGTAGTATGAGGAAAGTTGGAAAGTTGGAAAGTTGGGGGAGAACGGTGGGAGGTTGGCGTTCAGAAGTCTCGCTGTGCCTCTTCAAAGGAGCAAGAATCCTAAGAAAAAAATAAAAAAATAATTACACCCTGAAACATCACCCAAGAATACCCTGTGTACAAGTCTTTCAGAATGTAGGACACAGAAAGTAATTCTCTCATAAACATTAGATGACTAATTAACAGCCAATCCATTAGCATTATCTTCCATGTTGGTTCTTTCACAAACTTGTGTCGGTTCACTTATACTAACATCGTAAGCGATACAAGCATGTTAAATAGAAGGAACAGACATGCTAATCCCAAACTATATATGCTTCTATCTGCCTGCCTACCATACCATGCACACCCGAGATTTATTAACACAATAATACATGCACAAAAGTGATACTAATGCCATTCTTGCTGAGTTCATTCTTGCTTGATACTTCTAGGAGCGTTTTAAACTATATGCTGGGTTTAATTGCTGTAAGGAAAAAAGTTGATTAGATTTGTGGATATTTCCTTCTCGTCTTGCCCCTTATTCCTTTGGAGAATGGGTTAAATGGGTATAGTTATTGCATCCCGAGGAGTATATCAAGAGCACAATTAAAATACAGCAAGAATGGGTGAAATATGCTTCCTTCACAATTAAAATTTAACATCAATGGCAAATTAGTACACAAGAGCACAAGTAGAAGAAACTCTCTTGGATCTTGAACAAAGTGGTTGCAAGCTGTTTCAGATGTTTAGAAAAGAGATAATAACCAAAATATGACACATACCAACTTACAAATATAACATACAAGAAAATAAATTAGAATTAGCCACAGAAACAAAAGCAAAACCGAAACAAACATGAAAGACAGCTTCAGATTTTCCGGGAAGTGGACATTAAACAAAATCTATGGCAATACATGTGAAGATGACCTTCAAATTTGCCTGACCAGAAGAATTCTGCACCACTGAAAAATGAGTAAATCTGATTAACGAAGAGCAGGGGCGTTTTCGGTAAAGGAGAAGGCGTGGTGGAGGTGGCGGCGAAGCTTGTGGTGGTCGGAGGGGACGGAGGGCGGGCCGGAGCTTGTGGTGGCGTTTTCGGTAAAGGAGAAGGCGTGGTGGAGGTGGCGGCGGAGCTTATGGTGGTCGGAGGGGACGCAGGGCGGGCCGGAGCTTGTGGTGGTCTCCGGATCTTTGATGGCGTTGTTTAGGGCGGCGGCGGCGGAGGAGGAGGCGGCGGATTTGGGGAGACTCTTCTTGGGGGAGGGAGCGAGGAGGAGGAAGAAGAAGAAGCGCAGGGAAAAGGGAGGGAACGAGGAAGAAGGAGAGGAGAGGGAAGAAGTTCGAGAGAGAGGATGCCCAGATTTCTTCTTTTATTTGATTTTAATCTAATTTTTTAATTAAAAAAATTTTATTTACACAGTCAGCATTTTTGGAATAAAAAAAAATTCAAAATAAATAGGAAAGTCATTTTCCTAATTTCACTTTGTTGTTAGGTCATTTTGGCAAATTCTTCCACTCCCCACCAGAGGTTGTTGCTGCGGCGGAAAAAAAAAAAAAAAAAAAAACCCCATAG
Source organism: Ficus hispida (assembly GCA_025413025.1). NCBI lineage: Eukaryota > Viridiplantae > Streptophyta > Magnoliopsida > Rosales > Moraceae > Ficus > Ficus hispida. The sequence goes on along the minus strand of CM046364.1, from coordinate 7,454,328 downwards.
CCACTCGAGCTCCCACCGTCGCCGTCACATTCGAAGGGATCCCATATTCCTCGATGGTCTGGGAAAAAATTTTCAGTTTTCTAGTTAGCATCAGCCAACTCATGAACCACCCACTATGGGTCGCATAGATCCAATGAAAGAGAAGAAAGTACGCCGGTTACTCACAATGGGTCGCGGCGAGTTTCGATCGTCCTAGCCGGTGGATGGTTTGGGTTCGCATTGGATCGATTATTCCTCTGCACCGCTGATCTTCCGCCGCCTCCATGGGTTTGCCTCCGTCTCGTTGGAGATCTCACCACCGTCGGTGATTGAATTGCCAGAGCCCTCCTTGGAGTCACCGGAGACCACGGAGGTCTCTCCGTTTCTTTGTTCATAACCAAAAAAAAATAAAAAAATTTTGCTTTTATTTTTATTTTTATTTTTATGTGTTTAGTGTTATATGGTGTGATACATTCTATGGTAATTAGGTGTATCTTTTCAATCTTAGCCGTTTAAAGTTGACAAGGGGTTTAAAAGTTTTACGTGATTAATAGGGTAAATCCATTGTACCCAATGTAGAATTCCCCAAAAATAATTTAAAAGAAAAGCACAACAAAAAAGTGAAATGCTAGTCAAAACATAAAATATACATATAGAAAATGCTTACTATTGATGCCAAAAATCTTTGGCCCAATACCTAGTGGAATCACTTTACGCAATCTGTCTTAAGCAGTCATTCTCCACCTGGTTGGCTGCAAAAGAGAAGTATCTATGAGTAAAGGGGACACCAATAGGGTGTCTGTTACGGGCACTCTGATGTTTAAGTCCGTAATGGCACTGATGATCAAGTAGAGAAGCAGAGCTTTTGTAATGAAAAATAATCTATACCTGAATGGGCGAGCTAATCCTCTAGTCATAGGTGTTCTCTATATGTTCAGGTATTCAGGTGACCCTGATGGGTTGTACTTCGAGTGGTCCCGGGGAGTAGACATGCTTCGGGCATATAGGCACCAGACCTCCACTATATGAGTGCCATGTGCCCCTCCGGTCTGGTGACAGAGAATACAAGTACGAATTTGTACTGGTGCAGATAGTGAGTACTGTGCCAGTCCAGTCAAACGGTGAAAGCCGGCGCCAAGACAGGACAAGGACATGTACAGTAATAGGTAGTGGATGCAGGTGTCAGGTAGTGTAGGGTGGTGGGTGTGGTGTACTGTACCACGATACTATTGTCAACCGGTATAGGACGGCATGGCATGGACAATACGGGGCTAACAGCACATACAGGGCCAATAGCATAGGCAAAGGTCTAGTTGTGGTCGTGGAATTGTTGCCCTAACCAGTGGCCCTGATGATTTTCTGCTCAGGATCCAAGCAAGAGAGCCAGTATGGGGACTAGCAATACATCGGATGCGTTGGTAGATCAAATGGGCACTCCGGGAAGAATCCTCAGCAACCGACCACCTAGTCTGGTTGGATATATTCCGGTCACTGGATCTTCTTCACTGGGTTTGAAAATTGGTCCATTTATTCTTACACACCTAGTTCTATGGGGAACAGTTGGTCTTCCAATGTTGGAGAAATTATACTATCAACAGGAGCCACCCGAGCATTCATGAGCTGATCAGGCCAGGGGTATTTGTGGACGCATGGTCGCAATTACTTAGGTGATCGACATGTCATCTCGAGACACGTTAGTTGATGTCATGTGTCACGCCACGGTTGGTGGGTGGTCAGGCTGACACTTAGGGGGTTGGGGCTTCAGTTTTTTCATTCGCATCTTCGAGAGCTCCGAACAACATCCAAGAAGATTGAACGAAATCCACGATCGATGTGTCCGAGAAGTTCCAAGAAAGTAATCCTTTACTTTTTGCTAGAATTCTATCAAGATGAGTGACCTTTCAGGTAACTCCGAGAATGATAATATATCTAGGGATGTCGACGTAACAGGCTCCTCGAGGAGCACAGATTCCTCTAACTCCAACGATTGCACTGGGTCTCTGACATCCCTACCCAAAAAAGATAAATCATGCCGACCAGGCATGCGCGAGAAGGTGTCCAACGGCTAAAGCAAATTCTGTAGATAGGGCCGACCACTCGTCCAGATCACTCCTTTATGGATGAGTTAAATGGTGTGCAGGCTCCAATGCAACCGTCCCGGGTTGTGGATCTTACCAAGGAGGGGAACCCAGTAGCAGCAAGAATGATCGGGCAGCCAAGCACATCTGGTCATGAAGAAACCTCCGACGAAGGGTCTTAGAGCTCGGGGAGTGTGACCCCCCCAGGTAAGCCTATCCAATCTCACCAGTGTGGTCGCAGCCGTTCTGTATAGGTAAACAGTATCTTGGTGGCGGATATGGAGATGGTTGACTGGGCTGGTGGCCGCCCTATCTACACTATGGACTACTTCAGTTTGGCGTCGTGCCTGGTTTGAATAACTTGCCATCAAGACCTCCTCCTGGCCACGTAACTCTGTTAATGGAGTTCTTCTGGGCCAGCCTTTGTTTGTTATTCCATCTTTTTCTTAGGCGGGCACTCTGGAGATTGAATGTTGCCCCAATGTAGCTGAACATCAATGCTTATCGAATCTTGATAAGCTACTTTGTTCTCTGGGCAAAGTACTACTGCAAAAAGCTATCATTCAGCGTCTTTCAGAATCTCTACTGGATGAAGACAACTCATTCGTTGTTCGGGTCGTACTATTTCCAGGGTTGCCAGGGAACATTCATCGCAGACTGCCTGGACTCGAACAAGAACTACAAGCACTTGTGATTTTATGCGACGGGCATGTGGTTGTCTGGTCGAGTGAGTTATAACCAAGTGCCCTTGGAGGAACGGGTCCCATCAATTTGATTATTGATTATTGATTATTGATTTATTGTTATATATGATTAATCAATTTGATTATTGATTTATTTACTTATTATTATATATGAAAATATATATTATATCGGGTTTCTTTACTAGTTTATAGAATTCCTACTAAGGAAATTGGGATAACTCTCATACTATAAAATAAGTTGGAATTCACCCAAAAGTCATAAGATATTACTTGATATTATTTCAATATAACATTTTCAAGTAAACTAAGAGTAAGATAGAAATAACAATTTAATGTCAATTGCAGGATTAGGAATTATAATTGGACAAAGATATAAGATTGCTAATCTCATTTACCAATCTTAGATGCCCTCGGAGGAGCGGGTCCCTATCACATTTAAAAGGGGTTATATATGGACAAAGGAACAGCAAATGAAATCTATAAACTAGGGGAGGATCGAGAAGCTCCGGAAGAAGCCGGACCCTAATCGGAACTAAAATTGACAACTAGCAAACGAGAGTTTAGTCAAGTATAATTGGTTCGGTTCATCCTCCACATCCAATTTCCCCTATGACCAGCCTCGATCAGTGCGGTACGAGGAGGAAGTGACCGTCTCGGTGCCAATGCCTCATCCCGCTGTCCACTATCACATGCGGACAGTGGTTGCTGCTGACGTGGCAAGTACTCTGTTGCTTGATCCAAAGTTGCGATGTCCTAGAAATTCATAAACTTGATTCACGAACTATTACCATGGATTTCCTTCATTAATTAATATACTTCTAATGAATGATTTATTGAATATGTACCATCAATTTGATAATATCGATGATCTAACAATATTGAGTTTCTCTATTTAAATGAGAAATTTTAAATACATAAAAGATAAGTTGAATAACATATAAATTTATACAAAAAATTTACTATGTCGTATTAGAAGGATAATGTTAATTTTTGAGAAAAACCCCGATTTTTATTAGTAGGTCAATTTAATGATCTTAGTATTTATTTTGATCATATCAATAGTTAAGTTTTGAGAGTATGATTAGAAAATTAATGTGTTACATAGATAGAAGATGAGTGATTAGTATTTACTCTTAGAAAATCCAAAGGTGGAAGATTGATCAATAATTGTGCTTAAGTTTGAAATCAGTGGTGCCAATTTTATGTTAAAGAATCCTAGGCAAATCAATGACCAAGCTTTGGATGATAAGTGACCAATAAGAGCTTAAGGTAAGGATTTGTATGATGAAAGATCCACTGGATGAGAATAACACTACTACAGAAATAAGATTCCACGACGGTTAAAAACCGTAGTGGTAGAAATTTCACGACGGTTTTTAAACCGTCATGGAATCTACAGTCGTGGTAAATATAAGGAATCCACGACGGTTTTTAAACCGTCGTCGTATTTTCAGATACAATGATGGTTTCAGAACCGTTATTGAATTTATAACACAACAACGGTTTTGTAACCGTCGTGGTAGCGAGGCTACCATGACGGTTTTCTAACCGTCGTGGTAGCGGGATACCATGACGGTTTTCTAACCGTTGTGGTAGCCGGGCTACCACGACGGTTTTGTAAGAGTCGTGGTATCCCGAATACCACGACGGTTTTGTAACTGTCGTGGTGTGAGTCAAATAAAAAATTTTACGAATTCGTTTTATGTGTGGCAAATCAGTCAATTATAAAATGCTACATCACTACCAATAATGACCTAGATTTGTACAATTAATATGCATATATATAGTACAGAATTGATATATTATTTTTGTTAATATTGAATAAACTGCATAACAAACCTAGCCCACTCTTGTCTAACCAAACTCATATCAGCATCAGTATAAAAATCCTTCATTTAAAGAGCGGCTAGTCCATCAATAGTGAGGGTTATTTCTCGCATGAAAGCTAACACAAAATAACCGCACTCTACATAACCTTATTGTATTGGACATAGAGCAATATTAATCAAAGTCTCTAAGTTTCGTCGTTGTCTTATTCCTCTTCCCACCAGCAGCTTCCAATCATTAATTGCCCTAATAATTCACAAATTACAAAACCATATATTACAGCATTTATAATTGTATGCATAGAATCATATATATAAACATCATAAACTACTTACGTCATAATTAGGACTTTAAAATCATCACCTGGTTCGTTTCCGAGAGGAATAAAATATAGGACCGAGTCATCTCACGGATCAATAATTATCAAGATCCAATGTTGGCCGCTGTTATATGGCATGAGAAACAACTTTCCTTGTGGAGCATTCCTTATGATCTGTAGAATGTAATTAGCCCTCTCTCAAACGTAGGCGGCGCGATCGGCAACGTGTTGAACTAGTGAAACGAGGACTGGAGAAATGAACTCGAACCGTTGATCCATACCTGCTCTTGCACCCAATATATATGGGCATGTCATCGTCAATGATGAACTGTTGTTGATGGCAGATTATTTGGGTACCGTCACGCATGGAATTTTGTGCGTAATACGCCAACGGTTTCAAATCAAAGGGAATATCAGTTAAGTCAAACAAAGGCAATTCTTCTTGGGCCGGTTGTTGTTGTACCTTAGGTTGTGACCGTAATTTCTTCCTCCCTGCTCTCCTTTTGGTTCATTTGCTCCCTTCAGGTTCTCGGTTAGGAGCATGACTGGGACCTTTGCTTGCCTGGCTCAAACTTGTTTGAACGACGACTAATCTTTTTGGCCAAGCAACAAACCCACCGACAACTTTTTCAATACACGTGGCTTCATGCGTCGGAATAGGTAGGAGTGCACCCTTTAGTTTTGGCACTGTAATTGTCACTCATACATTCTCCTCACCTAAAGGAATCCCATGGACTGTGTCTGTTGGAACACATTCCATGTATGCCCTGCCGTTTGCAGCAAGCACATCTCCTCCGTTAATTACATCAGGAAGAAATAGATGGCATTCCTTACTTGCGTTCGGATCTATCTTCGGATCCGACGCTTGAGCTCCCTTTTTATTTAGAGTGCAACTAGCCTTGAAACTGTTGTGTTGATCAATTGTCGGTGCGGTCGGCTCCTCCGCCATAGTCTCTCGGTTGATACCGTGCTTCGAACATAATTCCTGTACTATTCTTTCTAATATGGCTAGCTGCCATTTCATATCCAAGACTTCAGCATTTTCCATTGAACTTCTCGCAATGTTAAAGTATTGCGACTGCTTGACAAACTTAGATTGACCTCGAAGCCGACCCGAATGCTCGGCATTGCCTAATGCCTTGGTCAATATGTCATCTTTCCCCATAGATTCGAAACTTCCTTGTGTTTGTTGTTCACTTAAGTCATCCTATAACAATTGCACAGTATGTTATGACTTTGTGAACATAAACGAGTATACGAGATTAATTGATTTTAATCGGATTCGAAAACTTACTATTGTTTCGGTAATATTTTGACATTCTTCATTCTTGAAAGATCCATCAGGCTTGATGCGCATGTTCAACCAATTTTCATGCCGCTCTGCATATTTTCCCGTTTTCTCGAACTACAGTTCGATAATTACCATTACTAAACATATAAATAGAAATTAGAAGTAAAACATACCATTTTACAAATTTTGAGAAAGAAAGTTATTCACGTACATGTGCTTGATCACGTTTCCTATATCCATCGCGACCTCCCATTGATCCGTATTTGAGTTTCTTTATTATCTCACTACCTTGTTCGGAAAGTCTTTTGAATTCCGTGCTCCGAAGATATGTAATGAAAGTTTCCCAATCATCCTGGCTGATGGTTGGGTAATTGTGAACCACTTTTGATGGTCGTTGCCACACAACTTCTTCGTTAATATGATCCCTTACAAAAGCTTGGTAAAGATCATATCTGAAATTTTTTGCCGAATCTACACATGAATTTAAGGCTTGTTTTTTAAACGACTCACCCACAGTAAAAGAAGTTACGATTTCCATCCAAACTCTCTCTTTCCTCTGGGCTAAATCAGCACTTCTAAAGTCCGTTATCCAAATAGGTATGTGCTCTCTGCAATGCATCGCCTCCCTTCCCTATTGGTTGCCCTTTTGCATCAAATGAAACTTCAACACGCTCTCCCTTTGTCCTTACTTGGTGGACTCTTCTCATAAGAGTTACTCTTCGTTTACCATCTTCATCGGGATTGAATCTAGGTGAGTTGGTTCGTCGTGGTTTTCCAATTTGAGTTTGAGTTGAGTGTTCTTCCTCCTCGTGGTCTTGCGACATTTTAAATCAATCTAAAGCAACTCGGTACTAAAACACGTTAGAAAAGAGAAAAAGGTTGTCTAGTCCTTTCGGCGTAAATAGCCCACTCTTTGGCACCCCTATTGGGTCCGCATTGGATAAATACTCAGAGCAAAATTTAACTGATTCCTCGGCTATGTAGTTTTCCACTATACATCCCTCTGGCCTATTTCGGTTCTTCATATAACCCTTCAAAACCTTCATGTACCTTTCGAAAGGATACATCCACCTCAGATGGACCGGTCCACATAGCTTAACTTCACGAACTAAGTGCACCGTTAGGTGGATCATTATATCAGAAAAGTCTGGTGGGAAAAACTTCTCAAGCATGCACAAAGTCATCACCAATTCAGATTGGAGCGAATCTAACATTAGTGGATCGATAGCAAATTGAATTGAAAAATGAGCAGAACTTCGTAATTGCATATCTCATATCTTTCGTTAAAACTCCCCGCAATGTAAGAGGTAATAATTGTTGCATCAAGATATGACAATCGTGCATTTTCATTTCGATGAGCCTGAAATCCTTCATCGACACCAACCTTTTGAAGTTAGAAGAGTACCCACTTGGCACTTTTACAGACGCAAGCCATTCACAAAGCTTTCTCTTATCTTGTTTGGATAATGTGTGCTTTGCCGGAGGTAAGTATGTGCCATTCGATCTTTTGTCAGAGCAAATTTGATCTAATCTTCATCTCTTGAAGATCCAACCGTGCATTTTCACCATCTTTAGTTTTATTTGGAATGTCAAGCAACGTGCCCACTATCGATTCACAAACATTTTTCTCAATATGCATAACATATAGGCAACGACGAACGTAAAGTGACTTCCAATATGGAAGTTCATAGAAGATTGACTTCTTCTTCCAAGGTCCATCGACAACTGGAGCCTTACGTTTTCTTTTTCCCAAAACTACTTTCACATCTTTAACCATCTCAAAAACGGCTTCTCCAGACAAAATCCGAGGAGCGGATCTTTTTTCGGTATTACCATCAAAAGTCTTCTTCTGTTTGCGGTATCGATGATTCCTTGGCAAAAATCACCTGTGACCAAGATAAACAGTTTTCTTACCATTCTTCAACCGGATAGAGGCTGCTTCCTTCATACAAACTGGACATCCTATAGAACTCTTCACGGGATAACCAGATATGTTGCCAAGTGCAGGAAAGTCATTAATTGACCAAATCAACATTGCCCATAGATTGAACGTATCTTGATGGTAAGAATCTCTAACTTGTAAATCATTTTCCCACAAGCTTTTTAGTTCATCTATTAATGGTGCTAAGTACACGTCAATGTCATTCCCCGGTTGTTGAGGACCTGATATCAATAATGTCAACATCAAGAACTTCCGCTTCATGCACAATTCTGGAGGAAGATTGTAGTTGACAAGTACGACTGGTCAAGTACTATGTCGACTACTCATGTTACTATGTGGGTTCATTCCATCCGTCGACAAACCAAGACGTAAATTCCTTGGTTCTGCACTAAAATCTGGATGATTGTCATCAAAGGTCTTCCATTGTAGTGCGTCGGTTGGATGCCTAAGTTTGCCATCGTCAACACGTTTATCATGGTGCCAAGTTAGATTCTTAGCATGATCGGCATTACGGAATAAACGACGTAAACGTGGAGCTAGTGGAATGTACCATAACACCTTAACTAGCACTCCTTTTCTACCATTCAATGGCATCTTGGCCTTCTTCCATCTTGACTCCTTACAAACCGGACAGTCATCTAAATCTTCATATGCTTTACGGTAAAGGACACAATCATTTGGACAAGCATGTATCTTTTCATATTCCATTCCCAAAGTACTTAACGTCTTCTTTGCCTCATACATGCTCGGTGGCACCTTGTTATCCACCGGAAGAATATCTTTTAGAAATTCCAAAAGAGTTGTGAAACTAGAATTCGTCCACCCTCCTGACGCTTTCATATTCCATAATTTAACCAATGCCCCTAATTTTGTATATTTTGTACACCCGATATACAATGGCGTTTCGGCATCATTAATCATTACCTCAAATAACTCCGGCCAATGCACAAAGTTTTCTTCCAAATCATTTATCATATTAAACATATTATCACCAACGTCTTCCTCCACAATAGGCTCTTTACCTTTAGAATTCGTCGATGTATAATTAATATCGAAAAAATCTTCTCCATGTAAATACCATGTTTGGTAAGAACAAATAATCCCATAAGCGCGCAAATGCCCTCTAACATTATCGATGGAATGAGATCTATGATTACCACAAAGTTGACACGGATACGGAATCTTATCATCTTGTATGTGAGCTTTGGCAAATGACAAAAATTCTTCAACACCATCTTCATATGCTTTAGACAATCGGTCAAACCACATCCATTTCCTATCCATGATTTACAAATCCTATACACAAAATTTGAAACACTTACAATTCAAAGCACTAACACCGGCCCATTAATTGGTCAATAATAAAAATTCGATAGAACATAACAAAACCATCTAGAACCATAATGAATAATGTCTAAGATTAAATAACATTTATTAAACACCTATTGCACAATAAACTCTAATAAAATTGATCCCAAACATATATATATATATATATATATATATATATAAAACATAACATGCACTCCGTCAAATCTTCATCATCAATAATATTAATTCTACGTACTAAGAAAAACAACAACAAAGAAGATGTTAATTAGTTATCACTTACAAAGAGTAACTTGTGAGTACGTCCAATGTATACTGACTGTATTAGGAATGATCTGATCTTATTTTGTAGAGAGTTGTACGTTGATGCAAAAAAATTAAGGACGAAAAACACTCAGCGCTTTTTATAAAAGTTTGATAAAGCTTACACGATGGTTTTTTTAAATCGTCGTGTAATATCGAAAAATTACACGACGGTCTAAAAAAACCGTCGTCGAATAATTGGAATCTCGGAGCTTCCACGACGGTTTTTTGTGGACCGTCGTGGAAACTCAAGGCTTCCACGATGGTTTTTTTGCACCGTCGTGGAATCTTGGAGATTCCACGATGGTTTTGGCGCCGAAATTTTAACCGTCATGGAAGCTCGGAGCTTCCACAACGGTTTTTGTGGACCGTCATGGAATCTCTGAGATTCCATGACTGTTTTTGTTGACCGTCGTGGAATCTCGGAGCTTTCATGATAGTTTTTTTGTTGCTTTTCGGCTCCGTGTTTTTTTGAATTTACGACGACGGTTTTTTTAAAAATCGTTGTTGAATTTCCGTCGTGGTATCTATATTTTCTAGTAATGTAAGGATGACAACTTTTGATCAAATGTGGAAAATTGAAAGAAAGAAAAACAAAATAAAAATGAGAAAGGAAGGGGGGATCCAGATTTTTGTATCAAAAAGCAAGAAGAAATTTGAACAAATGAGGAAAAAAAAAAAGAAAGCGGTGCATGCATACAACCTCATGTAAGAGATCACATGGTTTATTTCGGCAAGTTGACCCAAAAAAGAGAAGTGAAAGTGACCCATTGTCTCCACTTTGTTGAACAAAATTTTCAACCCAACTCCCTCCCTTTAAGTGGCGGCAATGAAGGGGAGAATCAGCTAAAAATTTTGAAACTTTACCCCTCAAAATACAGCTCCTTTAAGGTAAAAGTTGGCTGAAAACAAGCCCTTAACACCTCATTTTATTCTCACACAAGTTAAGCTCAAAATCCCTAGCTTCTCTAGCCACCACTAAGCTCAAAAAGAAAAAAAGAACCACCAACACTATTCTCCATCTTCAACACCCCTCTAGCACCCTCCTCCCTCAATTTTCAAGCTTTAAGCAACCCCATTACAAAGTTCGAAGAAGTGTGAAACAGAGTTAGGGGATATTTTACTAGAGGTAACCTAGTGGTATTCTTTGTGTTTTAGTCATTTTTGGAGAACAAAAGCATGATGTTTAGTTATAATATTAATTATAGACTTCTTCGTACCTAGGAAAAAGTTTTGAGAAGAACTTTGGAGGTATCCACGAAGCATTTTGGTAAGATCTATGAATTTTGTTAAAGCTTGTAGTTGTTGTGATATTATAGCATGCATTAGAAATTTTGGTATGAAAAATAAATTATATGACAGAGGATAAACTTCATTTTAGGCATTGGAATCACTTGGTTTGGTTTTGTATGTTTAAAGTTATGTGCATTTGAAGTTGTGACGCAAAATTAGAGAGAAAATGAATCTCTAGGGGTACAGTCTAGCCACGGGTTTTATATACTCCGAATCCTTTAACCTAAAAATTTTGAATTATAAATTATAGATCTAAAAACTAGATTTTTTAAGCTTTCCAACAAGGTATTATATGCCTTGAACGGGTAAATATACAGTTTTTGATGAATTTTACAAATTTGAACTATGAACCGAAAGTCTTTGCTGGAACCATGTACTATCCACGGGTTTTCTATATTTTGGGTTAGTAAACTATAATTTTTTACAAAATTGTTCTTATCATACGAAATAGATACTATAAGCTTTCCAATGACATATCTTTTGTCTTATTGGAACTTGAATTGTTATAATTTTTCTAATCTTACCCATGAATCTGGACTTGTGGTACATATGTGGGACTAACAGTAACAAAACCTAAGTTAATGGTACATAATACTTAAACACTAAAAGAAATAATTTTACCACTTAAAATAAACATCTCAACTTTCAAAATGAGATATCATAAGTTTAAAACGGATATGTACATAAATTTTAATAAATCACATAATATTATATTGTAATCTGGTAAACTGAGATTTTACTATAAAAAACGTCCACATTAATGTTTGAAATCTTGGAAAAAAAATTATAAAGATAGAAACTAAATGCTTCAAGTTTTCCAAAAAGTCATCAAGTGTCCAAAATGAGATTATATACTCAAATCTAAATAAATGTTACAATTTAAAATCCTACACTGATAAAACAATTAAACATTAAAATATGATATAAGGGTATGTTATAACATGTGAACATATTTATTTATGAAATAAGTTGGTGTTAAGTATATGATCAAATAATGTCAAAAATCCTAAGTTTATAAGTTGAATTATAAGTTTTAAATGGGCTAAGATAAAGTATACTAGAGGATAACTGGTCATATACCAAGAAAATATCTTAACCCAACTAAATGATCTAACTAAAGGGATTGGGCCTTACAAGCCCAATAATAGATGAAAGGTAAACGTTTAGGTGACTCCTTGTCATCTTGATTAATTAATTAATTAATTATAATTATGCTAAGAAAGTTAATTATTAATTATTAAGTAATTAATTAATTCATTGATTAATAATTAATTAATTAATTATAAGAGTTAGTAGGTGATAATTGTGATTATTATGTTAAGTCACTATATAATTATAATACATTATTAATTAGAGATTAATTAATCATTAATCATTAATATGATCATCAAAATAACTATGGATGATTAATTAAATATTAATCAAACATTAATTATTAGATTAATCAAATTATTAATTATTAATTATTAATATCAGAATTAATAATCAATAATTATTATATGATAAATAATATTTAAGTAATATAATTAAATTATTAACGATATAATTATTAATAAGTTAATTAAAATTATGTAATTTAATAATAATTAGTTGATTAAATAAAATAATAATTAACTACTTCCTAATTAATTAGTTAATTAATTAATTAATCAATTAAATTAAGAAAAAATAAATTAATTAAATAATACTAGTAAAAATTTATTTAACACTTAATAATTAATTTAAATAAATTGTTAAGATTAATTATGATATAAGTAAATTAAGCTCACTTTAATTTATAAAATAAATAAATGAATTAATAAAGTTATATAATTATGATTCTATTTAACAATGAGATATTGTTAAATCAAGATAATTTCTCAAATTTGAGTAGTATAAGGTACAACTCTGGAAGTTTAAGCACATAAAAAAAATAAGTACAAATCTCACCTACAACATGGAACAAAATATTTTTCTTTGTTGATGCTCTATGTTTGCTATGATTTACCTTGATGATGTAATGAGTATATGAGTTATACGTATTGTCTTGATTAAGCATTTGATGTGCATAATATCTCTTACACTAACATGATTAACATGCCTCACAGATATTTATGCCATAATGATAGATGTACAGTGACATGTAAATCTACACATTATCACAGTTAATAAGATTGAGGCAAACGAAAGATAGGAATAAGTGTCGTACCAATTTCCAATTAATGAGAGGATATGATAAGAACGAAAGTTATAAGATATGACATTGGAGGCTATTGGAGGGTCGCTTCTCAAACTTCCCATTGATTGCACGTATATGGATACGATATAGGGGCTCTTATGTAGACAAAGCGTATATATAATTAAAGCATAATTAATGAACACACATAGATCATATGCATTTTTGAACATTCATGATGTTACATGTGATGGTATAATTTTATGAAAATGTTTTGTGAGATATTGATTGTACTTGCTGAGCGAAAGCTCATACGCGTGTGTTCGTGCTATATGTAACATAGGTAATCAGCCATCTACTTAGATGTTTTATGGACTGGTAAAACTATATGAAGGCAATGAAAGAAGAGAGCAAGATACCACCACGAATTTAATTTCTGCATTTAGACTTCTTAAATTATTTTATATCGAATATATTTATAATAATGTTTCTAATGTATTGGTCCTACTAAACTAGTATGAATACTTTACGAGAAAAAAGCTTTAGACTATTTCCTTTTAACTTACATGAAGTTATAATTTTTTAAATATTTTCTAAGTACGAATTTGAATAGAATATTTATTATCTAGAGATTTTTAATTCTCTCAATTAAAAATTTTAGCAAATTTAACTTTTATAATAGGAATATGATTTATGTAAAAAAAAAAAAGTTTTTTTTTTGTATTTTTGGAACCAAACATAAATAAAATGTTAAGACTAAATTAAATAAGAATAAATAAGCTAGCTAATAGTCTGAAAAGTTGGGTCATTACAAAGGTCCCTCGGGGAGTGCCAACCGTTTCTACCTTTATTATGCAATCTGGCAGTTCCTCCCTCGGGACTTATGGCCCAAGGATCACCAACGATGACGTGGATAAGGTGATCCAGCAACTCTATCCCACACGGGATCTTCGGATTAAAGGCTGCATCAACCAAAAGCTTTCCAATATAAATGTTCCAACCAGTAATTATCTTGTCTTGTTTGTTTGCAGATGTGAGACCCCATGACCTACTAGCCGTAGTCATTGGAGCAGAGCCTATCAAGAAGAAGTCATCGGCACAGAAGGCGATCATGCCCAAGTTCGACGATCACTTAACATCGGAAGTTGCCGAGTCCTCCTAATGTTCAGATCACATCCAGGCCAGTGAAGACGTGATCCACAAACTGGTCGAGGTATTCCTCCACTCTCCTTCTCTTCTCGTTTTTTTTTATTCCGACCAACTTTGCACTTGTTAGGTGGTCTCACTAGCGTCGCCACCCAAATCCACATCAACCGTATGGATGAGAAAATGGTCGGGCTGGTTACTGAAGTTAAGAAGTATCGGGAAGCCAAAAAGATAGCTTTGGAGAAGGCCAAGGAGCAAGCTCTCAAGGCCGAAGAGGCAAGGAAGAAGGCCGAAGTTGAATTGTCATCGATTCAGTCCGAGCACTCTCGATATCTCTAAGAAGTATTTCCCATAGCCCTCAATCAAGCACAGTAATAGGCGGTCGCCGACTACTAGAAATCTGAGCAACTTGAGGCCCATCTTTTCGGCGAATATAAAGAAGGGATGAAGGATATAAAGGCCAGCTTCACCTTGGCAAACCCTTGCTTGACCAAGCTAAATTGGTCGTTCATGCCCAAGATCTCCGGGGAAACACAGGGCGATGGTGATGGCTCGGTAGTTGACGAAGGTGAAAAGGGTGAAATGGTCGAGGGTGCCCAACTTGCCGATGATGTTATGGTGATCGGTGATCCGGAGACTACTGTTGATCCTCGACAATCGAGCAATGAGATGTCTTGATCTTTTTGTACTTTTTTTTTCATTTTGGGGCTTCAAGGTTTCCAGATTGTACCTCCTATTTCTTGGAATTAATGAGTTTTTCTCTATTTCTACAATTTGATGGTTGTATGTTACAGTTTCGTACTTTTGGTACCCCTTTAGACTAGGGAGATTTTGTAAGAATTTGCCAAGTTTAGAAGTGGTCGAGGGTACTTGCTCCGATCATCTTTGGACCTAGGGAACTGTTTGGTCTGCCGGAAGACTTGGTCAGTTATAACTGCTCGGGTGCCTCCTGTGGTCAGCTTGAATTTTCTTAAAATAAACCTTAAGTCAGACATTGGTTGACTTCCCATTGCAGAAACACTATCTTTCTTCCCAGTGGTTCTAGGACCATAGGAATAGTGTGGTCTGCTAGAGTAGACCTGGTAAGGTGTACTCGCTCAAATGCCTCATGTGGTCGTCTTAGTTTTTTTTTTTTAAATAGACCTCAAGTCAGACACTGGCAGGCTTCTCGTTATGGGAGTCCAATCTTTGTTCCCAGTGGTCCTTGGACCCCAGGAATAGTGTGGTCCTTGGCTTTCTTTTGAAATTAGTTAAGGAAATAAACAGAGGTAATTTAAAAACGCTTTATTTCATTGAGATAATCAGTACATGACTTTAAGCAACAAGATAAGTATTGATAAAAACGCTTAAGGTGGCCGGCGTTCCAGGGGTATCTGAGAACTGTCCCATCTTGGTCGGCTAACTGATACATCCCTGATCGCACGACATCAGTGACCCTGAATGGTCCATCCTATTTGGGGCTGAAGGAGCCCAACCTGGGTTCTTGGACTAGGACCTTCTTGAGGACCAGATCTCCCACTTTGAAAGTCCTTGGTTGTAAGCGGCAGTTTGGGTAATGGTTTAATCATGCTTTTCTTCGACTAGATCGAGTTCATCCATCATCTACTCAGCATTGTTCTCCTCATCATAGTTCTCAACTTGATGACTTGGTAAGCCCACTTCGGTCAGTAAGACAACCTCCACAGCGATGGACATTCAAATGGAGTTTCCCCAATTGCTGTGCACTTAATGGTTTGATACGCCCACACGACTTTAGGTAATTCGTTGATCCAGGCACCTTAATTAATGCTTCTCTAGATTCTTCTTCAAGTTCTCTTTGATGGTCTTGTTGGCAGCTTCTAATTGTCCATTACTCTGGGGGTACCTTGAGAAAGAGAACACTTTCTTGATTCTGAATTGTGCACAAAGAGCAATGAAGCTCGGGTTTTCGAATTGTTTCCCATTATCTGTGATCATAATATGTCGAAGTCCAAACTTGCAGATGATGTTTTTCTATAGGAAGTTGGTGTATTTTGCCTTCGTTTGTTAAGCCAAGGATTCCACTTTTTTCCATTTTGTGAGGTAGTCTATAGCTACAAGGTAGTATCGAAACTGTAACCTAACTATTGGTAGTGGTTCGATCAGATCAAGTGCCCGTTTGACGAAAGGCCACGTACTAACCACTGAGGTGAGTTTCTCTGGGCAAGACTTGATTGTCTTTGTGAATTACTGGCACTTAAAACACTTTTTAGTAAACTCTTTAGAATCTCTATCCATGGTTGGCAAGTAATATCATTGACGAAGGCATTTGAAGACAAGGCCTTCCCCTCATAGTGATTTGCATATACCATACTATATATTTCCCTAATCAAATATTCAGCCTCAACTAGTCCAACACACCGCTGATATGGGACATAATGTCATCTCCGGTACAATTTTCCATTGTTCATGGTGTACCTTGTCGAGGTGTTCCTGATTCTTTGAGCATCTACCTGATTCTCCGGGAGTTGAGATGTGGTGAGATAGTCGATGATCGAGTCCATCCAAGTTCTGACATTTTCGGAGCAAAGTATATGTTCAACGTGCTTGATGCTCGACCGGTTAAGACATTCCACGGAGACAAAGACTAAACTATATGCATCGTTCCCGAGGCTAGCCGTGCAAGTGCATCTGCCTAGTTGTTCTCAGATCGGGGTATTTGAGCTATTATATGGCTTCTGAATTGATCGAGTAGGCTCTTAACTTTCCCCTGATACTTAGTCATTCATTCTTCTTTGGCTTGAAATGCTTTTGTCACCTAATTGATGATCAACATCGAGTCACTAAAGACCTTGATGGCTTCCTGAGTTCCCGTGCCAGGTCAAAACCGACTATCAAGGCTTCATACTCCACTTTAATATTTGATGCTTTGAAGTCGAAGCGAAAGGCATAGCTAGTGTTGTAGTGGTCGGGGCTCATCAACACTAGTCCTTCCCCGAAGCGGCCCAAGCTTGATGAACCATCCATAAATAGATTCCATCAAGGGAAGTCATGGTCAGGTGTACTGGGGCCTTCCACGACAAGCACATCGGTGGTTTTCCCCACAACCTTTAGTGTTGGTTCAGGATGTTCAGTGAACTCAGCTACGAAATCGACTAAAGCCTGCACCTTGATTGTTGTCCGGGAAACATATTCAATATCGAACTCCCCAAACTCAATGGCCTATTTCATAATTTGACTGGACAACTCCAGGTTTTGTAAAACCTGATGAAGTTGGTAATTAGTCGGGACACGAATGGGGTGATCCTGGAAGTAAGGCCTCAGCTGACAAGGTGAAATGACCAACGCCAAGGTAAGTTTTTCTAAGGGGGTATATCTTCCTTCGGCCCCTTAGAACGCCTTACTACTGTAATATACCATGGTTTATATCTTATTTTCTTCTCGGATCATGACTGAGCTAACCACCTTTTTTGACATTGCCAAGTACACATACAGTATTTCCCCACTTAATGACTTGAACAGCAAGGGTGGGCTCACTAGATACATTTCGAGACCCCGAAAGGCCTCTTCGCACTTGTTATCCCAGTTGATTTTATCATTGCCCTAAAATGGTTGGAAAAAGGGGTGACACTTGTCGGTAGACCTGAACACAAATCCGGAGAGAGCCGATATTATACCAATTTATCTTTGAACTTCTTTAACAGAGCACGGGGGCTACAGGTCTACTACGGCATGTGCCTTGGCCGGGTTAACTTTAATGCCCCAGTGGTTCACCATGATGTTGGAAAAAACGGATCCGATATCGGAGTTACGGTGCAGCGGAAGTTTTAAAATTTTTTATGCCGTTTCGAAAAGAATCTCATGATGCATATAACAATAAATTAAATTCATGATCAAGCGTACCTTATTTCTCGGATTCCGGAATCACTAGAGCATTTGACCAACGTGTGTTCTCTACTATTCTCGAGTTCCACGTCTCAGAGTGTGTGTGGGCACATGTTCTATGAATCCAAGCGACCGATAATGTTTTCCGAAGTCTAGATCCCTCATTCTCAATCCGATGTTCCTCGTTGAGAATACGATCCAACTTCTTTCTTCAAAACTACAAAACAGGAACCGGTTAACCTCCTATAAAATTATCACTCGGTTTAACCTTCCTCACAGTTTTGAATCAATGGAATTTTCTTTCTTTTTCTTTCTCACAAGATAGCCGAATTTTTGTGAAGTAGAAGAAACCTAAATTATTTTTTCTCTCACTCACAAAAACGTTTTTCTCCTTGAAATTAATCAAAAATTAGTTTCTCAAGAATTCCTAGCCTTTATATAGAAGTCTAATCCTTTTCAAAATTTAATTCCAGATAAATTTTGAACCAAAAGGTCATACAACTTTAGGGCTAGATTCATTGAACCTAGAAACGTTTTTCCAAGAGGAAATCTCCTCAAAAATTCGGCCACTTTAGGATAAATATAGATTGGTGGTTCAAATTTTAAATCAAGAATCTAGACTAGTGAAAAGATCCTAGTCCTATCTAGATTCAAATTTCTTTTAAACCCTTTTTGAATTTAAATAAGATTCACTCATTTGAATTAATATTTTCCACAAACATCAACCATATTAATTAATTTAAATAAATGGAATATTTGAATTTTTTCTTCCTCAAAAATCCGTGCACCATATTTAAAGGAAAAAAAAATTCATCAAATAATCTCCATTATTTAAATCAATTAATAATTTAATGTTAGGAATATATTTGAACAATTTTGAAATAAAATTTTCTTCTCTCCACCTATCTAAAACCGTGCACCTCTTTTAGATTAGGAGAGAAAAATTTTGTTTTCCAAAATTAAATAATTCAAACACAATCTTATTTTCAAAATTCAAGTTAACCAATCACGTGTTGACAAATCATATTATTTGTCTACACAAATCCTACATGTCCAATCCTTTTCCGGATTGCATGTTAGAGAGTACTATGTCTTAATAGACATTACAAAATTCCATTTAAATTTACCGATCTCTTTAGGAACAAATCCCGAGACGCTATTTAGAACTATATGAGCTAGTAGAGGGACCCGATGGAAATATGTAAAGAGGCTCCTATAATTGTGAAAAATTAATCCCAGACTAATTATTCATCAATTATCAACTTCAAAACTATTCCACTAAAAGTTTGAAGCTGAACTCCTGTTTACATACCGTATTACGAAAGCTCTCTCACGCAGTGCTTCTTCCATGATTTATTCATCGCTTGTTTAATCCCCATATGTTATCCATGATTGAATTAAGGACTTTTTCCGTTTTACCTTTTCAATCATTTTAACTTAAAGTTCCATTATTCTCCACTGAAAGAACCACCAATTGTAAAACCATACAATTGGTAAACCATCAGAGAACACAAAGTAAACCGATGGTCAAGATCTTGTTATACTATCTTTCAATCCCCGAATAATGCCTTTAAGTAGATAACATGTACTATCGTTAAGATAGCTATGGATTCCATATCTATGAATCTTGATTTCTCTATCCATAAGTCATGCACCCAAAACACAAGTATATTGATCATAAATTAACAGTGTCTCACCTGTAGTGCATTAAAGTACATAAGTCATGGATACGAACTCAAGTAATCATTTCAGGATTAAGATTAATACAGAATGATAATCAAAGCTTCATTGATTCTTATAAACGGAATTATTAAACCGAATCAATTAACACTTTAGGTCCAATCCAATGTCATACCTCAATACTGGTATACATTAAAGTTTCCACTCGGAACCAATCCGATGGTCAAGACAAACCATCCCTCCAAGGAAATAGACAACTTGTACAATCTTATCATGAATAAGATCCCCAAATCTTATTCCATCGATTGCGGACTATTTATTTTGACTGTTATCAAATTACCATGTCTTCTATGTATACCCCGTATACATATGGTAATCCGATATATTTCCAACAGTCAAGGAGTATTTTATGTTTGCTCAACCATACAATCAACAAATGAAAGTAAATAGGACACAACTTATTAAACATGAATAACCTCCTCTTATTAATATCAAAATGTCATATTTACAGAAAATCCCTAATATTGATTTTCTATCCTTATGGCACATATAGATCCCAACACATGAACCTAAAAAACTTCTTGAATTCGACACCAAAGCCACATTTAGCTGGGTTTAGCTTTATTTAATACTTCCATAAAACATCGAAATAGTATTTTAGGTCCCCAATATGATCATTTGCCAGCTTCCTCTTTACCAACATATCGTCTACATATACCTCCATGGATTACCTAATTAACGTGGCGAACATTTTTTTCACAAGTCTTTGGTACATTGCCCCGACATTCTTCAGATCGAAAGGCATAACCTAGTAACAATATTGCTCCTGTTTGGTCGTAAATGCAGTCTTGCCCTAGTCAGCTTTGCTCATGGGGATATGGTTATATCCGAAGTACGCATCCATGAAACTTAGCAACTCATGACCTGTCATTGCATCAATGGGTTAGTCTATCCGGGGAAGGGAGAAGCAGTTTTTTGGGCAAGTTTTGTTCAGGTCAGTGTAGTCTATACAGACCCGCCATTTACCATTGGCTTTCTTGACTGAAACCACGTTCGCACACCACTGCGAATAGCTCATTTCTCGGATAGAGTCGGTGG
This sequence comes from Ficus hispida, assembly GCA_025413025.1. Taxonomy (NCBI): domain Eukaryota; kingdom Viridiplantae; phylum Streptophyta; class Magnoliopsida; order Rosales; family Moraceae; genus Ficus; species Ficus hispida. The sequence goes on along the minus strand of CM046364.1, from coordinate 7,433,341 downwards.
TGAGCAACTTCTTTACTTCCTCATTAATGGCCTTGTACCTTTCTTGGTTAAAAGCCCTTCTCTTCTAGACCACTGGTTTATGATTTGAGTTCACACACAGTCAGTGACACATCACTACTGGGTCGATCCCGGGCATGTCCTAGTATTACTATGCAAAGACATCTTTGTATTCTTGAAGGAACTTTTCCAATCCCACTCGAATCTCTAGCCGGAGCTTTGATCCAAGCAGTATTAACCTGTCTAGGTACTCATGGTCTAGGCAGAAGGGAACTAGATCCTTAACAGGTTGCACTCGAATTTCTTTTTCTGACACACGAGTATCTAGATCATTCAACGGTTTGATTTCGTCGTTAGGGGTATCAATCTTATTGATTTGAAAGATGGTGGTCACCATAGCCGGTTGGGGTACTTTATGGCACACTTTATTTACTGCTTCCACCTAGCATTTCCTAGTCCTCTCCCGGTTCCCCCTGAAAATCCTTACTTCGGTAGGAGTGGGGGATCTCATAGCTAGATGATAGGTTGAGACCACTACTTTTAGTGTATTCAGGGTCGATCTTCCTAATATAGCATTGTAGACCAATAGCTTGTCAATGACAAGGAATTTCACCATTTGGGTAGCCTTTTCTGGTCCATTGTCGATAGTGATCAGAAGGCATATGAGACCAACTGCTCGGACACATTCAACATCAAATCCATATAGCAGGGTTTGAATGGGTGTCAAGACTGCTCTGCTAAATTTTCAGCCTAGTGAATGCTTCCATGAACAAGATGTCGATGGAACTGCCATTGTCGATCAGGACACGCCATACAAGGTTATCGGTTATTTTGATTTCTCCGACCAATTCATCATTATGCTAGTGGAGGAGCTTGTTGGCTTCATCATTAGTGAAGTTGATAAGGAAACTATCTTGGTGGGATAACTTCGTCATGTGTTCAGGCATGTTAATGTATTCCCCCACGTACTACTTGCATAGTGTTATGGATGTAGCTTTTTCTGCTACTTGTCGTATCACCTGTTGCCATACCCCCAAAAATGGTATGGACAATGTGTTCGGTCTTCCTAACATTGGTCCGGTCACTCGTCCATGGAGAAACGTGTAGTTGGACCTGGCTGGTTTTATTGGCTGCACTTGTCAGGGTAATGGCCTTTTCAATAAACTCTCGTAGCGCTATCCATCCCGTACCAAGAGCTCGAATTGGTCTTGTACCTGTATGTAGTCTTTTGTTTCATGGCCAACATCTTATAGGAATTGCAATACTTGTTCTGATTCCTATGAGGTATGGTCTGTCCTGATTGGTCGTGGGTCCTGAAGCACTCCTCTGCCGGAGATCTAATTCAGCATGTGCTCGGTCGTGACAACAAGGGGAGTATATTGACGAAACCTTCCTGCAAGCATTTTGGGCCCTAGTGCAGCTTCAGCTTTACAGGTAATCTTCTTGATTTATACTCTGATCTGGTCTACCCCATCCTTCTTGGGTCTTGACCTTACCCCAAGTAAAGAGTTCCGTCCATTGATATACTCCTCTGCTTCGGCGTGCTTGTGGGCTATCCTCCTCAAGTGCATAAAGGTTGGTGGAACATCGTAAGCGAATGCCCATAGCAGTTTTTTGTCCTTGACTACTTCTTAGAAAGCCTGTATTAGGGTGTCATCGGAGTAATTCTTTACTTGTATAATGGCTTTATGAAAGTGGTCTAGGTACTCTTTCAAAGGCTCATTCTCATTATGTTTGACCCTGAACAAGTACAAGGCTTCCTTTTTCTGAGTCTTTGCATTGAGGAACACTGCCGAGAAGGCATCGGCTAGTTGTTTCAATGAGTTCATTGTTTCAAGTGTCAGCTTTCGATACCACTATCGAGCGTTGCTAGTTAGGGTCAAGTAGAAGGCTTTACAGAGGGTAGCTTCATTCGCTTGGTAGTTTTCCAGTTGCTCATCAGCGTATGTGGAGCTGTCATAAGGTGCTATGGATGGCATTTTAAATCTTGTCGAGTAAGGTGTACCTATGATTGCCAGGGTGAAAGGCAGATCGACCGCTCTAACTTGCTCTAATACATATCGTTGGCTTATTAGCAAGTTAAGCTGCTACTGGTGGTGGTCAAGTTTATTCTAGTCTTTGGTGGTTTATCAACTGAGCGATCCCGGCTTCGGTTACGATTGACCCCAGCCAATCCCAAATGATCAAATACGGAGGTAGTGTTTCTGGAGACATGCACCATGTCCCTTCGACGCTAATTCCAGTCGAATCTTCTATGGGATGCCATGGGTGTGGAGACAAATTCCTCGAGGTATGCTCGGGTTCTTGACCGGGTGGTCTGGTTATTCCTACTTCTTAAGCACTTTCTGCTTTGATTATACTCCGAATCTCATCTCCCATTCCTTGGTCTTTCTTGGGCGCTTCGGTTACCCATGTGCTTGATCACTGGTCGTGGGCTTATCGATCTCCTAGTTGACTGACGTCATCCAGCCGACGAGGAGTCTTCGGCTTCTTCCTACTGCGCGGGATGGGGTAAGGCATCTCGGTAAAGGAGTCCACCAGTATCCGAACGATTTCTGTTAAGTTCTGGACGTTCCTGGTGAGCATCTCCGTCTTTGTGGGCTTTCGGGGTACTCGCGTGCCACGCCTTCTGTAGGCTAGCCTAATGCTTTGGGAACAGGTTGGAGCAGGGTTTTCTAGACCCTGATTGTCTTGGTTATCCTATTCTTCTATTGACTTGGCGTGGTATGCAAGTGACGTGGAGGTACAGGTAAATTGGGAACAAGGATGATTAAATATGGTTGCTGGAAAGGCGTGCAACCCTTCTTCTAGTGCCAAAATGTTAATGCCAAAAACCTTTGGCCCAACACCCAATGGGATCACTTAACACGATCCGCCTTAAGCAGTCACTCTCTGCCTGGTTGCCTACAATAGAGAGGTATCTTGTAGTAAGAGGGGCACCAATGGGGTATCTGCTAAGGGTACTTCGATGCTTAAGTCAGTAATGACACTGATGAGCAAGCAGAGAAACAGAGTTTTGATAAGAAAAAATTGTCCATACCTGAATAGGCGAGCTAATCCTCTATTTATAGGAAATCCTTATGGGTCTGGGTATTTGGGTGACTCTGATAAGTTATACTCTAAGTGGTCCCGGTGAGTAAACATGCTTCGGGCATATAGGCACCGAACTTCCAGTAGGCGAGTGCCACATACCCTTCCGGTCTGGCGACAGGGGAAATAAGTATGGATTAGTACCGGAACAAGTGGTGAGTACTGTGTTAGTTCGGTCAAACGGTGAAAGCCGACACTAAGATAGAGACAAAGACAGATACAGTAACAGGTTGTGGATGTTAGGTGTCAGGTGGTGCAGAGTGGTGTGTTCTGCCACGATACTATTGTCCGCCGGTATATGACAGCATGGCAAAAATAGTATGAGGCCAACAGCACAGGTAAGAGTCCAGCTGTGGTCGGGAAAGTGTTGTGCTGACCAGTATCATGGGCCCTGAAGGTGATCTGCTTGAGGTCCATGAAGAAGAGCCAACATGAGGACCAACAGTACATCGAATGTATTGGTAGATCAATTTGGTGCTCCGGAAAGAATCCATGAGAACCGACCTACTTGACATGGTCGGATATATTCTAGTTACCAGAACTTCTTCACTAGATATGAAAATTGATCCATTTGTTCTCACACACCTAGTTCCTTAGTGAATAGGTGGTCTTCCGATATCGGAAAAATTATACCTTCAACACTTACTTTTAACTCAATTAGAATGACATGGATATATATGATTAAGTGGAAACAATGAATGATGAAATCACTTTTAAATTAATTTTAATCATTTTAAGAGTTGGTGGAATCTTAAAGGTTTTGTTCTGATAAGTGAGAAGTCAAAACCTATTATTAATACGCGGGAATTCATAAGTCTAAAAGTTAGTATTTATTTGGGAGTTTTTAAGTATTTGTATTTTATTTGTAAAATTTGTGAAGTTAAAAGTTAGTCATTATTTATGTATTTATTTTGGGGTTTTGAAAATTTAAAGGTTCTTGTGTTTTAATATTGAGTCATTAATATGTGTGGGCTTGGAGGCCTATAAATAGGATTGTAATCTTTCAAGAAAAAAGAATGAATTGTGCTGGGTTATCAAGAACAAATATGAATAGTTTATAATTTTATGCAAAAATTCTTTATCTCTTTCGTGGATTTTCAATAATGGCGAATTATCCCTTAATTTTGTATCTTAGGATGATGTTTTTTATATACCTAAATGGTGAATTAGTCTAAACTCAAGGGTGTTAATCATTTTTATATCCCGTTGTCTACTTTTCTTTCCTTTAAACCAAAATGATTCCTATAGTTAAAATAAAAATAATAAAGCTTAAAATAATTTGAAAATGGTAAGATTATAGAATTAAAAAGATAAATGTAGTATCAATTTGCCACAAAATATAACAACGGTCACAATTCAGCATATAAAATAGTTAAAAGATAAATGTAGTATCAATTCAGCATTAGAAACAGCATTGCATTTGGAAGCGTTTTTATTTATTTTTTGATACCCAAACATCAAAATTTATCTTTAACACATGAATTTTAACATCACGTTGAAGATGTTTTTATCTGTAGTAAAATAGAATATTGATGATAAAAGGTGATGGGTCATAGTCATATTCATACCAACAAAACAAAATAAGATAAAAAAACCTTCATGTGATGAAATTAAGAGCCACCAATCCAAAATATTGCCATTTATATCACCCGATCACAGTGGTCTCCTGTGTTTGTTTGCTACGGACATAATTTGGAGGCGACCAAACTCTTCCACCTCTGTTGATAAACACCTGCTCGGATGACATAAAGATGGACCACTTTCACCTTTCTATATATTGCAAGTTTCTGCATAGAAAGCGAGCTAGTATATAGCTAGCATGATGATTTACGACGGGAAAATATTATTAACTTTTTTTTTTTTGAGAGAAAAATATGATAATGGGATTCGATTTCTATGTTTCTTTATATTTTCTATCTCTTTTCATCTCACCAGTAGAAAATAAAGATTCGACAATGGACCCGTAATCATTCTAACATATATGAACAACCAATTTACACTTAGCTAAACTCCTTGTTATCAACATTAAAAGAGTTAAAAGGGAAAAAAGAGTAGAAAATACAATTTAGAGTGGTAGGTATTTTGCATACATTCAATACTTGTTATCAACATTAAAGGAGTTAAAAAAGAAAAAAAAAGAGTAGAAAATACAATTTAGTGTGGTTGGTATTATGCATACATTTAATATTAGTACATAACAGTTACATTAGATATATCAATTTTGATCATAATTTTTGAATATCATTTCACAGTAAGTAAAATATTCATATGACATTCTTTTAAACACATGCCAATAAAAAAAATGAGAACGAATATGTCACATAGATTGGTATTTAAAACTAGTATCAGAGTTGATCAGTATCATGACTGTTTTTTAATACAGTCTACAAACAATGAATTCTTCTACTCGAGTCTCATCACGACCTCTACAACAACCATTTTTCCAAGCAAATTGGTGAGCCTATCCCCATGGATTCACAAGGCTAGCAAACTTATCATCTTGTTTTGTAATTATAAGAAATTGTAATCACTTAAGAACAACTCATATAAATTGGATTTGCTACAATGTAAAACTTCAGGACATATGTGAACACTCAAGAAAGATCATCTCAAGTCTGGCTCGATTGGGTGTAGACATAATTAAATGTCCCTTTCAGAGAATTGAGTGCAATTTTTAGAGTCAAATAGAGTAGAGGTTTATATACAAATAAACCTCTATAAATAGCCAAATCCTAATAAGCGTCATTTGGTTCACTGTCTAACTATTAAATTTTTTGCCCTTATATTTCTCTTCGTATATGTTCAAACATCCCCAAATCACGTTAGAAATTATCCGTAAACATTTCATAGTTTGTAAGAACTAAAAAGCCTTGAGCAAAATGTTCAGACTTTTTTAATAATAAGTGATTTATCATGGGTAAATTGAACCCAAAAAAAAAAAAAAAAATCTGAAAATAAACCTTATTCGCAATTTTGAGCCAAAAAAAAAATAAAGATGAAATAAAAATAATAAAAATAAATAAATAAGGCTCCCCATCCACATATATGCACGGGGACATCTCCTGTTGTGGGCTCTTAGAAATGGCCTATCATGTTTTCTGATAATTTATTTTTATCATTTTAAAAATAGAAGCAACTGTATAGATTTTATATAGCAGACCGGATTCCAAAAATAAATTAGTCCTTTATTGATGATAAAGTCTCAAGACAGACTTTTTTTTTTTTTTTGGAGGAACACAGAAAATTGTTATTGTTTTATCTATCTTAGCTTTATACAATTCTGTTTCTCTAATTTTAGAAAGCACGGCCTTAACTTTCAAAAACGAATCTATAATGTATGAAATAACGGATAAACGCCTTATCCGACGGTGGTACAATCCACCACATCCCACATCTATAATTAAGAATTAATGGTCTTACAATATTAATTCATTAATATCAAACACTTTATGTTGATATTTTTATCAGTGTTTTATAATTAATAAAAGTTTCAAAACACAGTCTGTTAATGGGGTAACAAAATATAACATATAAATCGACTAGGAGTTATAAAAATCTGAAAAAAAAAAACTATATTTATTGAATTTGAATAACTATTAGATGAAGACTCGTCCCAATAATAATATTATAGAGAAATAAAATATCTTCTTTTTTAAATTAAGTAACTAGAAGAAATTCATATAGAGTATTCATAGAGAACTATATTGGAAAACATAAATAAAATTATAAAAAGCTGACTTTAGACTAAACAATGACATATTAACTCCCTACTTGATAAATTCGGTTTACTGAATAACCTGTTTTTCCTAATAATTGCAGCAAACATCCTTGGAAAAGAACTTGGAATAAAAAATATATCTATCTCCCCATCTCTGATCATCATCAAAGCTTGGAATTTTCAGTTTTTAGCGGAGAAGCAAAAGCCAAGAACTTGGAATCACTTTCCAGAGCAGCCATTTGCCCTTCTTCCAACGTCAAAAAAGCTTCAATCTCTTTACTTTTGCTTGTCAATCAACACAATCAGATTCCGAAACTCGTCCCCAACTTTCCCATGAGCACTTACCCAAACCGGCTTTCCCCATCCGAAATCGACCTCATTGAAGAAGCTCTTCCAATTCGTAAAAGCGAAAATGTCCGGCTTCTCGGATTCCAAAGAGAGCATCATCTCGAGCTGGTTTATGAACTCCAAAACCGGCCCGAACCCGTCTTCGCCAACCATCGTCTCCAAGTAGTCCTCGTCGAATTCGTTCATCATCTCCTTTGTCAAAGCCACCTGCTCGCGCAACTCTATCTCGTCCTTGGCAGCCGGGTTGGACACGATCGCCGCCCACCAGAAGAGGTTTCCGGTGCAATTCTCGAGTGATCGGGACCTCATCCTCCGCCTCACGTTCACCGCGTGGGCAGCAATGGAGCTCCTCGGAGTCCCCGAGAGCGTCTGCGACGCCGCCATCGCGTGCTTCCATATGAAGCACGAGACCGCCTCGTTCCGCGACGGCAGCGGAACCCTCTCGCTCTTCGCCAAGGCGAGCAAGATGTCGATTGCTCCGGCGTCGAAGAAGAATCGCTTGTCACGTAGTTGCTCTGCTTGAACCTTAGCTGGCCCATGAGAGCGAGAGCGTTCGGAGGGAAATCCGGCAACGGACGGAACAATGCAGCGGCTTTCGAGTGATCGGGAGGGACTA
>CM046364.1:7399010-7425472 GCA_025413025.1 Ficus hispida | reverse complement strand
TGTTTGATAATGTTGTATGTCCCAAATAGGTTTAAGCATGATCTAGAATGCCATGATAGATTGCTAGGTTAAGTTTGAATGGTTTGGGCAACCTAGAATTATGCAAACTTTGGTTGATCCAAAATCAATAATGGTTTGCATGGATATGATTTAATTTGTGTTTAATGAAACCTTACATTAGAAATGCCGCTGATGTTTGATCTTAGGCTCTCGCAGTAGCTGGTTGAGTTAGATTTCACGATTAGGACGTAAAACTAACTTAAACAAGAAAAACTGCCAGTTCGGGTAAAAACTGGCCAGTTTTCTGGAAAGCAGATTTTGAGGCCCTTAAAGGCTGATTTGACAAAACTTAAAACATGAAAGTTGTAGGGAACTGTTTTTCCTAGTGGGAATTATGGACCGTTTTCCAAATAAGACTCTAATGGCCTCGGTTTTGATAAAAATCCGAGCCTGACCGTGCCCAGACTTCATGCACAGCTAGGTGAGTTCAACAGGGTAAATGAGTGGGTTAGGAAACCGATCTGGGTCTCTAGTAAAACACGAAAGTTTTAGGATTTCTCAAGATCTAAAACTTTGTGAAGAAAAATATTTTAGATTCGACTTTGATTTTTAAATAAAATTAGATTTCAAAAACTGTATAGGAAACAGGAAATTCCTGCGCAGGATTTTTAAAAACAGTGCAGGGAAAAAGACATTTCTACACATACACTGATAAATTGACAGTGAGAAACTGTTCTAAAGGCAGTTTCTATCATTTAATAATTTTTACAAGACCCACTCATAAGGTTACAAATTTTGATAAGATGAACAAGGATTTTGAGGAAAATAAACATAAACCCTAATTTTTCCAAAGCAAGAAAATGAAGTTTTGAATCAAGTTTTGGTGAACAATAACCGGGAAGGATACCGAGTTATTGGATCGGGCCAAAGCCTAAGGGTTACCAATGTAACCCAACAAAATATTAAGTATGTTGGTTGGGCCTAAAAACAAGGGTTACTTAGAGTAACCTAATGAGATGTGTTTAAAAAAAAAAAAAAAAAAGACTTTGGCCCAAGGTTAGGAATGGTAACCTAACATTAGTTATGAATGTAAGGCTTAGTAGCCATGGTTACTTTAAGTAACCTATCAAGTTACGCTCGAAGTATGATAGGCCCTAAACCCTAGGGTTATCGGTGATACTAAGTAAGTATCAAGCGTTGTTTAATGGGGGACATATAACTAAGATTAAGTATGAATGTTGGTTAGGTTACCAACATTTTATAAGTATAAAATCCTTACCCTATGTCCTTTGAAATAGCAGGAGGTAGCCTGCTGTGGTATCCTGACTACGAACAGTACATTATTGGACTAGTATACGAGTAAGTACAACTCCGCCTACAACATAGGCTTTGGTTGTGATACTTATCCAAGTGTGATCAATGAATAATATATGATGTATGTTAGAAATTGTGATGCTAAGATATGTTGTAGGTATGGAATGATGATACTATGTTATATGATATGGCTATGTCATGATAGATGATATATTAAGTTCATGGTTATGATATGAGGTATGATGCTAAGATACGATTATGACTTATGTATGTGTGACATCACGAGACATGTTCACCAATTCTTAAATAAGAACAAGATCAAGTATGAGATGATGAAAGCAAGTATGAGGGCAAGCGAGCTTGCCTGTGTCGTATCGACCAGCTCGTAGGTCGGGTTCGGTTTATGGTTTGAGTTGGACTGGGCTGGCCGCCCCAACCACTCCATAGCTGCGTGCCACGATACGTACACTTATGTAAAGGGGCCCATAAGCAAGTTAAGTTAAGATAAGCTATGAAAATATGTTATGAAAGAATAATTAAGCATAATGAAGCATAATGGTTCATGCATGACTATGTCAGAATAAGTTATTTATGTTGAATTAGTTATGTTTTGTATGTTTGTTATCGCGGATGTTTATGTTGTACTTGCTGAGCGAAAGCTCATGTCTTACGTCTATGCTGTAGGTAAGCAACCTACGGGCAGCTTTTGATATAAGATGGCGAGTATGGCAGGGCGAGCTGTGAAATGTGGGATCTATAGCCGCTACGCATTTTGTTCTTTTTGTGAATATTTTATTTAGTATTGAAACATCGTCGTTTAATTATCGTATATACGCTCTTATGCTTGTAAAAAAAATTTCCGTTATTTATGTTAAGTAAGAAAGAACGTATGTATGTATGGTAACGATCTGTGCTAGGCAAGTCGTTACATATACTATAAGGCTCACTCTATAATAAAGTGTGATATTAAATACCACTGATGTTATATAATTATTATTTATTCGATCTTTTATGTATTTAATGTATTTGACCAGCATTTTACGTGGAGGTAATATATGTTTTCAGCATGGTTGTAGTACGTCCCATATATAATATACATGCTAAATAAGGGACTCGTACATTTCATGTAAGGAATGTATCCTTTATGAATATCGGTCTGTAACTCTGTATTGTCAAAGTTAAGTGCTTGTAGTACAAGCACTATCATATCAATCAAATTATTTGCATTGTCAAGCTTATGTGGGCTCCTTTTTTTTTTCCTTTCTTTCTTTTTTTTTTTTTCCTTATTATTATAATATTTTGCGATTTACAAGGTAAAAAAAAAATTCTTATTATGTAGCCATATTCTCAATCATCGATGTGATTGTCCATCGTTTCAAGAGTTATTTAGAAGAGAAGAAATATTTTAAAAGTGGGGTTTCGATAGATTAAAGGATGGCTTTATTTACCCATTACACAGCCATCTTATAATGGGATTCCATTATCTGAAGAAAAAAGAAATCTTGTAATGACTGAGACCGGATGCCCCATTCAAGTTTTTAAATTCATTGTATAATTGTGCCTTCAATGAAGACTTAATATATATATATATATATATACCCTATTTGACAAGAGAATAAAATATATCTATTTTTAATAATACTGGCACAAGGGACAGAGTAAGGGTTTATGTAGTCAATGAACTTTTTTTAAAAATTTTATCTTTAAAAATTTTACATTTTTCACATTTTGTCTTTATTAAAAAATTGATTTAACATAAGCCCTTTAAAAACTTTATCATTTAATGTAAAACCCTCTTAGATTAATAGACTGCCTCCATTACTGACTATTTTGAAAAATTATCTAGCTCAATTACTGCTTGTAAGTACACTCAGCTTAATTTTAGAAGAATATATTACATTATAAATCTCTCTTTATTCCAAAATTGTCAACAACTATCCCTGCATTACATTATCATATCTCCTCCATTTAGAGTATCTGAATGCGACTGTTGGATATTTTAGGAGCAATTTAGAAGAGAAGAAATTAAATTAGTAGGGTTAACAAAAATACATATCACTTTGCTACCAGAGGATAGAGCCACCCATGATCGAATAGGGGATTATATTCTCAGTAAATTCATATTCTTTTTAATTTTATCTAAAAATCATTTTTATCTGTCTCATTTTTCCTTATTAAAAATTGATTACCTCTGTATAAATATTTTTAACATTGATATATTTAATGTACATATTTATGAAAATAATAAATTGGTTTTGCCTCTATTTGCTAGTAATGTTACACGTACGAGTCTTCATATCATCAACTACCAAACTTTAGATATCTAACTAATTTGATAGCCTTAAACAGGCATGACAATACTCACTAATCATTACCATGTAATCCTACAAGACAACGTGAAAAACTATAGTTCATCCTAAAAGTTTAGAGTACATCATGTTGTAAGCTCAAATTATATGTATTGAATAATGAAAATAAACGATTTAGGTGTTGAAAGAAAAATTGTCAGTTTTACTTGAAAAACTTTTTTTTTTTTAAAAGTTCATAAAAAGGTTTATTAAGTTAAAGTAAATCAATTTATATGTTTACTAACTATAATTTTGAGATAAGGAATGTGTTAATTAATTTTTATAATAAGAAAAGTACACCATAATATCAGAGACACAAACTAGTATATTAACTTTTGTAAAAGTGAAAAACGGGTTTAAAGAAAAGAGTTAAAGGGTTTGTGAAGGAAAAATAGGATTTTAGATTGTTTGGTAAGAGAGAAAAGTAGAAGGAAGATAAAAGTTGAGAGAATCAATTTATGGGTCTCACCATTTTTTATCTTTTCAAAAGTGAATAGATTTTGATAGGAAAAACTTGATAAACTTATATATATATGTAGTTAAATTTGCTTTTTATCCTTAGTTTTAAATTAATATCATGTATTAGAAAAATTAAAAGGAAAATCAATTTCTTCTCTTCCCTTCGTACTCTCTTCCTCATGTGCATTTTGTTTCTTCCTCTTTTCTTTACCTCTTATCAATTTATTTCCTTCTCCTCCTTTCACATTTTCTATCCCTCAATCTTTCTTTTTTTTTTCATCCTATTTTCTTTCCCTCTTATCAACCGACCGTGTAATGGACAAAAAGTTCCCGGATTTGAGGCTTTCTAGAAAAAAAAAAATCTATTTATCGATTTTTTAAAGGAGATATATTTGTAAACTTCAAAATGTACAAAACTGTTGAAAACGGTAGACACCAAAGTATAAAATGTGAATAATTTACCAAAAAAGAATAAATATGATACAATCCAAAATAAATAAATAAATAAAAATGGTAAAGAAAAGAAAATAAGAAAAAGGAAAAGGAAAGAAAACTAGACACGAGGAGCAATACAGATTAAAGACGTGTCAAAAAAAATCGGTGCAACTTCTACGTGTTTGATGCTTCCAAACCCAACGTCTCTGCATGCAGGGCACGTTTCTCATTGTCTTCCATTTACAGTCATACCCTTCGAAACTGCCCATCCCAAAGAAAATTTTCGATTAGAAAATTTCTCAAAAGACCATCTTGTCCCTTCGTTTTCAATTAATGATTAGGTCCCGTTTTAGGGCACTTTTCCAAATAATGTAACACCGTCTGATTTGTAAATGAACAAAATCCAAAAGTTTTTTGGTTTTGTTTTTTCTCAAAAATTAATTATTTTACATTTCTTTAAGATAAAATTAATAAACACACATCACAAAACATATCTTTTTCGAATTATTCTTCTACAAAACACAAAACTCTAAAGATATTTTTTTTTCAAAAGTTTTAACTTAAATTTTCATCTAAAGTCCAAAAATCCCAACAACAAAACTCCGTCTTTAACAATCCCTCCAAACGGGCTCTTAGTTTAGAGTTCCTGTATTTTTTTTTTTTTAGAATTTTTACTTTTACTTATTAACATAAAAAAATAGAAACTAAAAATAAAAGTTATAAATCATAACTTCTACAAATAATTATTAAAATCCATTGATATTTATGTAAATAATTTTTGAACATTTTTACCAAACATAATACTTATATTATAATTTGTATAAAATACTTTTAGAATCTCTAAGAGCATTACCAAACTAGCCCTAATTATCTGAACAGGAAGCCTCCCTCCCGAAGCATCTTTTCGTCTTTTTAGAAATTGAAAAAAGTTCCGTTTTCATGAGAGGGTAAAATAGTAATACAACAAAACCGGAATATATATTTTGACATGGCAAACCGGAAGAAGAACAAACCAGAAAAAAAAAAAAAAAAAAAAAAAATATATATATATATATATATATATATATATATATAAACGAGAAGAAGAAAGGAAAGGCAGCAAAAGGAGCTAGCAGCGGGAGGAGATCAATGGGGGGACTAACGTACGCCTTGGTCGCAGCAGCCTTAAGCTGCGCACTCACTCTCACACTCACCGTGGCTCTAGAATACGCCGACGACCCAGTAATACACCAAGTCACAGACGAGTATGGCGATGGCGTCACGCACCGGAGATACTTCCCGGGAAACGAGCTTCTGGGGACGGAGAAGAAGTTCAGGATGTTCATGGAGAAGTACGGGAAGGCGTACGACAGCAGGGAGGAGTACGTGCGGCGCCTCGGGATCTTCGCCAGGAACATGGTGAGGGCCGCCGAGCACCAGGCGCTCGATCCCACAGCGGTCCACGGCGTCACGCTCTTCTCCGACCTCGCCCAGGACGAGTTCGAGCGCTTGTACACCGGCTTCCGCGGCGGCCCTGGCTTCGGTTTCGGAAACCTTGCCAAGGATTCTTCGGCGGCGGAGAATGTGGAGGTCGGCGGTGGCAAATTGCCTGAGAGTTTTGATTGGAGAGAGAAGGGCGCTGTTACTGATGTTAAGATGCAGGTGAGCACTCAGTACAACTGTTAGATTAAGCATCTCTTGGATGGAGTTAAAATTTTTAAGTTTGGTTAATATTTTAAAAATAAATTATAGTTATAATTTATGTTGATTATTCATAAAAAGATAAAAATCTAACTAAAAAAAGTACAGTTTAAGTTAAGATTAAACTAATGTAATAGACAAAGCATATATTTTTAATGATTTGAATTTTTTTTTAGAGATATGAAAGTATTTAAAAGATACAATTAACGGTGAAAAAATAATTTCAACTATAAGATAGTCTTTTTCTATTCAAATGGCAAATTAAATTAAAACGTGAGTAGTCAGCTAATTACATTACTAACTAAATAATTTGGAGTAAGAAGTAAATTAAACTAATCCATATTAATCATAAAAAGGATACAACAGTCATCATATTAATCATAACAAGGATATAACAGTCATCGTGATACCTAAAAAATAAAAACTTACTGTAAAACCATATAATTCATTATAACAGGCATTGTGATACCTAAAAAATAAAAACTAACCGTAAAACCATAATCCAATATTAATGTGCTACCTAAAAAATAAAAACTTACCGTAAAACCATAATCCATTAATATTAACGATTTGATTTATGAGTATTAATATTCAAATCTTTCCGCAGAACTGTTTCAGTTATAAATCAGATTATTAAATGATATCTCTAGTCCAAAATAGAATGTCTTACTATAGAAAGAAAAAAAAAATCATAACATCTATGAGCGTTAGAAAACAATTTTGTTAGTAGTAGTCTTTTTGTAATTAGATGTCAATTTCATATGTCTAGTATTGTAGTTTTTTTTAATGTGTATATTTTTTTATTAAATATTTTACTTTGTTTAATTAAATAATACTGATTATTTTATTGTATTTTAGTTAAAATGTAACCTAATTTTTCTTAGAGGAAAAATGTAATCAACATAGATGCATAGTTCCCATCACTTGGCATGAGTACCTCTGGAAAAATTGGTTTTGGATTGGTTGAATTGAATACCTCTGTTCTAGTTCTGTTAATTTAATTATGTGCAAGATACAAGTCCATTTTCATTACTCCACAAACTAGTTATTATATTACTATTCCGCTTTGCTGTCCATCGAAAACTCGATTTTTTTGGGGGCTTACAACACTAGTATTTCTGAATTATTAACCCTCATAATTACTAGTACTATAACCTCTACATGGTCATATATATATATATATATATATATATGTTTGCTGAAAATGGTTATACATATATGTTGTTGATGCAGGGTGCGTGTGGATCATGCTGGGCTTTCAGCACCACAGGGGCTGTTGAAGGAGCGAATTTTGTTGCAACGGGGAAGCTTCTCAATCTCAGTGAACAACAGCTAGTGGATTGCGATCACACGGTTAACTATTAGCCCTTCTTTGCATATATGTGTATAACAATCATAAATGTATAAACTTTAAACATATATATGATATTGAGCTCTCTCTGATTTGAAGTTTCTTTGATTTTGAAACTTTTCGCAAAGTGCGATGCGAAGCAGAAGGATGCATGTGACAATGGTTGCGGTGGAGGGCTGATGACGAATGCCTACAAGTATTTGATGGAGGCAGGAGGACTACAAGAGGAGAGTTCGTATCCCTATACCGGAAAAAAGGGCGAGTGCAAATTCAAACCGGATAAAGTGGCTGTAAGAGTTGCCAATTTTACCAACATTCCTATCGATGAGAACCAGATTGCTGCAAATCTAGTCTACCACGGTCCTCTCGCAGGTATATCTTTGTTGTGGCCTTTATTTGCAGTTCTATTGTACTATCGCTCGAATCGTCTATCAAATTTTAGTGTCGCACTAATCAATATCTCAACTATATACCATCTAAATTGGGAACGAACTTAGTTTATTTTGTCCAAGTTCAACTTATTTATATTTAAAATCTATAACGATACGGTCCTTAAATAGGAGTATAGGACCAAAAAAGAGGGAGAAATTGAGTACAATGGTTGCAATACTACTATTCATTTAGATCAAGAATAATTATTGTTTCAACTTTTCTATAGAAATGCCTGACTCAATTAGTACATAAAATTTGACATTTTTTTTAAGGATATTTTTTATTTGTGTCTTTATATATAGTCAGACACATAAATACACACACATATATATATGTGCAGTGGGGTTGAATGCCGTGTTCATGCAAACGTACATCGGAGGAGTGTCGTGTCCACTAATCTGCGGGAAGAGATGGGTGAACCACGGCGTGCTGATGGTCGGATACGGGTCAAGAGGTTACTCGATTCTGAGGTTTGGATACAAGCCTTACTGGATCATCAAGAACTCGTGGGGGAAGCAGTGGGGGAGAATGGATATTACAGGCTCTGCCGAGGCCATGGCATGTGTGGCATCAACACTATGGTCTCCACAGTTTTAACTCAAACCACTTGATCATCAAATTATTTATACATATATATATATATATATATATATATGGTTTGATCAGAGGTTTGAGTTCCGCTCATTTCCTAGCTAGCTTGCTTGGCTCGTCTGGAGTATCTTTATATATATATATAACAATAATCGTCTTTTATTTTCAGGAGGTTTAAATTAGCACTTTTTTCTTTTTTTAATATTGAATCAAAATAATAGTATGTGTGATATATATGTTGTTCAGAGTAGAATTAAGTTAATTTTCTCTCTTTTTGGTCACGTCACAGTAACAAATATCATGGTTTCTGTGTGTGTGTGTGTGTGTGTGTGTGATCTGCAAAGTCTCTCCCTCTAAAGTGTTGACTAACTATGAAAAAACGTTCTTTGGCTAGGCTACGATTGAAAATTTGTTAAAAAAATGTTTTTAGAAGTCGAGTTAGGGGGTTCAATCAAACCAACAAACCGTTTATTTAGGTGAATTGCAAACTAAACCGAACATATATAAGTTTGGAGATTTTCAATCTAACTTTTTTTTTTTTTTTTTTTACTTGGGGGATTCAAATTTTATAATTTTAGATGCAGTTAGATGTGATATTATTGTCAGATTATGTCTGCAACTATCCAAATTAAATTATTTAAGAGATCAAAATCAAACCAATTATTCATATTATTGTCAGATTATATCTGCAATTATCCAAATTAAATTATTTAAGAGATCAAAATCAAACCATCAATAATTGGTTTGGTTTGGTTTTTTAATTGCTTTGAATTAATATTAATCAACTTCTTTTTATTTATGAATAGAATGTATAGGATAAACATGTTAATATGACATTAAATCATAAATGTAATGAAATAAAAAAATCTTGTATCCAAATCAAAATAAAATAAAATACTAATAATTAAAAATAAACTATTCTGAAGAAAATCTTATTTCGTAACGATTAATTAATTTATGGTTGTAAATATAGCCTACGATAATTTTACATTTAACTTTATTATGATATAAAGAGTTTGAATCTCTCTCATTTTCAAGTTCAAAAAATATATTTTTGATTTGATATATCTTATTATATATGAGCATAAGAAAATCTTCAGTACTAGATTTGCTGCCATGATGCCCAAAGAAGTTGAATCATTTAAAAAAATGACCAATTTTCATTGTAATACTAAAAACAAAGGAATATAAATATTAGACAACAAGTTGCTTTTGATAGGGACCTATTGTAAGGAAAATATAAAAGAGGAATGTCCTAGTATAATGGAGGATTTATATGTAAATTTAATAAATATTATCATATTTATGTTCACATTTTCTCCCGTTATATATCAATTTATTTGATATATTTTTTGAAGTCTAATTCTTAAATCTTAATACCCTCGTGACGAGCTTCATACTTGGGAAATGGACAGTTAACTTTAGAGTCTGTTTAGCTTATGAGTTATTGAAAGCTGTTTTTGACTTTTTGAATGCAAAATTGCTTCTCGAAATGTTATATCAAAAGCATTTTAATTCTCTAAAAAAGCTTCCAGTTAATTTCATATATATGATTGTTTTAGATAAACTCTTATCAATACAAGTTAAAACATGTGTTAAAATTTTTATAAGACAGTATAAATTTTATTCTAATATTTAAATCACAGATAAAAACATATAATCATTTTGACCTTTTTTATTTTTTTAATGTGGTACTAAACACTTACTAAAAGTTTTATATTTGATTTCTCTTTTTTTTTTTTACTACTAAAAAAAAAAGGCAAAAGCAAATGACCTATCAAATTAGTGCTTAACCATGCTAAAATATTAAACATATTAGGACCTTTCCAAACTTCTCTCGTATACATACAACTTAATTACGTGTATTCTTTGGTGAGTTAATTCAGCCAATATATAAATGTTTATATGTGCACTACTTATGTTACTTTGTAGTACTCTCATGTGGCAAAGCCCTGTAAATTGAGGATCAGAGAAAATTAAGAAAATTAAGGCGAGGTCATGTTTTAAGTATATTATTATAATTTTATCCACTCTAATATTAAAGTTGATAATATTAATATATATTATGAAATGATAAAATTATCGACTTTAATATTATGACGGACATAAATATAAAGAGGTTACCTATTTTCTAAACAAAAAGAAATAAAATACATATACATACATATATATCGATTACATAATGCACGACCAGAAATATTGACACTTGCATTTTGTCGGTTTTAAATAGGGACGTTCTTGTATGATGGTCATACCCTATTGTGGCGAATTATTTTCCATGTACGACTACATCGTCATGCTACTTCCAAGTTCCATCATTATTGATTGAAAAATTTTGTTCCATCTAATATTTATGAATTCTAGGATTTTCAGAAGATCCAAATATTACGCCTATTTGATTTATAAGTTGGAATTCCATGAT
The DNA here is from genome assembly GCA_025413025.1 of Ficus hispida. Lineage (NCBI taxonomy): Eukaryota > Viridiplantae > Streptophyta > Magnoliopsida > Rosales > Moraceae > Ficus > Ficus hispida. The sequence continues at coordinate 7,414,440 of CM046364.1, read as the reverse complement.
TCAATTTTTTTAATTCAATTTTTAATTTAAAGTTATTATTAAAGCTTATGCATTAAAAGGACTACTGATTAACAACTCTCTGCATTGTGTAAATGTTAAAACATGTAGTTACAAAAAATTTTCTACTTTCTTTTTGTTTACTTGCTTTTCTATTTTTCTCGGGGGGGGGGGGGGGGGGGGGGGGGGGAGAGGGGGGTGTCTACGTGCGCTTATCCTCAACATTGGAAACAATTAATGGAAGATCAACGTGAGTTAATCAACATTAATCCACTGTTGCCTAACAAACATTAGGCTCATTAAAGTTTCTATTAAGAGTCTTACGATCTAGAAGGATTTAATTCGTATGTCTCTCAATAAAATTTCAATTGATGATATAATATTCAAATTGATATGGTGAAATATTACAAGAATAAAAAGATCATTGTAAAAAGATATAAAAATGTCAAGTTCACTTTACGGTATAGTTTACAATTTTGGGGAAAAAAAAAACATAATTTAGCATGCATTTTATGTGAGTGTAACATTTTATCACCTAAATATTTTGATTTTGATATACTAAACGGAGGATTTTTCTTTAGGATATATGACAAAAGGATATTACTTTTTGTTTTTTTATCATAAAGTAACCACTTTATATTATGAATTTTGAATTTGTTTATCTCCTTTACCATAATTTCAATTACAAATAGACGGAAAAAATGAATTAAATTCAGTCATGTGATCTCTTTTTTTATTTTTTTAGTAGAAATCTTAATAAAATGAGCTTAATTATAAGACGAATTTCCTTACTTTTTTCATTTGTTTTTAACTAAAATTCTGATACAAAAGGTGAAGTAGGGTTCAATTTAAATTTCAAGTGATAAAATGTGAGTTTTTAAAATCTAGATGACAAAATAGGAATGACTCTTAAGGGATGAATATAAAAATATAGGAACTTCATACAGAAAGACCCAAAAATGGTTAAATAAAGAGATCACCAAGACTAGACCCCTAGCTTTGCAGTGTGCAAATCGTTCTAATAATGATAAGTGATGGCCACATCCACATTTCATGGTGAGAGGAGAGACGAGTAAAATATGGTGGGCCATTTTTGGGATTTTGTGATCTTTTGGATGTCAATTCCGCATAATTTCTCTACAACAAACAACCTAGGTAGCGTTCAACTTTATTGTTTGTTTTTCTTTTATTCCCATTGCTTTTGTTCTATAGTTTTTATCCGAAAAGGCTACTCGCTCAAATTAACATGACGGTTCGATCTAGAATTATCGTGTAATATCTCCACATTACTTTTCAACACGACGGTGTACTTTGTTTCGACGACGGTTTTAACCGTCGTGTAACATTGAGATACTATGACGGTAATTTAACTGTCATATGATATCTACCACGATACTGGATTACACGATGGTTGGATAACCATCGTGTAAACTTTACACGACGGTAAAAAACCGTCGTGTAATCTACAATTTTTACTAGTGAAATCCAATTTTGGGTTGTGATTTGAATTATACTTTGTGTGTTTTCATTGGAAAAAAAAAATAAGGGAAAAGAACAAGAAGAATAACAGTTATATATAACAGGTTCTTATACCTTTCTTACTAAATTTTAAACCCAAGAGCTTCTACCAAAATCTATCTACTCTAACCGGCTAAGCTTCTTTCTTCTTGCTAGATTTCAGTAAAAAAGGAAATATATTAATAACGTATTCTACGTGATTCTCATCGGATGACAATAATTCAAATAATTAAAAAGGGAAAAATTAATATAAACTAAATAATTAGATTATTCACTGCACACCCAAGCATACCCTACATATTGGCCATTTCTAATAGAAGCAAGTACGGAGGATCCAGGTATAAGGATAAGGCTCATCGTGATTTATCTCGAAAAGATCTTAAGTTTGAATTTAGAGTAAATGGATTTGTCCATATATCACGTGGAGATACTCCATTCTAAAAGTTATTGAAGTGCATCGGCTTCTACATCCTTATAAACTATTTTTATTGAGAAAAACAAATGTAAAGAGAACTCAAATTAATTAGGTATGTCATTAATGTCTACTTTGAAAATTTATACTCGTGCCATGGCTTTCTAAGGATATATTTAATATACTTTGTTTCTTTTGAAATAAACTAATCAGACTTGTTGACTAACTAGACTAACAATTTCGATTAAAATTAATAATAGTACTAGTAGAATCATTGGGGATTAAATTAGAGGAGATTAGCTATATATACTATATAAATGTCAAATACAAATTATTAATAATGAAAGACAGAAACGAGAAGTGAAACAATTATTCTACATGCGCGATACTGTCCATTCAGCCAAACTTAAATTGAAGTACTCTTACACACAAACACACACACAAAAATAAAGCAAATATAAAGCAAACAAACACAAACACACACACACAAATATGTTTTCTGATCCGGCCCCACCAAATCGCATCATACTCTCTCTTTGGGTGCTTTCTAGCCACTAAGCAATATAGCTAATAATAATATTCATCTTTTGTCCTTCTAATTTTTCCTTTTTTCTCTTCCTAATTCCTATGAGAATGCCTTGAAAGTTAGCTATCATGTCCAATGTTAAATGGCTATAGAGCTATTGTCCAATGTTAGTGGCATCTGAGAGATTGTCCAATGTTAAAGAAGTTCTACAATATATACGTTACATTTGTACACTAGAGTGGACGAAATAATATTGCACAAGCAATAAAAGGACCAAGGAAATGACCAATTATTCCCTCGGACTCCTATGTCTTTTTTTTTTTTTTTTTTTTTTTCCTTTTTCTTTTTTAAAAACTATTTGCACTATAAGTCCAAAACTTACAATATAAATATATTAACGATATTTATGTTTGATTTAAATTTTGATTTTCTTTTTTTTTAATTATATTTAGAATTATGACAAGTATTACTGAATGTTATGTTATTAATATTAACTGATTTTATACTATAACAAATAAATAAAAAGTTATAAATATCATTTTATAATGTATATAATTTTACATATATATATATAGTGTGTACAGTGTGTGATCATAAAAGTCAACTAGCAAGCTATCGCATGTACTGTTTTCTACATTTTAAAGCAGGTACTTTATAAATTCCCATACACATGTCAAAAATTGGAAATGGCCAAAGCACCATGTACGGCTAGGAATAGAATAATTTTTCCCACAAAAGACTCTATATATATGTATATATATAAGTAATTGGCTTAAATAGTTCATCAACTCTTTTGAAGGACAGTTTGATCAATGTTTTATATATAGATATATATATATATATATATATATATTTTTGGCCAAGATATCCTAATCTCTTATTTTTTGACCATAACAATCCTTTCCGTCAAAAACCTAACGGATCAATTACGTGAGAAGCACGGTTTATGCTTTTTGACAGTCAAATAGGTAACTATTCCTATCCGAATTAGGTTTAAAGGACAAACTAGATCGGAAACTATAGGGGTGAACCAGTTCGGAAGCTTGGGGGGAAGCCAGCGACCAGGAAATTGAGGTGGGGGGTGGGGGCAATCGGAAATTCGGGGGAGGGGGGCCGATCAGAAACTCGGCACGGGGAGGGGGGACCAACCAGGTCGAAAGCTTCAAAGGGGGTGGGGGGGGAGGATCAGAAACTCAGGGAGTGAGGGGGACCAACCAAGTCGGAAGCTTCCGGGGGGGTGCTGTTCGAAACTCAAGGGAGAGGGGCGTTATCTAGGTCAGAAGATTCGGGGGGCAGGGGGGGAGGGAGTAAGGACCCGAAATTTTGACGAACCTATGATTTCCTTTTAGACAAGGAAAGTCCAAGTCTGAATCTTGTATGTCGATATGAAGCTCATGATCTGAGTTAAATATCAGTATATGTTTGAGTTCTCGTTTAATTAGCTACGAGACTCAATAATAGTTTGCTTAAGCCAAGCATGAGGCCTTTTGAGAAAAAGGGTAGAATAGAAATTTATGATTTTATGTCGGTCAAAGTTTGACCAGATTGACTTTAGGTTTGACTGAGGTGGTACTGCAGTGTAATTAATAGTATGGAAATTATTACAAATGAATGAGCAAGAATAAGCTATGAGACTACCCTAGAAAAATCAAGCGCAATATTTAGGGCAATATGGACTAAATAGTTTCAAGTCTTAAAAAAATTCGATACGCAGTCCAATTTAACGCAGATGAATTCTGAACTGTAGTCCAGTATGACAATACTGTTTTTGGTAAAAAAAAAAAAAAAAGAACAGTATTGATATTATTTAAGTTAGTAAGGAAATGGACTGCATGAGTATATTAATGGATTTTTAGAATCAAGTAGATAATTATGCAAGAATTGGAAGCCAAGTGGCTCCACCATAGTCAGCCACTTTCAGGGACTAAATTGTAAATATTTTGTCCGTAGGGGTCAAAGTGTAATTTTTAGAAATTTAAGCATGATGGTGTAAGCATGATGTAAGCATGATGATGTAAGCATGATGTAAGCATGATGATGTAAGTATGGTGAGGTAAGCAATTGCTTGGGGAACAAGCAACCTCATGGCCGGCCACCTAAGGGGGGGTATATGGGCAAATATTTTGCTCTCAAGGACTAATGGGAAAATATTTTTCTCTTAAGGGTTATTATGCAATTTTTGGATTAAAAATAAATCTAAAAATTTAATTATTTATCACCTATAAATAGGTGATGGGGGGGAGGTGAGGGGGATTATTTTGTTCACAAAAATGAGAAAACACCCCAAAACCATGTCAAATTTTCTTCTCACAATTCCCCCCCTAAAAACTGAACCCTAGAGGAAAGAAAAAGAGAAGAGAAAGTGTTAGGTGCTGGTGGTCGGAAAATTTGGAGAAGTCACCAACCAAGTTGATCGAAAATTTTTGGGAACCCACCAAGCCAAGGAAGGCCGGTTGTGGTAGGGAGCAAGGTGAAAAAGTTGGTTCAAAAATCTAGCACCAACCTTTGAGTTGGTTAAGGTAATTCTCTTTGGCACCCTAAGCTTTTTAATTAAGCTTTGATTGGAAATTTAAGTGTATTTCCAAAGTTGGATAGTAAGAGCATAAGCTCACCAATTATGTTCATGCTCTAGTAAGTTTTACTAGTATGTGCTTGATTAGGATTTGGTTTGATGGTATGCTTGTGAGATGTTAGGGTTTATAAGTATGCCTACTATATGTTTGTTATATGTCCCCATAAGTTTAAGAATGAATGTATGATCTTGATAACATTAGTATTACGCTGCATGCTTGACTTAGGCTCACGGCTCACGGTTGCGACTGTTGCGACTACTCAAGATCTACAGCTTTCATGCAGAAATGTTTTTCTAATTCTAAATAGATTTTAAAGTAAAATTAGATTCCCAAAACTATGCAGGAAACTAGAAATTCCATCACAGGATTTTCAGAAAAACAGTGCATAAGTAGGAATTCCTGCACATGCACTGATAACTAAAGTTTAAGAAACTATTTTCAAAGTTTAAGAGAATGTTTTAAGCAGTTTATAAAAAGGGATTAAAATTTATCAAACAATGATTGAAATACGCTAAGTCCTATGGTAAACAACTATAGGACAAATAGTAACCGGGAATGTTACCTAATTTTATTGGGCCAAATAATTTAGATTACTTATAGTAATCACATAAGATGCCCAAGATAGTGGGTTGAGCCTTAATAAGATTAGTAACCTAATACTATTCAAGTATGATTGGGCTTAGTACCCAGGGTTACCTGAAGTAAGCTAATAAGATATTGTTTAAGTAAGTTGGGCCATGAGCACTAGGGTTATGACAAGTAATCAAATGGGTTATCATAAAAAGATGTAGGGGTGGATATATAACTAGGGCTACTCATAAATGTTGGTTAGAATACCAACATTTAACGATTATGATTTATGGTAAGTTAGAATACGTATAACTTTTATCTTATACTCTGTTTGGAAACAGGAGTATGAACTGTTGTCGTGCCATATTTGGACGATAAATCAAGAGCATAGGATGACAAGTAAGTATGACTCCGCCTACAGCAGGGCAAAACGTTTTTACATGACATGTTTTTCAAGAATCATGTATTGATATACATGATTTAAATATGTTATATGTTATGGTGCTTATATTATGATGTTTACGTTATGATGTTTATGTTATGATATTTATGTTATGATATTTTATGTTATGATATTTTATGTTATGGTTTGTGTTATGTTATGTTATAGGTTTTGATATAGTGACATCATACAACATACTCACTAATATTAAACCACATAGTAAGAACATGTTTTAAGTTATAAGATAAGATAAGCTAATGTTGTTATGTCGTACCGACTTGCCACAAGGGCGGGTTTAAACGATTTAGTTTATGGTTTGAGTTGAATTAGATTGGCTACCCAAATCACGCCATGTTAAACGGTTTGTTTCATGGTTTGATTTGGATTAGACTGGCCACCTCCAGCCACTCCATAGCTATGTACTACGGTACGTGCACGCATGACATGTAAGGTAACAGAATCAAGTTAATATATGAAAGTATAATTGATTCATAAGAAAGCATAATTGATTCATGCATCCTTGCACTAAAAATATTTTGCGCATTGAATGTTGTACTTACTAGGCATAAGCTCATTACCTACGTCATGCTATAGGTTAGTAACCTACCGGCAATACTTGATGCAAGATTGTGGAGGCTGCCGTTACAGTTTGTAAAATGTGGGATGGACACCGCCACGGGTTTTGGAGAATTATGTTATGTAAAATATGTTTTGTAAAATATATTTGTAAAATGTATTATGTTATGTTATGATATAATAAAGTGATAGTATGTGCAAGAAATTATTTTAAGAAGAAAACTATTTTAAAGAAATTGTTTTCAAGATCAAGTTAAGGAAAAGTTTTCAAGTATGATAGCAACAACTTGCCTCGTGTTGTATCGACCCGCATTAGGTCGGATTTGGTCCACGGTTTAAATATGATAGCTTTCAATATGATTATGAAAGCTCGGTACTTGAGTGAGTACATATGAATATGTATGAGGATAAGTTAAGTTCAAGTAAAGTAAGAAAAGAAAGAAAAATTTACTCTAAAATTTTCAGTAAGCTTAAAGCTTTTTAAATTAAGAATTAAGTTAAGTAAGTACGAAAGTCACGGCCCTGCATAGCGTAGGTTGGGGTCATAACAGAGATGGTATCAGAGCAGGTGTCTTGCCATCTAGTTTCACAGTTCTGCCGCCAGAGCCATAGTTTTGTAAGTAAGTTTTCTTACTCTAGTTTAGGTATAGTAACTATGTGAGGTTATAGTATTAGAATAGTAAAGACATGAATCTGGTGTCAAACCCAGATATGATTGAAGAGGACAGCAAGGCTTTATTGACATTATAGGGAATGGAGTCATGCATCTTCGATGGGACTCAGGAAACAGCTGCACTAGCTGTGTGGCTACATGATATAGAGACGATACGTCAGTTACATTACAGCTTGGCACGTTTATCCAAATGAGTCTATGGGCTATTATTGCCAGTAAATCAGAGTGTGGAGCGGAAGCATGGTGGATAAGCTAAGCTTGCGATAGCATATGATGAGATTGTGATGAATCTCTAGTATGATATGATAAGTTATGATGTTTCTATGATATGGTATGCTAAGATATGAATGAAAGAATGGGTGTTAGACATGTCGAGAATTAGAACTAGAAACTAGAAGATGGTTCGTTGCATGTACAACCGAACCAATGTCCGCAAGAGTTTAATCTTGCAACTATAGTAATTAAGTTGTAACGATAAGTGCTAGAGTAGTAATAAGAAATAAGATAGATGTTATAGAATTTAAGTTTCATGATTGTGAAACTTTTGCCCGTAAGAGTAATAGTAGATATGAAAAAATGTTTGGTAGTGCCTTGACTCGGTAGTAATATCAAGGCAATGCGCAAACAATAAGTAGGATAATGGCTATAAGTTTGACGATGAAATTGAGAATATGATCCCTTAGTAAGGGAAATTATGAAATGATGGGAAGTTTTAGACATTCCTAAGGATTACGATTTTGTGCTATGAAGGAAATGTTAGAAGTAATTAGAGAAGCTTCTAACATCTAGCAAGCAGCTAGTCGATATGATATAAATATACTTTCTATTGCATAACTCGAACGATATTATGTTTTCTCCATTATCATCTTTGAAAAGATTCAAAGAAAATATTTTTAAAAGATGCTTAAATATTGAGCTCATGCTTAATAGAACCCCTCATTTTATGTAAGACAGCCGAATCCTTGAGGAGGAAATTCCAAGATAGGGGCTGTCATGAACAGTAAGGGTTCCGAAATAGGAGCCGTTATGAAAAGTAAATGGCCGAATCCTTGAGGAAGCGAGTTCCAAGATAGGGGCCATAGGCCGAATCCTTGAAGGATGAGTTCCAAGAAAGGGGTCATTATGAAAAGTAAAGGGTTCTAATAACATAAGACCAAGGTTTAAGAAAGAAGCTATTCTCAAAAAGTGTCCTAAATATATGATATGATATGCTTTCCAAGTGTGGAAAGTTATATAATACGATATACTTTTCACGTATGAAAAAGTTATATGATATGATATGTTTTTCAAACATGGTAAGTTATATGATATACTTGCTCAGCTTTTTATGTAGATAGTTTTTGTGTTGCAATATGAAAGGAAAGTATGATAGCATGAAAGTATGTAAGCAAGACAATATGCGGTATAAAAGTAAGATAGTATAAAATAAGAATGTATGAAAGTACGATGATAGATTATGAAAATAAGATTATGGTTCTATATAAAAGACATGATCCCATTAAAGTATTAAAATGAGAACATGAACATACCATTATTAATTTGTGGTGGATTTTAAGGAAAGCCACCTAGAAGTATCCAAATTTTCGAGGACGAAAATTTCTTTAAGGAGGGTAGAATGAAAGGACCCGAAATTTTGACGAACCTATGATTTCCTTTTAGACAAGGAAAGTCCAAGTCTGAATCTTATATGTCGATATGAAGCTCATGATCTAAGTTAAATATCAGTATATGTTTGAGTTCTCGTTTATTAGCTACGAGACTTAATAATAGTTTGCTTAAGCCAAGCATGAGGCCTTTTGAGAAAAAAGGAAGAATAGGAATTTATGATTTTATGTCGGTCAAAGTTTGACCAAATTTGACTGAGACGGTATTGCAGTATAATTAATAGTATGGAAATTATACTGCGGAAAACCGTCATTACGGACGAATGAGCAAGAATAAGCTATGAAACCATAAGCTATGAAACCACCTTACAAAAATCAAGCATAATATTTAGGGCAATATGGACTAAATAGTTTCAAGTCTTAAGAAAATCCGATACGTAGTCCAATTTTATGCAGATGAATTTTGGACTGTAGTATAGTATGACAATACTGTTTTTGGTATAAAAAAAACAGTATTGATATTATTTAAGTTAGTAATTAAATGAACTACATGAGTATATTAATGGATTTTTAGAATCAAGTGGATAATTATGCAAGAATTGAAAGCCAAGTGGCTCCACCATAGTTAGCCACCTTCGGGGACTAAATTGTAAATATTTTGTCCGTAGGGGCCAAAGTATAATTTTTAGAAAAGTAAGCATGATGATGTAAGCATGATGATGTAAGCATGGTGAGGTAAGTAATTGCTTGGTGGACAAGCAACCTCATGGCCGGCCACCTAAGAGGGAGTATATGAGCAAGTAATTTGCTCGCAAGGACTAATGGGCAAATATTTTTCTTTTAAGGGTTATTATGTAATTTTTGGATTAAAAATAAATCCAAAAATTTATTTATTTATCACCTATAAATAGGAGATAAGGAGGGGCTCATTTTATTCACAAAAATGAGAAAACACCCCAAAATCATGTCAAATTTTCTTCTCACAATTCCCCCCCTAAAAACCGAACCCTAGAGGAAAGAAAAAGAGAAGAGAAAGTGTTAGGTGGTGGTGGTCGGAAAATTTGGAGAAGTCACCAACCAAGTTGGTCGAAAATTTTTGGGAACCCACCAAGTCAAGGAAGGCCGGTTGTGATAAGGAGCAAAGAGAAAAAGTTGGTTCAAAAATCTAGCACCAACCTTTGAGTTGGTTAAGGTAATTCTCTTTAGCACCCTAAGCTTTTTAATTGAGCATTGATTGGAAATTTAAGTGTATTTCCAAAGTTAGATTGTAAGAGCATAAACTCACCAATTATGTTCATGCTCTATTTAGTTTTACTAGTATGTGCTTGATTAGGGTTTGGTGATCTCTAATTATGTTTTGATTTATGTTTTTGATGGTATGCTTGTGAGATGTTAGGGTTTGCAAGTATGCCTACTATATGTTTGTTATATATCCCCATAAGTTTAAGAATGAATGTATGATCTTGATAACATTAGTATTACGCTGCATGCTTGACGTAGGCTCACGGTTGCGACCGTTTGAGGTAGTGTGCGTGTAAATTTTATGTAAAATGGATCACATGCAAAACTGCCAGTTTTCGGGTAAAATTGGGCAGCTTTCTGGAAAGTGGATTTTGAGGCCCTTAGAGGCCGAATTTGAAGAAACTCAAAACTACAAAGTTGTAGAAAATGGAAAACTTTAGGGGGTAGTGTAGATGGTTTTAAAAAATATGACTCTAAATACCTCTGTTTTTGTGAAAACCCGAGCATAGTCAGCCAGATCCAGTGTGCATGGCCAGGCAGGTTCAACAAGAAAAATGGATAGGTTAAATGCAGAACTGGATTTTGAGAAAAATACAAAAGTTGTAGTACTACTCAAGATCTACAACTTTCATGAAGAAATATTTTTCTAATTCTAAACAGATTTTAAAGTAAAATTAGATTCTCAAAATTGTGCAGGAAATAGGAAATTCCAGTACAGGATTTTCAGAAAAACAGTGTATAAGCATGAATTCCTGCACATGCACTGATAACCAAAGTTTAAGAAAAAGTTTTCAAAGTTTAAGAGACTGTTTTAATCAGTTTATAAAAATGGGTTAAAATTTATCGAACAAGAAATGAAATAAGCTAAGTACTATGGTAAACAACTATATGACAAATAGTAACCGGGAAGGTTACCTAATTTTATTAGGCCAAATAATTTAGGTTACTTATAATAACTACATGAGATACCCAATATAGTGGGTTGAGCCTTAATAAGATTAGTAACCTAATACTATTCAAGTATGATTGGGCTTAGTACCCAGGGTTACCTGAAGTAACCTAATAAGATATTGTTTAAGTAAATTGGGCCATGAGCCCTAGGGTTATGACAAGTAACCAAATGAGTTATCATAAGATGATGTAGGAGGGACATATAACTAGGGCTACTCATAAATGTTGGTTAGGATACTAACGTTTAACGATTATGATTTATGGTAAGTTAGAATGTGTATAACTTTTAACTTACACCCTGTTTGGAAACAGGAGTAGGAACTGTTGCCGTGTCATGTTTGGACGATAAACCAAGAGCATAGAATGACAAGTAAGTACAACTCCGCCTACTGTTGGAAAAAACGAATCCGATATCGGAGTTATGGCGCAGTGGAAGTTTTAAAATTTTTTATGCCGTTTCGAAAAGAATCTCATGATGCATATAACAATAAATTAAATTCATGATCAAGCGTACCTTATTTCTCGGATTCCGGAATCACTAGAGCGTTTGACCAATGTGTCTTCTCTACTATTCTCGAGTTCCACGTCTCAGAGTGTGTGTGGGCACACGTTCTATGAATCCAAGCGACCGGTAATGTTTTCCGAAGTCTAGATCCCTCCTTCTCAATCCGATGTTCCTCGTTGAAAATACGATCCAACTTCTTTCTTCAAAACTACAAAACAGGAACCGGTTAACCTCCTATGAAAATTATCACTCGGTTTAACCTTCCTCACAGTTTTGAATCAATGGAATTTACTCTCTTTTTCTTTCTCACAAGATAGCCGAATTTTTGTGAAGTAGAAGAAACCCAAATTATTTTTTCTCTCACTCACAAAAACGTTTTTCTCCTTGAAATTAATCAAAAATTAGTTTCTCAAGAATTCCTAGCCTTTATATAGAAGTCTAATCCTTTTCAAAATTTAATTCCGGATAAATTTTGAACCAAAAGATCATACAACTTTAGGGCTAGATTCATTGAACCTAGAAACATTTTTCCAAGAGGAAATCTCCTCCAAAAATTCGGCCACTTTAGGATAAATATAGATTGGTGGTTCAAATTTTAAATCAAGAATCTAGACTAGTGAAAAGATCCTAGTCCTATCTAGATTCAAATTTCTTTTAAACCCTTTTTGAATTTAAATAAGATTCACTCATTTGAATTAATATTTTCCACAAACATCAACCATATTAATTAATTTAAATAAATTGAATATTTGAATTTTTTCTTCCTCAAAAATCCGTGCACCATATTTAAAGGAAAAAAAAATTCATCAAATAATCTCCATTATTGAAATCAATTAATAATTTAATGTTAGGAATATATTTGAACAATTTTGAAACAAAATTTTCTTCTCTACACCTATCTAAAACCGTGCACCTCTTTTAGATTAGGAGAGAAAAATTTTGTTTTCCAAAATTAAATAATTCAAACACAATCTTATTTCCAAAATTCAAGTTAACCAATCACGTGTTGACAAATCATATTATTTGTCTACACAAATCCTACATGTCCAATCCTTTTCCGGATTGCATGTTAGAGAGTACCATGTCTTAATAGACATTACAAAATTCCATTTAAATTTACCGATCTCTTTAGGAACAAATCCCGAGACGCTATTTAGAACTATATGAGCTAGTAGAGGGACCCGATGGAAATATGTAAAGATGCTCCTATAATTGTGAAAAATTAATCCCGGACTAATTATTCATCAATTATCAACTTCAAAACTATTCCACTAAAAGTTTGAAGCTGAACTCCTGTTTACATACCGTATTACGAAAGCTCTCTCACGCAGTGCTTCTTCCATGATTTATTCATCGCTTATTTAATCCCCATATGTTATCCATGATTGAATTAAAGACTTTTTCCGTTTTACCTTTTCAATCATTTTAACTTAAAGTTCCATTATTCTCCATTGAAAGAACCACCAATTGTAAAACCATACAATTGGTAAACCATCAGAGAACACAAAATAAACCGATGGCCAAGATCTTGTTATACTATCTTTCAATCCCCGAATAATGCCTTTAAGTAGATAACATGTACTATCGTTAAGATAGCTATGGATTCCATATCTATGAATCTTGATTTCTCTATCCATAAGTCATGCACCCAAAACACAAGTATATTGACCATAAATTAACAGTGTCTCACCTGTAGTGCATTAAAGTACATAAGTCATGGATACGAACTCAAGTAATCATTTCAGGATTAAGATTAATACAGGATGATAATCAAAGCTTCATTGATTCTTATAAACGGAATTATTAAACCGAATCAATTAACACTTTAGGTCCAGTCCAATGTCATACCTCAATACTGGAATACATTAAAGTTTCCACTCGGAACCAATCCGATGGTCAATACAAACCATCCCTCCAAGGAAGTAGACAACCTGTACAATCTTATCATGAATAAGATCCTCAAATCTCATTCCACCGATTGTGGACTATTTATTTTGACTATTATCAAATTACCATGTCTTCTATGTATACCCCGTACACATATAGTAATCTGATATATTACCAACAGTCAAGGAGTATTTTATGTTTGCTCAAACATACAATCAACAAATAAAAGTAAATAGGACGCAACTTATTAAACATGAATAACATCCTCTTACTAATATCAAAATGTCATATTTACAGAAAATCCCTAACATTGATTTTCTATCCTTAGGGTACATTTAGATCCCAACAATCTCCCACTTGCCCTAAGCGAGTAAATGTGACATATTACGCATCCCCATGCCTTCAACGTGTTCTACGAATCTTCTGGCCAACAAAGTCTTCGTGAACAAGTTAGTAAGATTGTCCTCTGATGCGATTTTGCAAACTGTCACATTTCCACTCTCAACGAAGCCTCTGATGATGTGATATTTTCTGTCAATGTACTTACTCCTCTTATGATGCTTAGGATCCTTGGTATTAGCTACTGCTGCACTGTTATTACAGTAAAGCACCATAGCTTTATCCATACCAGGAACGACCTCAAGGTCATTAAGGAACCTGCGGAGCCATACCGCTTCCTTTGATGCCTCACTGGCTGCCACATACTCGGCTTCCATGGTCGAGTCAGCAATGCAAGATTGCCTAATACTCCTCCACACAACGGCACCACCTCCAAGGGTAAAGACAGATCCTGAAGTCGATTTCCTTGAATCCTGATCTGATTGAAAATCGGAATCTGTGTATCCTATAGGAACAAGGTCCTGACCGGAATACACTAGCATATAATCCCTCGTTCTCCGTAGATACTTGAGTATATGCTTGACCGCAGCCAAATGGTTCGGTCCTGGATTCGACTGATATCGACTTACCATACCAACTGCAAAACAAATGTCAGGCCTTGTGCATAACATAGCGTACATAAGACTACCTACCGCAGATGCATAAGGTACATTTTTCATACGCTCCCTTTCTTCCGATGTCTTGGGACAGTCATCTCTAGAAAGCTTGATTCCAATCCTGAAAGGTTGGGCACCTTTCTTGGAATCTTTCATAGAAAACTTTTCAAGTACTTTATCAATGTATGAAGCTTGGGAGAGTGCTATCGTTTTGTTCTTTCTATCTCTAAAGAGTTGAATTCCAAGAACATAACTAGCTTCTCCTAAGTCCTTCATGTCAAACTGTTTGGCTAACCAAACTTTGACAGATGATAACATTGCCACATCGTTTCCAATAAGCAATATATCATCCACATAAAGTACTAGGAAAATCACTTTCTCGTTCTTGATACATTTATAAACACATGGTTCATCAATGTTTTATTCGAATCCATAGGTTTTGATTGCTTGATCAAACCTAATATTCCAAGAACGAGATGCTTGCTTTAATCCATAAATGGATTTAAGCAACTTACATACCTTGTCTTCTTGGCCCTTTGCCTTGAACCCGTCTGGTTGTATCATATAGATATCTTCCTCAAGAGAGCCATTCAAGAAAGCTGTCTTGACATCCATTTGCCAGATCTCATAATCGAGAGCAGCCGCAATGGATAAAAGAATGCGGATTGACTTGAGCATTGCTACAGGTGAAAAGGTTTCTTCATAATCAATTCCTTCTTTCTGCGTATAGCCCTTTAATACAAGTCTTGCCATGAAAGTTTCCACTTTCCCATCCACACCTCTTTTCCTCTTGTATACCCACTTACACCCAATTGGTTTTATGCCTTGGGGTAAGTCTACAAGTTTCCAGACCCCATTGGAATCCATAGATTCCATCTCGGTGTTCATAGCCTTTTGCCAAAGACTAGAATCAACATCCTCTATAGCTTCTTTGTACGTAGCCGGATCATCAACATGTT
>CM046364.1:7377461-7398910 GCA_025413025.1 Ficus hispida | reverse complement strand
AACCGGCCAGGTCCAACCACACGTTGCTCTACGGACGAGTGACTGGACCAATGTTAGGAAGCCCAAGCACATTGTCCACACCATTTTTAGGGGACTGGCAACCGGTGATATGACAAGTAGTAGAAAAAGCTACATCTGTAATATTAGGCAAGTAGCACGTAGGGAATACATTAACACGGCTGAACACATGACGAAGATCTCCCGCCAAGATTGTGTCCCGATCAACTTCACTAATGATGAAGCCAACAAGCTCCTCCACCTTCACAATGATGCACTGGTCGGAGAAATCAAGATAACCGACAACATTGTCCGGCGTGTCCTGATCGACAATGGGAGTTCTGCCGACATCTTATTCATTGATGCATTTACCATGCTGAAATTCATCAGAACAGTCCTAATACCCATTCAAACCCCGCATACGTATTTGATGGTGAATGTGTCCGAGCAACCGGTCTTATTTATCTCCTGATCACGATCGATGATGAACTAGAGAAAGCGACCCAAATGGTGAATTCCTTGCCGTCGAAAGCCATCGGTCTAAAATACTATATTGGGACGACCGACTCTGAATGCATTAAAAGCAGTAATCTCAACCCATCATCTGGCTATGAGATTCCCTACCCCTAATGAAGTAGGGATTTTCAGGAAGAACCAGGAGAGGGCTAGGAAATGCTACATGAAAGCAGTAAACAAAGTGTGCCATAAAAGTACCCCAACCGGCTATAGTGACCACCATCTTTAAGATCAATGAGATTGACACCACCAATAGTGAAATCAAACAGTTGAGTGACCTAGATCCTCGTGTGTCAGAAGAAGAAATTCGGGCATAACCTGTTGAGGATCTAGTCCCTTTTCACCTAGACCATGAGTACCCGGGCAAGTTAGTATTGCTCAGATCAAAGCTCTGGCCAGAGATCCGAGTGGGATTGGAACAATTTCTTCGGGAACACAAAGTTATCTTTGCATGGTCACACAAGGACATGCCTAGGATTGACCAGGCAGTGATGTGTCACTGACTGTGCGTAAATTCGAAGCATAAACTAGTGGTCCAGAAGAGAAGGGCTTTTAATCCAGAGAGGTACGAGGCCATTAACTAGGAAGTAAAGAAGCTGCTCGTCACCGGTTTTATCCGAGAAGTGAGCTATCTAGAGTGGTGTGTGAATGTGGTCTTGGTCAAGAAAGCCAATGGTAAGTGGTGGCTCTGTATAGACTACACTAACTTGAACAAAGCTTGCCTAAAATATTGATTCCCCCTTCCCCAGATAGACTAACTCGTCAATGCAACGATAAGTCATGAGTTACTAAGTTTCATGGATGCATACTTCAGATATAACCAAATCCCTATGAGCAAAGCTAACTAGCCCAACACTGCATTTATGACCAACCAGGGGCAATCTTGTTATCAGGTTATGCTTTTCAATTTGAAGAATGGTAGGGCAACATACCAAAGACTGGTGAACAAAATACTCACTCCGTTGATTAGGAAGTCCATAGAGGTATATATAGACGATAAGTTGGTAAAGAGCAAGCTGGCAAATGATCATATAGACGATAAGTTGGTATATATAGACGATAAGTTGGTAAAGAGCAAGAATGTTTCAATGTTCTAAAGTAGTATCAAATGAAGCTAAACCCAACCAAATGTGCCTTTGGAGTCGAATTCGGGAAGTTCTTTAGGTTCATGGTGAACCACTGGGGCATTTAAGTTAACTCGACCAAGGGATAGGCCGCAGTAGACTTGCAGCCCCAGCGCTCCATTAAAGAAGCTCAAAGACTAAATAATGTGATAGCGACTCTCTCTTGATTTGTATCCAGGTTTACCGACATGTACCACCCCTTCTTCCAAGCACTTAAGGGCAAAGACAACATCAACTGGGATAAGAAGTGTGAATAGGCCTTTTAGGGTCTCAAAATGTATATAGCGAGCCTACCCTTGCTGTCCAAGTCATTGAGTGGGGAAATACTATATGTGTACTTGATGGTGTCAGAAAAAGTAGTCAGCTCAATCCTGGTCCAAGAAGAAAATAAGATACAGACCCCGATATATTACAGCAGTAAGGCGTTCCAAGGGGCCGAAGGAAGATATATCCTCTTGGAAAAACTTACCTTGGCATTGGTCACTTTGACCTGTAAGTAGAGGCCTCACTTTCAGGACCACCCCATCCGTGTCCTGACTAGCTATCCACTTCATCAAGTTTTAAAAATCCCAAAGTTATCTAGTCGAATTGCAAAATAGGCCATCGAGCTTGGGAGTTCGATATTGAATATGTTCCTCGGACAGTAATCAAGGTACATGCCTTAGTCAATTTCGTAACTGAGTTCACTGAGCATCCCGATCCAACACTAAGTGCAGTGGGGAAGACCATCGATGCACCTGCTGTGGAAGGCCCCAATGCACCCAACCATGACTTGGCTCGATGGAATCTATTTGTGTATGGATCATCAAGCTCGGGCGGCTCCAGGGTAAGACTAGTGCTGATGATCCACGACCACTACAAGACCAGTTACGCCCTTCGCTTCTACTTCAAAGCATCTAATAATGAAGTGGAGTATGAAGCCTTGATAGCCGGTTTTGACCTAGTGACTCGATACTGATCGTCAATCAGGTAACAAGAGTGTTTCAAGCCAAAAAAGAATGAATGGCTAAGTACCTGGGAAAAGTTAAGAGCCTACTCGATCAATTCAAAAGCCATATAGTGACCCGAATACCCCAATCTGAGAACAATGAGGCAAATGCAGTTGCACGGCTAGCCTTAGGGATCGATGCAGAAAGTTTAGTTTTTGTCCCCATGGAAT
The DNA here is from genome assembly GCA_025413025.1 of Ficus hispida. Lineage (NCBI taxonomy): Eukaryota > Viridiplantae > Streptophyta > Magnoliopsida > Rosales > Moraceae > Ficus > Ficus hispida. Next base: position 7,396,114 of record CM046364.1, on the reverse strand, counting down.
ATTTTCATCAGCCGAGCATCAAGTACGTTGAACAGGTACTTTGCTTCGAGAATGTTAGAATTTGGATGGACTCGATCATCGACTACCTCACCACATCTCAACTCCCGGAGAATCAAGAAGATGCTCAGAGAATCAAGAATACCTCGACAAGATATACTATGATCAATGAAAAATTGTACCATAGGGGGCATTGCCCCATATTAGCGATGTGTTAGACAAGCTGAGGCTGAATATTTGATGAAGGAAATACACAGTGGGGTATGTGGAAATCACTCTAGGGGGGAAGGCTTCCTTCAAATGCCTTTGTCAATAATACTACTAGACAATCATGGTTAGAGATTCTAAATAGTTCACTAAAAAGTATATTAAGTGCCAACAATTCGTAAAGACAATCAAGTCTCACTCGGATAAACTCACCTCAGTGGTTAATTCGTGGCCTTTCACCAAAGGGCACTTGATCTGATCGGAATGTTGTTAATGGCTAGGTTGTAGTTCCGATACTGCCTTATAGTTATAGACTACATCACCAAATGGATAGAAGTGAAACCCCTTACTTAACAGACGAAGGCAAAGTACATCAACTTCCTGTGGAAAAACATCATCTGTAGGTTTGGACTCCTACAAACTGTGGTCACAGATAATATAAAATAATTCGACAACCCAAGCTTCATTGCCCTTTGTGCACAATTCAGAATCAAGAAAGTGTTCCCTTTCTTGGGGTATCCCCAGAGTAACGGATAAGTAGAAACTGCCAACAAGGCCATCAAAGAGAACTTAAAGAAGAATCTAGAGAAGCATTAAGGTGCTTGGATCGACGAATTACCTAAAGTCATGTAGGCATATCGGACCACTAAGTGCACAGTAACTGGGGAAAACTCCATTTGGATGGCCTTCAGTGTGGAGGTTGTCATACCGGCCGGAGTGGGCTTACCAAGTTATCCGGTTGAGGACTACGACAATGAGAATAATGCTGAGCAGATGATGGCTGAACTCGATCTAGTCCAAAAAGAGCAAGAACAAGCCTTCATCCAGACTGTTGCTCATAACCAAGTGGTAGCCAAGTACTACAACAAATAGTTTCACACAAGGACTTTCAAAGTAGGAGACCGGGTCCTTAAGAAGATTCTAGTCCAAGAACCCGGGTTGGGCTCCTTCGGCCCCAAATAGTACGGATCATTTACGGTCACTGATGTTGTGTGACCAGGGATGTATCGGTTAGCCAACCGAGATGGGACAGTTCTCGGACACCCTTGGAATGTCGACCACCTTAAGTATTTTTATCAATAGTTATCTTGTTGCTTAAAGTCATGTACTAATTATCTCAATGAAATGAAGCATTTTTAAATTACCTCAGTTTGTTTCCTTAACTGATTTCAAAAAGAAAGCCAAAAAGGTATGCTCCGACAGATCATACTGTTTATGAGGTCCAAGAACCACTGAGAAGAAAGATGGGGTTCCCGTAACGGGAAGCCGACCAGTGTCTGACTTAAGGTTTATTTTAAGAAAAACCCAAGCCGACCATAGGAGGCATCTGAGTGAGTTCACCCTACCAGGTCTGCTCCGACAAACCACACTGTTCCTGTGGTCCTAGGACCACTGGGAAGAAAGATGGTGCTCCTGCAATGGGAAGCTGACCAGTGTCTGACTTGAGGTTTATTTTAAGAAAAACCCAAGCCGACCAAAGGAGGAACCTAAGCAGTTACAACCGACCAAATCTGCCCTGGCAGACCAAAAGGTTCTCGAGGTCCAAGGACGATCGGAGCAGGTACCCCCAACCACTTCTAGACTTGACAAATTCTTACAAAATCTCTCTAGTCTACGGGGGTACCAGAAATATGAAATAGTAATGTATAACTAACAAATTGTAGAAATAGAGAAAATCTCATTAATTCCAAGAAATAGAGGGTACAATCTGGGCACCCCTACACCCCAAAATAAAAAAAAAAAGTACAAAAAGATCAAGACATATCATTACTTTAGCAGACCAGCCAGCTCGATTGTCGACGATTCAGTAACAGTCTTCGACTCCCCGATCACCACAACATTGTCGGCCAGTTGGGCACCCCTGACCACTTCATCCTCTTCACCGTCGCCGACTACCATGCCATCACTATCGTCCTGTGTTTCTCTAAAGATCTCAGGCATGAACGACCAGTTTAGCCTGGTCAAGCTAGGGTTTGCCAAGGTGAAGCTGGCCTTTATATCCCTCATCCCTTCTTTATATTGGGCGAGAAGACGGGCCTCAAGTCACTTGGATTTCTGATAGTCGACGACCGCCTATTGCTGTGCTTGGTTAAAGGTTGCATCAACTAACACATTTAAAAAGCATCATAATGCCATAGTAATTATGATTAAAAAAAATAAGGAATTTCATATCATATTTAAACTTTAGAAACTAATTATTAAAACAATATCAATAATAATAGAAAAAATAAATTATCATAATACAAAAAATATTTCAAAGAAATCTAAATTATATGTTTATAAGAAAACTTAACCCATACTAACATATTAACAAGTAATCACTATAATAAAAAATTAATAATTAAGATAAAAATACAACAATAATGAACAAATAAAGAAAATAAATATGAATCATAATGAGGAAAAATGATATTGAATACAGTAAAATGACAAAATAAGCACTACAAGAGGTTATTTATTTAAAAATAGATATTTACATAATATTGTTAAAAAATAGACATATTTTGAAATATGGTTATAAAAATAGTTATTTTATTTAACACTCCATGTTAATGGTTGATGCACAGTTTGTGCATTTACTCTCTAGGACAAATTGCTTCTATTATATCTCTTCTTCTCTTTACAAAACCCACCCTGAAACTTGTGCCTCCTTTTCTTCTTCATCTCTTCATCGCCCGAGGGCTAAAGCCATTGGTTGAGCAATTTAGTTCTAATATTACTTCTTCTTCATTAAAAAAAGAAACAAGATAAAAAAAAACATGGAGGTGACCATTTTCTCTAGAGAAATCATCAAACCTTCTAGCTCAACTCTCCACCTTCTAAATCCCCAAAACCTCAGCCTTTTCGACCAACTCACTCCGGTAACTTACCCCGAAGTTTGTCTTCTACCCCATTTCCGACCCCGACTTCGACCTCTCGGAAACCTTGACCCGCTTAAAGAAGGCCTTATCGGAAACGCTCACTCTGTACTACCCATTTTCCGGAAGGATCAAGAACAACCTCTACATCGACGATTTCGGTGCCGGAGTTCCCTACTCTGAGGCCAGAATTATCCGCCGAATGTCTGAGTTTTTGGAGGTCAAAACCGAAACAGAGTCGCTCAACAAGTTCGTCCCTTTTCATCCCTTTTGTAAGGAGAAAGTTGAGGCCTCCAATCCCCTGATTTCCTTCCAAGTGACCGTTTTGTCTTGCGGTGGATTAACCGTTGGGACTTCCGTGTGCCACAAGAAATCCGACGGAGTGAGTCTCAGCCATTTTCTCACCACTTGGGCTGCAATTTTCGCCAACTCCCCTCACAAAATAGTCCCTCCCGATCACTCGAAAGCCGCTGCATTGTTCCGTCCGTTGCCGGATCTCCCTCCGAACGCTCTCGCTCTCATGGACCAGCTATGGTTCAAGCAGAGCAACTACGTGACGAAGCGATTCTTCTTCGACGCCGGGGCAATCGACACCTTGCTCGCCTTGGCGAAGAGTGAGAGGGTTCCGCTGCCGTCGCGGAACGAGGCGGTCTCGTGCTTCATGTGGAAGCACGAGATGGCGGCGTCGCAGACGCTCTCGGGGACTCCGAGGAGCTCCATTGCTGCCCACGCGGTGAACGTGAGGCCGAGGATGAGGTCCCGATCACTCGAGAATTGCACCGGAAACCTCTTCTGGTGGGCGGTGATCGTGACCAACCCGGCTGCCAAGGCCGAGATCGAGTTGCGCGAGCTGGTGGCTTTGACAAAGGAGATAATGAACGAATTCGACGAGGACTACTTGGAGACGATGGTTGGCGAAGACGGGTTCGGGCCGGTTTCGGAGTTCATAAACCAGCTCGAGATGATGCTCTCTTTGGAATCGGAGAAGCCGGACATTTACGCTTTTACGAATTGGAAGAGCTTCTTCAATGAGGTCGATTTCGGATGGGGAAAGCCGGTTTGGGTCAGTGCTCATGGGAAAGTTGGGGACGAGTTTCGGAATCTGATTGTGTTGATTGACAAGCAAGGAAATAAAGAGATTGAAGCTTTTTGACGTTGGAAGAAGGGCAAATGGCTGTTCTGGAAAGTGATTCCAAGTTCTTGGCTTTTGCTTCTCCGCTAAAAACTGAAAATTCCAAGCTTTGATGATGATCAGAGATGGGGAGATAAATATATATTCAGTAAACCGTATGGATCACGGAGGGAGTTAATATGTCATAGTCAGCTTTTTATAATTTTATTTATGTTTTCCAATAGAGTTCTCTATGAATACTCTATATGAATTTCTTCAAGTTACTTAATTTTAAAAAGATGATATTTTATTTCTCAATAATATTATTATAAGATGGGTCTCCATGATAGTTATTCAAATTTAATAAATATAATTTTTTTTTTTCAGATTTTGTAATTATTAGTCGATTTATATGTTATATTTTATAACACATAGCAAACTGTGCTCTGAAACTTTTATTAGAAACACTGATAAATAATATCAACATAAAGTATTAGATATTAATGAATTAATATTATAAGACATTAATTCTTAATTATAGATGTGGGATGTGACAGATTGTACCACCGTCGGATAAGGGCGTTTATCTATAGTAATTCTTAATTATAGATTCGTTTTTGAAAGTTAAGGCCGTGCTTTCTAAAACTAGAGAAACAGAATTGTATAAAGCTAAGATAAAGAAAACAATAACAATTTGTCTGTGTTCCTTAAAAAAAAAATAAAAAAATAATAAAAAAAAAAACCTTCACTTGAAAAGAAATATTTTTAGTTTTGTTTTTCATCCTCTTATGCCACGTTTTTGTTTTTTGTTTCGGTTCTTCATCCTCTTTTATTCCACGTCCTCACACTTCAATGGCTTGAATGCATATACAAAACTACAATTTTGTTTTGTTTTGTTTTTTTTCCTTCACTAAACTTCTTAGTTCTTCCTAATGCACACGCAAGGATATGCTTGAATGCACACCACACACACATAGTTTTTTCTTTATTTGGAGCAACACAATTTTTGTCTTTTGTTAATCTAATCTATTTACTTACCATTCACTTCCTCAATAGATTAATCTATTTACTTTTACTTTTTGTATTTTTTTTTAGTTCTTATATCTTTCAATGAAGTTACAATATATTGTTCTATTATAGAACATTTATTATTGAGACAAGATTATATAAGCAAGTAATTGTTATTGTTTTTAGATTTTTTTGACTCTGAGTTTTTTGAACCTTTTGTTACTAATTTACAAAACCAATTTTATTCGTATTATATATATATATATATATATATATTTTAATTCATGACACTTGTGAAAATATGCATATTAGCTTCTTTTAGGTGAATTAATTTATTATTTGAATTCTATATCAAACAATTGTGGCCAAAGTTTTTACTTTATATTGGAGTAGCATATTCTATAACTTTATGATATTACAGAAATATTTATTACACTTCTTGATGTTTATGACAAGTAGAACTTACTTGTTAATTTGTATAGTAAACTGGCAAACTGAGCAAATTAAGAAACTTAAATATATATTTTTTTTATATTGTCCTCTAACATTATTTTCTCAACTACAACCCTAATGAGTATTCTCCCTAATCGTCACGCTAAAATAGTTTTTTTTTTTTTTTCCAATTTATCAAAAGGATTTTTTTGAATGCTTATGTTATAATTAGAAAAATGTTCTCCAAAGTTCACATTTTGTTTTGTTTTGTTTTTTTTTTGTTTTGCTTTTTTTTTTTTTTGGTTATTTAAGAGCCTATTTGGGGGCACTTTTTTAGACTGCCACTCCGAGATTGCATCTGGATTCCAAAGCTTATTTTTTTCCAAGTTCCCTATTGCACAAAATTTTTTTTTAACAAAAGTTTAGGCTTTTGTTTTTGTTTTTTATTATTAAATCAACAAAATACACATCATCAAAACACCTTTTTTTTTTTTTTTTTACCCAATTATTCTTCTATCGATTACAAAGTCCAAAATAACTTTTTTTTTTTCTTAAAGTATGTTTACCCTAAATCCATATTTTCAAAATTCATCTAAACTTCAAACAAAACGTCTCCAAAATTTTTTTCTCTAAAATTATAAGTCTTGTTAAGTGGGAAAGTTGGTGTGCTTCTTTTAAATTTAAAGTTTAGATTGGTGATAAAAGTATGACTCACATCTTCTTTTTACTATCATAAGTACTTCAACTTGTAAATCTTTATGCTATATATATCTGTAATATATAAATAAGAAAAAATATATATATTGGTTCTTCAATTTTCATTCGTTTCTTTGGTGTGTGTTTGTGTTTAACATCATTAATTATTAACAACATTTAGTTCATAGTTTTGAATCTCATAACTTTCATATAAATTATATACTTTTATTTTAAAAATTTACGATGTTATTTTTTTATATTGAGAAAATAATACATTAGATTTATATCATTATAGTTGAAGATACAAATATTTTGTTAAATATAATTTAAATGATTTTTTTTAAATAAAAGAAACACGAAACCTACTTCCAACAAACTAGTATGTATATATGTCACTCTCACATAAACTGATGAAAGCTTTTAATGTGACGTCACACATAAATTGTTAGGGGAGACAAGCAGGGTCTTGCTCATTAATATTTACGAAATTAGGTCACAGATGGGCCAGAGGCCATTAACTTCTTGGCTAAGCCAAATTAACTCTTCTTCTTAACTAAATGACCCTTAAATCACAACCCACAGAAGATCTATAAATACCCTTATTTCTTGACCTAAACCAAGACGACTTAGAACAAAACATCAGCTTACTAAACAGAAATTTGTATGCTTTGTTAATTGCTACCAAAAGTACTAATTGATGAACTATGGAGGTTAGCATCATTTCAAGAGAAACCCTCAAGCCATCTTCCTTGCCACTTGATCACCATCTAAAATCACACAAACTTTGTCTCTTCGATCAGATCACTCCCTTCACCTATGCCTGAATCATGGTCTTTTACCGCATTGTCGATCCAGACTACGATGTCCCCCAAACCCTAGCTCAGCTCAAGAAGTCGCTCTCTGAAACCCTAATTTTTGATTTAGTATTAAATTATACAATATAATGATGTTGTCAAACATTGTGGTATTTTAAATAATACAATACAAAGTATTATTGCAGTGTACCAAACATGTCCTAAATAAGACCATTAATGTGTGCATATGTATTCATATGTTGAGATCGGTCATGAGTCTTAGATAGAAAAATTTACCTCATACAATTCCCTTTCATGTGATACATTTGCCAAAGTCTTTACTAAAAGTTCATGAGTTGAACGTGAAAAAAACTAGTGTTTTGTTCCAATTCTTTTTGTACTATATTCTGTGTTGTCTTACTCTTGCTAGAGTTTCAAAGTCTTCATAGCTGTTTTAGAGCTTAGTATTTGGAAGTGCACTTTTACGAAACGGAGGTCGTTGAATCCTAGAGGTTAGATCGCCATGAAGCTTGCATTGTACCCAGACATCATTGTATCCCTCGTCATTTCTTCCGCCTTTGTAGTATCCTCTGTTTTTTATTTTATTTTTCAATAAATCCCCAACAGTTTGTGAAGAAGTTGGATTCGTACAAGTAGGAAATCAGCTGGAGTTCATGGGGAAAATCACGAGTTTAATTAAAATAATCCCTTTTTTTTTCGGTTTTTTCTTTTAAAATAAGTACAATATCCCTAACATTTTTTTTAAACGTAAGCAAGTTTCTGTGTAATAAATATATAAACAGAGAAAGAAAGTAAAAAAAGTTTAAAAAATTTTTTTTCCTCAATTTGATTGAAAATGGTTGGGTACATATATTAAAATAAATTCTTGTAGTTTCTAAATAATTTAAAAAAATTAAACTACAAGACATAATGTAACTAACCATTTTCAATCATTTGAAGAATTTAAAACCTTTTTAAGATCACAAATTATGATTGAAAATGTGTAGAGTCAAATTAAACTCATTTTTAAGTGTTCAATAAGGAAATATTCAATTTACTATTTCATCCTACTCTAGAAAAAATAATTAATTTAACTATTTAAATTTTTTACTAATTAAAACTTTTATTATATGCCAACTAGTAATATAACTATTCCAATTTATTAGGCCTTTTTTTTAACTTAGGGAAAAGAGAATTCGAACTCTACACCTTTAAATAGAGGGGTTAATTTCACTTTTAGCACCTCTGAAAAAAATAATATTAAAAACAGCAGCACTTTTTGTTCTATTCAATTTCAGCACTTACCGTGGGGCCCAGTAGCATTTAATGTATATCAAAGTACAGGATTACCCTCATCTCCTACCCACGAAATAATCTCTCTCCCTCGCATGGCCGAAAAAAGTTTTTTTTTTTTCAAACACCATGTACAGTGGTTTAGAGAGAGAAAACTGAAATCTAGAGAGAGAAAACTGAAAACTTATTTCCGCCTAGCCCCCCCCACCCATTTTGAAACCCGAAGCTTCATATAATATAGATAAACTTCCATGTAAAGAGAGAAACTTCCATTTACAGAGAGAAACTTCCATTTACAGAGATAAACTTCCATGTACAGAGAGAAACTTCCATCGAAAGTTTCTTTTTTTTTTAAATTATAACTTTTTGTCATTTTTAAGTAAAGGTCATAACCATTATGACCACCCGGTCATAACCGTTATGACCATAACCTGGCTTTTTTTTTTCGAATTTTACATTTTTTACTATTTTTTATCAATGGTCATAACCATTATGACCGCCTTGTCATAACCGTAATGACCAGTTTTTTAATTTTTATTTTTAAAGCATTAAAAATTTTCGTTTGTTTTATTTTAAAAGAACTTTTTTAACTATTATTTAGCTATGGTCATATCCATTATGACCACCCGGTCACAACCATTATGACCACGCTTTTGTTTTATATAATTAAAATTGTTTTTTGTCGAACTTTTTTCCCTATTATTTAGCGATGTCATATCCATAATGACCACCCGGTCACAACCATTATGACCACCCCTTTTTTAAGTCGAACTATTTTCACTATTTTTTAGCGGTGGTCATATCCATTATGACCACCCGGTCACAACCATTATGACCTGTTTTTTTTTTTATAATTAAATTTAATTTTTTTTATGTCGAACTATTTTCACTATTTTTTAGCGGTGGTCATTTCCATTATGACCACCCGGTCACAACCATTATGACCAGTTTTTTTTTTATTAAAAATTTAATTTTTTTTATGTCGAACTATTTCACTATTTTTTAGCGGTGGTCATTTCCATTATGACCACCCGGTCACAACCATTATGACCATTTTTTTTTTTTTTTAATTTTTTTTTCGAGATTTTTGTCGAACTATTTTTTAGCGGTGGTCATTTCCATTATGACCACCCGGTCACAACCATTATGACCAGTTTTTTTTTTTTTTTTTAATTTTTTTCGAAATTTTTGTCGAACTATTTTTTAGCGGTGGTCATTTCCATTATGACCACCCGGTCACAACCATTATAACCATTTTTTTTTTGCCACGTCACCATACAATTTTTGGGTATGTATAAAGTCATATATGCCCTCAGCCAACCCTAAGCTGAAAATTTTCGTCCTAGCCCGCCATCCTCACTCCATTCCCTCCACATCCATAGCGACAGTATATAACCAACTGAACATAGAAAATTGAAATTTTTCGTCTCTAGTTTCGTTGATTTTCTCCCACCCAATCCTCGCGAATCATCCGTGGACCATTACCCATTGATCGAAACTGTCTCCCAGTATTAAAAATCCTTCAACATCTTGTTTCACTCTGTTAATCCGGCCGAATCTGCCAGATCTGCGTCAACTCCGTTTCCGTGGACCAGATCTACGACATAAGCCATCCTACCTTGCTTGGTAACTGTTCCTCATTTTTGAAATTTGTATTTAACCCTTTGACAGGAAAATTGTTTGTAGTTTTACAGTAAATGGAGGACGTTTGTGTTTTCATCAAGTATAATGGTCGATGGGACGGCACATTGAGTTACATCGGTGGAGAAATGAAGGGAATATTGGTCCCGAGACGGCAACATACGGAGGTCTTATTGAGTTGGTCAGACGGGCAATCGGTATGAGGGTCCCAACCAATACTATAGTCATGCGATACGGTGTTCACCCTAGTATGCCTCTTGTCAGGATACAGTGTGATGATGACGTTAAATTCTATATACAATTGAAGAAGAAGGATGTTCATGTGCTTAGTAAATTTCCTATTACCGTCGACGTTTTGGATGATACTGGGCTGACGTCACGCCACCGGAGCTGGGTGAAAGCAACCACATAGACGGCCAATTCTCCAGAGTGGGTGCACAGAGTGATGAGGCCATGCAAATTGCTGATGAGAGAAATTGAGAATTTCAACTCCTATTACTCGTTGCCCTCAACTTCCACCTCATGTTGACGAATTGAATGTTGGGGGTGATGCTCGTAAATCAAACGAGAATAGTGTCGACGTCAGCATTGGAGAACATTCTTTTGCCAATAACTTAACATCTCAATCCGATACTGTACCAAGCCCTGACAGGTTATCTGGCTCAGTAGTTGTTGCTGATTATACACCTGTCGCAATTTGCAGAAACTGTATTTTTCTTAACAAAAAGTTGTTGCAATACCATCTTCATCACGATGCCATGAGTAAACACTATCAATTCAGAGTGAAGAGGTCGACCGCTACTCTGTTACACGTTATATGTATAGATATCCAACAATGTCCATGGCAATTGCGTGCGACCAGGATGCGAGGTAGTGAAATGTTTGTCGTGAAGCGGTTCGACGACGTCCATAACTGTTCAATCGAAATTGTTCAAGGGCATCATCGTCAAGCCAAGAGTTGGATGATTGGGGAGTGTGTCAAGGCAAAATACTTGGATCCGACTAATACCTCATATAGACCTCGAGAAATCATGCGAGACATGCAGGCCGAATTTGGAGTCTCTTTCAATTATCTCCGAGCATGGCGAGGCAAGGAAGCAGCACTAACCAGCTTGAGGGGCAATGATTCAGATTCATACAATGGTAAGCACTTCCCTCTACTCTATCTTATAATACGTTTATCACCGACATTATAAGTCTTATAATAGGCTTTAATAACTGTTAAGTAAACTTGATTACATTACAGTTCTTCCCTCGTGGGCTAAATGGTTAAGAGGAAAAATCCTGGTTCCGACATTGACATCGAGACCGACTCATCAAATTGCTTAGAGTGTCTCTACATGTGCGTAGCTGCTTCGAAGCACGGTTGGCCTTATTGTCGGCCAGTAATAGTGGTTGATGGATCCGCATTAAAGGCCAAATTTGGAGGGGTGCTTCTTGCAGCTTGCGGTCACGACGCAAATGGCTGCATATTTCCACTTGCATTTGGTATCGTTCAGTCCGAAAGCAACGACTCATGGACATGGTTCTTCGAAAGCTCCGAGATTCAATCGGGCCTAGAGATTCTCTTGTAATTGTGGCTGATAGGCATAAGGTATCGAGTATGCAGCCAAACTCGTGTATCCGGAGGCTGCCTTCGGGATATGCGTCCAACACTTGGCTGCAAACCTGAAGACCAAGTACAAGGATTTCAAAGGCCCTTTGAAGACATATTTTGATGGTGCATCGAGGTCGTATCTTTTAAGTGAGCACCATCGTCATATGAACAATCATCGTAACCGAATGCACAAACCATGCAGGCGATCCGAAAAGTGCGACATATCAACGCCGGTAAACATACAACAACATGCGATCATTAATAAGTTGATCGGAAAGCCAGGTTAATGCAGTTGGATTCTTAATGGAATGGTTGAGGGAACTACAACAAAGATGGTTTGTCAACAGGCGTGAGGAGGCCCTAAAATTGACTTCGAAACTTGCTCCAAAGGCTGAGAAGATGCTTCACACCAACTTCTCAATAGGCCTAAAAGTAACGGTACGTTATCATGCCAACTGGTCATAATGTATATGGTATATGCGGATTTTCCCTTAATCCAACTTGACTAAATTCGTTAAATTTCCACTTCTTACAGCCGCGGCCAGCCGATCAGTTTGAGTACGCTGTCACCAACAATGCTGGCCAAATATGGATCGTTGATATGAGCCAAAAGACATGTACGTGTAGACGATTTCAGGTAGATCAAATTCCCTGCCCGCATGTCATGGCCGTGTGTAACCACCGACGGATAGATCCATACAATTATTGCTCGGCATACTACACGAAAGATTATCTTTATGGTTGTTATTCATCTGTAGTCCATCCTATTGGCAGCTCTGATGGCTGGGATGTGCCTGAATCAATCCGGTCGCAAATCGTCAATCCTCCAAAAATGAAGCGTGGTCCCGGAAGGCCACGAGTTCGAAGGATTTTGTCCCAAGGTGAAGATCCCGACTCCGTTCGTTGTGGTAGATGTAATGGCTATGGACACAACCGACAAACGTGTACGAATTCAGTACCCTTAAGGCCCCGTCGAACAAAGCCAACTCCGTCCTTGTGACGAGGGACGTTATCTGTGTAATACTATTTTTTCAATGGTCACAATGGTTGTGACCATCCGGTCACAACCATTGTGACCGAACTCAGTGGTTATTGAATGCCCTGCAAAAAAAAAAAAAAAAAAAACAGACTAACCGAAAGATTTCCACGTAATTACATTGTTAATCATTATATTATTATTAATATAATATTATTAGTTTTAACTTTTCACGCCAACCGAGGCAGTATATTCATATTTGTATATCCCGCCATCAACTTTTGGGGCTGGGCCTTAAAAAGGCGGTCAACTTCGTTGTGACCGCCTGGTCAATATCGTTATGACTATTGTTAGCCCCTATCTAAAGCTTATTTTACCGTGGGCCCAATGGTTGTGACCGGGTGGTCAAACCCGTTATGACCGAGGTCCTTTGTCAATGTGGTTTATAAAACATATATAAATTAATGAACATAAAATTTTTGTCAATTTTATTATTATTTCCCCTGGTCACAATGGTTGTGACCGGGCGGTCAAAACCATTGTGACCGAAGTCCTGACTCGTTATCTGTTTGTAAAAAAAAATTAAAAGATTATAATAACCTTTTAATGATTCCGATATTACTATTATATTATTATTAGTGTTAACTTTACACGCTAACCGAGGCATTAAATGTGTGCTTAGTAAATAAAGTCAGTAACTTTTGGGAAACGTATCGAAGAAGGCGGTGATGCTTGTTGAGACACGTCAGTAGCTATGGTTATAACTAGAGTGAGAAGCTTTGTGGAACAGGAGCCTTTACCCTGGTCACAATAGTTGTGACCGGGCGGTCACAACCATTGTGACCAAAGTCCTGACGCAAGATAATGTTTAAAATTAAACAATTTAATATTATATTAATAAAATATAATTTTAAACCTTCGAATATTATTATTATATTATTATTAGTGTTAAAGTTACACGATAACCGAGGCATTAAATGCCTGCAGGGGAAACAACATCATTAGATTAACCTAGGGAACCGTAGCGAAGAAGGCGGTCAATTTCGTTGTGACACTCTGGTAACAATGGTTATGACTGGGGTGAATTACTGTGTAACAGGAGCCTTTACCCTGGTCACAATAGTTTTGACCGGGCGGTCACAACCATTGTGACCGAAGTCCTGACGCAAGATAATGTTTAAAATTAAACAATTTAATATTATATTAATAAAATATAATTTTAAACCTTCGAATATTATTATTATATTATTATTAGTGTTAAAGTTACACGATAACCGAGGCATTAAATGCCTGCAGGAAAATTCAGTAACTTTTGGGAACCGTAGCGAAGAAGGCGGTCAACTTCGTTGTGACACGTCAGTAACTATGGTTATGACTATAGTGAGAAGCTTTGTGTATAACGCTTTTACCATGGTCATAATGGTTGTGACCGGGCGGTCACAACCATTATGACCGATATGATATGGAATACCAACAGTCTTTTGTACGACTCTGAGTGACAAAATACCGAATTTGCCCTCATCTCCTCCACGCGTAATAGTTAGTCACCCTATGCCGCTATTGGGTTAAAATTTTTAAAAAAGCTTTTACAGTTGTTAGAGAGGGAAACACCGGTTCTAGAGAGAGAAAGAAGAAATCGTATCGTTTTCGACCAGACGTCTCCTGCATAACCGTCGTCAACCACCTACTATAGCCGTAAACAGAGATACTATAGCCGTAAACCGCCGATTCCATATCCGTAGAATGGTGACAATTACAGATATTGAGAGAAACAAGGGAGAAATGGATGTACACGAAACGAGTATAACTCCCTCCAAGATATCGAAAGAGGAAGAGGTAAAATCTTTGATCAATGTTTGATTTAGTCAAAAAATAGTTTGCGGCACGTCCATGGTGCTAAATACCGAGTCATCAAAAATTTTGTTTTAATTTTTTTTTTATCCATTCACACAGGGGCAATATATCCGACTCGTACCAGACTCTGAGATAACACGGGCCAAAATCAATACTTTCATAAACATTAACGAGACATGGAAGAAACTGAGCCTGTGGTTATCTCCACGACAGTTGGCCTCCGTCAAAGACCAGCCATGTGTACAACCTTTCTTACATCTAGAGTCTCTAGGTTGGGCTGGCCAGTTATTCCACAACATTGTTATGCGTCTTACAAACCACACAACGATGGGTGACGCACTGTGGTTCGAGATTGGAGACGAAATGGCCAGATTCTCCATAATGGAGTTCTGCCTAATTACCGGACAAAAATGTGCAGGGTCTACGCATCTACCGGTCGTCGAGAGCAGATTAATGGCAAGATATTTTTCGACGGTTAAGGGCGTATCGAGGGAAAATTTGGAACTACAACTGTCCAATGCTAAGTTTGACAACGACGAAGATGCCGTAAAACTTAGCCTTTTGTACATTATTTTCTCGATCCCTTTGTCAAATGCTATAACGGTGAAAATAGATCCCAAATATTTCGGTTTGGCAGACAACTTGGATGCCTTCAACGATTTTCCTTGGGGTGTGCTATCATGGGAGGCAACCCGTGCTGCAATATGTGCTACAGTGGAGAATAGGATTTCTTCGAAGAGACGACAAAAAAAACAAGTTAGCACAGTTCATTACAGCATTCCTGGGTTCCCACATGCCATACTCGTATGGGCATATGAGACACTTCCAACGATGGCTTCCAAGTTTACAACCAACTACTCACAGGCCGTTCCGCGTATGGCGTCCTGGACCACTGCGGAGACAGTGAAATTTGATGACGTTCAGCGGGCGTTCATGGAGGTTGGCGAATCACAGGTAATTCACATTCCGATACCATAACAAGTGCTAGTCATAGCCATTATGACCGGGCGGTCAAAACCATTGTGACCGTGTTGGTCATAAACGTACTGACTAAGACAGGTCACAACCGTTATGACCGTCTGGTCAAAATCGTTATGACCAACACGGTCATACCATAATAAGATTCACTGACTCGTTATGGGTTATTATAATAAAATAATAATAATACATTCAGTATAAGGATAGTAATTTTACGCCATGTGTGCAGCCAATATCTTTTCAGTTGATGCCAACCGAGGAGGAGTTGAAGAACGGGAATGTTGCTCGCCTTTTCTTGAATAGACCGACTGGCCTGCCACAATTACCAGCTCCCAAGTCGTCAGTCCCCCGGCGGACCCCGGATATCAATACCGCGTGGGTGGAGTTCCAGAATGAGATCCGAGGACATGTTAATAATTTGAATAAGAAGATAGAGGATATACAAAAGGAACAAACCCGCTCGAAAAAACTGTTGAGGAGGGTGCTGAAATTGTTGAAGGCGAAGAATGCTGCCGAGAAGTTCGTCAGGCACAGCATGTCCCGAAGGTCGAGAGCAGCGATGTTCTTAATGTTAAGCGGAAGGCGTCGGAAGATTTTAAGACTCCTTCCCCTGAGCTCGATGTCTATGCGGATATAGGGCTGCAGGCAGCAATGGAGTTCCTTACTGCCGATAAGGGGATCGATTGGAATGCAGATGCCGAGGAGAAGATAACAAAGGTAGAATTATACATGAATATACCTGATTGGTGTGGTTCCCATACAATTTTGTTTGACATTTTAAAAAATTCAATGTACAGGAACAGGCAGCCGAGACGAGTGTTGAGGATTCGCGAGTCGTTGGCGCGAGGGAGGGGGCAATGACTGAAGTGTCACGGGTCGGGAAAGAGGGGCCAGAGAGGGAGGACCACAAGCAATCACATGATCTTGTCATGATTGACGAGCAATCCAGAGAGGATATGTTGACGGACGTGGTTGTGACGCATAGCTGAGAATTAAAAGTTTGCCAATAATGGAAGAGTCAATTAGATTAACTCGTTTCAAATTTGTTATTTGTAGATCCCCAAGAAGAAGAGGGCCAGACTATCAAGGCTTGGCCAACGGCCATCGGGTCGTAAGACTGACGATGGATCCCCTTCGAATAAACCGGCCGACACGAATTATGCCCTCCCAGCAGGTCTCGCAGATGAACCTCCTGAACAGAGGTTAGAAGAGTTCAGGGAGTGGTTAAAACAAGGATTGTTGAAGAAGATACCTCAAGGGTAATGTAGATTAACTTAACATTGTCTGTTTTTAGGATGTTAATTGGAATTGCACTGATGTGTTTGTCGAATATGTATGCTTGATGTTCAGTAAACGGCCTCCACGTTACAGTGCCAAGCATGAGAAACTTGACAAACCCCATGACTTCGGGTGCATGGAGGTAGGAAGAAAAACCTGGTACTATGAATTAGCTACCTCCCGATTTGGCTATGGGACGAAGTAAGTACATGACATTTTTTAAAATTCGGCAGTCTGCTATCAACCATTAATCGAAATTATTATATGTTTGCGAGCTCGAATATTGTACAGTATCTTTTAACCGACTGGTTATGTTAATGTAGCACGTTGATGTCGCCTTTTATTACTTGAGAAAGAAGATCAGGCAGTTCCCCGAATTGGAGCAACGGAGGGTGACAACGGTTGACACTTATTTTTGTACAAAGGTTCGATCGTTGTGGCGTCTACACCAGAGTGCACCCGAGAAGTTCGATTGGGGAACCTGTGAGCCTTTACTCAAGATAATGCTTGGCGTTAATGTCCAGAGTGGGCATCATGGTTTGACGTGATGACTGTGCTAATACCGGTGCATTTGGCTGACCTTAAACATTGGGTATTAGCGAAGCTCGATCTGACAAGCTGGACCATTGACGTGTACGACTCTCTGCAGCATGAAGGCGGTCACAATGTCAAGGTCCGAGCAGGCATGGAATGTTTATCAATATTCATTCCATTGCTGGCTGAACGCTTAGATTTGTATCAATTCAAACCAAGAGAACCTGCTGGAACTAACCCATTACCAATCAACATAATGAAAGACATCCCTCAACAATCCAATGGGTGAGTGCAAGAAAAACACCATTTCTCCCTTGTATACTGCATTCAAAAGTTGAAGTGAAAATTAACTATCTTTGTCATTTGTTCAACAGGGGTGACTGTGGAGTGTTTACCATAAAATTTGCTGAATGCTTAATAGAAGGGAGGGACGTCAATTATTGGGTAATAGGTGGACGGATGAGGCTATTTCGGGAGTGGCTAGCATGTTACTTGTGGATGCATGCCAACCGGAAAATTGAAGGAATTTACAAAGTGATGACGACGTCGACAAGAATTCGCCTGATACATATACAATTTTTTCATTTAACACATTCCCATTAATTGTATTTTTCTAAAATTTTTTCTTAATTTTATATGTCATAGTGTAATAACATATACAATTTCAAGAGTAAGGGTTAAATTAATCCATGCAAACCGCGTTTTATTATTAATAAGAGTGAAATGTATTGGCCCCTGTTTCACATTCATGAAAACAGAACGAGTCCAAATGGATTTCATCAAACTGTTTCAAAAAAACACAAAAAAAACTGGTCATAATGGTTGTGACCGGGTGGTCATAATGGAAATGACCACCGCTAAAAAATAGTTCGACAAAAATTTCGAAAAAAAAAATTAAAAAAAAAAAACTGGTCATAATGGTTGTGACCGGGTGGTCATAATGGAATGACCACGCTAAAAAATATTGAAATAGTTCGAAAAAAAAATAAATTTAATTAAAAAAAAATGGTCATAATGGTTGTGACCGGGTGGTCATAATGGAAATGACCACCGCTAAAAAATAGTTCGACAAAAATTTCGAAAAAAATTAAAAAAAAAAAAAAACTGGTCATAATGGTTGTGACCGGGTGGTCATAATGGATATGACCACCGCTAAAAAATATTGAAATAGTTCGAAAAAAAATTAAAAAAAAAAAAAAAATGGTCATAATGGTTGTGACCGGGTGGTCATAATGGAAATGACCACCGCTAAAAAATAGTTCGACAAAAATTTCGAAAAAAAAAAAAAAAAAAAAACTGGTCATAATGGTTGTGACCGGGTGGTCATAATGGATATGACCACCGCTAAAAAATAGTTGAAATAGTTCGAAAAAAAAATTAAAAATTAAAAAAATGGTCA
>CM046364.1:7342820-7377361 GCA_025413025.1 Ficus hispida | reverse complement strand
GTAAACACTCCTCCAAGTCTTAATGTTTCTTCTTAATGATAGCCCTCAACAAAGTTGACAAAGTCCTATTTACTACTTCGGTTTGATCATCAGTTTGTGGATGACAAGTAGTAGAAAACAAAAGCTTAGTACCTAACTTACACCACAAGGTCTTCTAAAAGTAACTTAAGAACTTCGCAACCCTATCTGAAACAATGGTCCTAGGTATACCATGTAACCTTACAATTTCCTTAAAGAATAAATTTGCAACATGTGAAGCATCATCAGTTCTATGACATGGGATAAAATGTGTCCTCTTAGAGAATCTATCTACAACCACAAAGATAGAATCACGTCCACGTTTAGACATAAGTAAACGCAAAACAAAATCCATAGAAATATTAATCCAAGGCTCACTATGTATAAGGAGTGGGGTGTATAATCCATGGGGTTACACTCGAGATTTTGCCTGCCTACAAGTAATGCATCTACCACAAATTCTCTCCACATCCCTTTTCATGTGTGGCCAATAAAAATGTTCCTGCAAAATAACCAATGTCTTGGCGACTCCAAAATGTCCATTAACCTCCACCATGGGATTCTCTAACTAACAAATCTCTCAATGAACAATTAGGTACATACAACTTATTTTTCCTGAAAAGAAACCCTTCATGTCTAAAAAATTTTCCAACAGCATTTTTCTTACACATTCTATACGCTTCTCTAAAGTCATGGTCTAAAGAATATAACTCCTTAATTTGCTCAAAACCAAGTAATTTCGCATCAAGTATAGAATTAACAAATACCTTCGAGAGAGTGCATCGGCAATGGCGTTTTCCTTACTTTTTTTTTGTATCGGATGACATATGTAATTGTCTTAAGGAACTCCACCCATCGTGCATGACACTTGCTCAACTTGTGTTGTCCTTTCAAGTGCTTCAAGGACTCATGATTAGTATGAATTACAAACTCTTTAGGCCAAAGATAGTGCTGTCATGTCTCTAAGGCTTGAACCAATGCATACATCTCCTTGTCATAAGTTGGGTATTTAGTGTTGCCCCATTTAGCTTTTCACTGAAGTATGCAATTGATCTTCCTCCTTGCATCAAGACTGCTCCTATCCCAAAACCTCCTATAAAAGCTAGCAAGCCCATGAAAACTTTGCACATGCCCTACACTTGTGTGTGTTGGCCACTCTTGAATTGCCTTTATCTTCTCTTCATCAACCTGCATCCCTTGTGCACTCACAATTAATAAAACTAAGAAACACAAGCTTACTCCAGGTTGAGGAGTTACTCGAAATGCTGCCAAGATATCACTATCTTTGACTTCATATTCATGAGTGCAATAAGTCAATTTATGATCTTTAACACTAGCTTTGAATCCAACACTTGCTTTAGTCTCTGTTTGTGCGGTGCAAAAGGTGTACTTTTTCATATTAGCATACAAATTTTTCTTTTCGAAGCACATCCAAAACTGATTGTAATGCATAACATGTTTCTTCTAAGCTTTTGCTATAAATAAGGATATCATCGAAATAGACTAAAATAAATCTGCCAATAAAAGCTCACAAAACGTGATTCATTAAGCGCATAAATGTACTAGGTGCATTAGTTAAACTAAAAGGCATGACAAACCACTCATATAAACCATGTTTAGTTTTAAAAGCACTTTTTCACTCATCACCTCCTTTTATTCTAATTTGATGATAACCACTTTTCAAATCAGTCTTGGAAAACATACATGAACCATGCAACTCATCAAGCATATCATCTAAGCGAGGAATAAGATGTCGATACTTTACCATTATATTGTCGATAGCTCGGTAATTAACGCACATCCTCCATGTCCCATCCTTCTTAGGAACTAAAATTACCGGAATGGCGCATGAACTCATGCTTTCTCTCACATACCCTTTTTCCATCAACTCACTAACCTACCTTTGTAATTATTTTGTCTCTTCGGGGTTAGTTCGGTAGGCTGGTCGGTTAGGTACAGATGCTCCGAGTACAAAATCAATTTTATGCTCAATCCTCATATAGATGGTAATCCTTATGATACATCCTCAGAAAAGACATCCTCATAATCCTGCAAAGGAGAGACAATAGCACTAGGCAAAGAAGTGTCAAGTATGTTAATGATTAAAGCTTCTTTGTACAATAGTACAGTCATTGGCTGTTTTAAAAACAAGCCCTCTTCACCTCACTTGCCCTCGCAATCAAGCTTTTTTTCCCCTCTTCTTTTCTTGCTTCACTCGAGTTCTCACTTTCTTTTCGTTTTGCTTTTCCTTTTCACTCATTCTCATTTTTTTCTCTCTTTTCTTTTTCATTCTCTCTTTTTTTCCTCTCATTCTCAATCTCTTTTTCACTTTCTTGTTGTAACCTCACTTGATCTTCAGAAACTTATCTCGTAGAGTCATAGGTACAAGAGTTACATTTCTTTGCTTGAATTCAAATGTGTATTTGTTTATGAATCCATCATGTTTCACATGCCTATCAAATTGCCATGGCCTACCAAGTAACAAATGGCTTGCTTGCATCGGAACCACATCACACAACACCTGATCTTCATATTTTCTAATGCAGAACGTAATCAATACATGTTTACTCACTTTAATTTCACCATTATTGTTCAACCATTGCAACTTATAAGGCCTAAGATGTTTTCGTGTAGGCAGCCCCAATTTCTCTGCCATAGTAGTGCTAGCAACATTAGTGCAACTCCCACCATCAATAATAATACTACATACCTTGTTATTCACGTGGCACCTAGTGTGAAGGATGTTTTCCCATTGTACATCTTCATCCTCCTTGACCTGCACACTTAACGCTCTTCAAGCCACTAACCATTCACCTCGGGTTGCGTACTCCTTATCGTCAGCGTCTTCCAATGGTGGTATGGACTCGATATCATCTTCACTTTCGGTTTCCATTTCGCCATTCTCTTGCATGATCATTACTCGCTTGTTTGGACATTGATTTGCATATGTCCTCTTCCTTGTACTTAAAACATTTATTTCACAATTGCGAGTAGTAGTTTGTTCAATTTTATCCTGAGTTTGGCGGCCGACTACTTGTTTTGGATCCACTTTTGTTTGATCGGGGCTGGTTGCTTTTCCTCCCTTCTAGCAAAATTTGGCCTCCAAGAGGTTCCTCTACCTTGTACTCCACATAAGCTGCTACCCCTTCTCTTTAGTTGGTGCTCAATTTTGATGGCCATATGTACCATCTCATCCAACTCTACATAGTCATGCAACTCCACTTGATTTGCAATTTAGGGGTTTAAACCAATCAAAAAGTGTGACATGGTAGCCTCCCGTCCTCATCCATATTGGCTCTAATCATGGCTAATCCATCTTTCGGTAGTAGTCTTCCACGCTTTTATTATCATAACACCAATCTTTGCAACTTTTGGTACAAGTCCCGATAGTAGTGGCTTGGCACAAATCGTTTCTGCTTGATGGCCTTCATCTTTCCCAAGTGCCCACCGGTCTCTCACCATTTCGCCTTATGATGAGCATCAACTGATCCCACTAAACAATAGCATAATTAGAAAACTCAATGACGGCAAGTTTTACCTTTTCATTTCGGAGTAGTTGTGGCACTCAAACACCAACTTCACCTTCTTCTCCCACTCCAAATATGCCTCAGGTTCATTCCTTCCTTGAAATTATGGAATTCTCATCTTAATACTACCCCAAATCATTATCCTCCCTATTCCTATCTCATTGAACCCGTCCAAACCTCTTAACGCTGTCCACCGAGCATCTTTCATCCTCCTCCTCAAAACCGCCCTCATTAAACTCCTTATAGTCGTCCGCTTCATGTCTCAGTTGAACTCTTTCCCTTATTCGCATATTAGGAGATGGTTACGGCTGCTCCACACGTGTATTCTCTATCCGATCTATCCGTTCATGAATCTATTCTAATTCCAACCTTATCACATGCTTTATCTCACCCATCATGGCCTCTATAAACAACTTCGGATCCGTGGCACTATCGGTAATGCTATTGTGAGACATGATTGCTGCAAAACAAAATTAGTGATAAAGGACCTCACCAATTCACTCCCTCATGTGTTTCACTCAAATAATGGTTTCACACACACTCGTATTTGCACACAATAAGATGTCACTCAAGTTCTCGCAATTCACTCTTAGAAATCCTTTGAGTTCTTATCAAACTAATACAAACATCAATCAAGATTCACGAATGACAGTCAATCCAAGCTTATCAATAGTTTTTAAAAATTTCTACAAAAATTTTGTTGGCGTTTGGATAAGGTGATTTGGCTTATTGGTACCTAAATTGATGAAAAAAAAAAAACAAGATGTTAAAAAAAAAAACCTATGCCACGAATAGGAATTACAACTAGAACCAAAAATTACTAATTAGAAACAAATTCGGAAACACATTTTTTTTTTTGAATTTGATTTTTTTTTGAACTATCAGGAACTGAAATAAACTAGAATTCGAACAAAAAGAAAATATAAAGGATAGGCAAACCTGAGACTAGAACCGAAGCTCTGATACCAAATGATACGAACCACGCCAATTGTGACGAAACTCATAATCTAAGAAGTCTCCAAGATTGTATCTATTCATCGGTTTGACTGGGATGGAAACCGCGACTCATTGCTTATATCGTGACACGGACCTTGGTATAGAAGACCGCGACCCAATGCCAACCTGCAAATAAGAACCTTGGTATTGTCGTAGATGCCACAAATGGTTGTGGAGAACCGTTTCATAAGTCGAATTTGAACGGCACAAGACAAAGTCTTGATAAGTTTGATTAGTTCAACAAAAACAAAGAGATAAATCAGAAGAGTGAATAGAATGCCAAAAAGTTCTCTATTGATATGAAAATAAGGCTTATTTATAGACTGAGAATTACAGTAATATTCCTAGAATATGCTAAGCTAAAGAAAAGGAAACTAAACTAATAATTTTAGCCTAAAAATAAAAAAGGAAACTAACTTAATTGTTTGGCTTTATTTTCCAGTCATTTTCACCCATTATAAGAAAAAGAAACTAACTAATTCTTTACCAATTAACCAAAAAACGTGGATAACTAAATAGGGAATCAAACAGCATGGTTCAAACTAATCAAATCTTCCAAAAAGCATGACCATTTGCATGGATTGCATAGCTGGCATGGCTGGAATGGTTTCTTCAATTACATGGCTGAACTTGAATTAAATTGTCTACTTGAGCTCTATTTGTTAATTTCACGCATGTAAACTTGCCATCCTCTATCATAATATATTACGCTATAGTATTTAAATCCTTCTTGAACCTCTTTGCCCGCGCTCTTGTAACTGAACTAACAGGAACTAGAACCGGATCCTTGACCTTATTATACGGTGCTTTGGCCATTTCCAATTTTGACATGTGTATGGGAATTTCTAAAGTAGCTGCTTTAAAAAATATAGCAAACAGTACATGGGACAGCTTGTTAGTTGACTTTTAGATCACACCCTGTACAAACTGTATTTATATAAATAAAATTATCTGGACCTATAAAATCATATTTATAACTTTTTATATATATGTTATGGTATAAAATCAATTAATATTAATAATACAACATTCAGTAATACTTCTCTTTTGTACGTATAATTCTAAATATAATAAATAAAGAAAACCAAAATTTAAATCAAACACAAATATCGTTAATATATTTATATTGTAAATTTAGGACTTATAGTGCAAATTGTTTTTAAAAAAGAAAAAGAAAAAAAAGACATGGGAGTCCGAGGGATTAATTGGTCCTTTCCTTGGTCCTTTTATTGCTTGTGCAATATTATTTCGTCCACTCTAGTGTACAAATGTAACGTATATATTGTAATACTCCTTTAACATTGGACAATCACTCAGATGCCACTGACACTGGACAATAGCTCTATAGTCTTTTCGGATAAAAACTATAGAATAAAAGCAATGGGAATAAAAAGAAAAACAAACAATAAAGTTGAACCCTACCTAGGTTGTTTGTTGGAGAGAAATTATGCGGAATTGACATCCAAAAGATCGCAAAATCCCAAAAATGGCCCACCATATATTATACTCTTCTCTCTTCTCACCACGAAGTGTGGATGTGGCCATCACTTACCATTATTAGAGCGATTTACACTGTGCAAAACTAGGGGTCTAAGTCTTAGTGACCTGTTCCTTTAACCATTTTCGGGTCTTACTGTACGAAGTTCCTATGCTTTTATATATGTCTCTAAACTTAAGAGTCATTCCTATTTTGTCATCTAAATTTTAAAAACTCACACTTTATCATCTTGAATTTAAATTGAACCCCACTTCACTTTTTGTATCAGAATTTCAGTTAAAAATAAATGAAAAAAGTAGGGAAATTCGTCTTATTAAACTCATTTTATTAAGAATCCTACTAAAAAAGTATAAAAAGAGATCACGTTACTGAATTTAACTCATTTTTTCTGTCTATTTTTAATTGAAATTATGATACTAAAATGCATGCTAAATTATGTTGTTTTCCCCAAAATTATAAACGATATGTTAAAGTGAACTTGACATTTTTATATCTTTTTACAATGATCTTTTTATTCTTATAATATTGGATCATATCAATTCAAATATTATCATCAATTGAAATTTTATTGAGAGACATACGATTTAAATCCTTCACGATCGTATGACTCTTTATAGAGACTTTAATGAGCCTAATCTTTGTTAGGAAACAGTGGATTAATGTTTAGAAACTCATGTTGATCTTCCATTAATTTTTTCCAATGTTGAGGATAAGTGCACGTAGACTTCCCCCCTCCCCGAGAAAAATAGAAAAGCAAGTAGTTAAAGAAAAAGAAAGTAGAAATTTTTTTTAACTACATGTTTTAATATTTACACAATACAGAGAGTTGTTAATCAGTAGTCCTTTTAATGCATAAGCTTTAATAGTAAGTTTAAATTAAAAATTGAATAAAAAAATTTTAATCATGAATTCAACTTATAAATCAAACAGGGGTAATACTTGGATCTTCTGAAAATCCTAGAATTCATAAATATTTGATGGAACAAAATTTTTCAATCAATAATGATGGAAGTTGGATGTAGCATGATGATGTAGTCGTACATGACCATTCCGAAGGGTTAAAGTGTAACGAAACCTAACATGGAAATAATTCGCCACAAGTATGACCATCATAAGATGAACGTCCCTATTAAAAGCGACAAAATGCAAGTGTCAATATTTCTGGTGGTGCATTATGTAATCGATATATATATGTATATATATTATTTCTTTTTGTTTAGAAAATGGGTAACCAATCTAATTATACATAAGAATATAATAAATTTTACACCTTTTTATATTTATATCCATCATAATATTAAAATCGATAATTTTACTATTTCATAATATATATTAATATTGGCAATTTTAATATTAGAATGAAAAAAATTATAAGAATGTATTTAAAACATGACTCTCAACCTAATTTTTCTAATTTTCTCTTATCCTCAATATACAGGTCTTTGCCACATTATAGTACTACAAAGTAACATAAGTAGTGGACATATAAACATTTATATATTGGCTGAATTAACTCACCAAAAAATACACGTAATAAAGTTGTATGGATACGAGAAAGAAGTTTGGAAAGGTCCTAATATTTTTAATATTTTAGTATGGTTAAGCACTAATTGATAGGTCATTTCCTTTTGCTTTTGTTTTTAGTAGTCAAAAAAAAAAAAAAAAAAAAGAGAAATCAACTATAAGACTTTTAGTAAGTGTTTAGTACCACATTAAAAAAATAAAAAAGGTTGAAATGATTCTATATAAAATGTTGTTATCAGTAATTTAAGTATTAGAATAAAGTTTCTGGTGTCTTATAAAAATTTTAACATGTTTTAACTTGTATTGATAAAAGTTTATCTAAAACAATCATATAATATGAAATTAACTAGAAGCTTTTTTTTTTAGAGAATTGAAATGCTTTTGATATAACATTTGGAGAAGCAATTTTGCATTCAAAAAGTTAAAAACAACTTTTAATAACTCATATGCCAAACAGACTCTAAAGTTCACTGTCCATTTCCCAAGTATGAAGCTCATCACGAGGGTATTAAGATTTGAGAATTAGACTTCGAAAAATATATCAAATAAATTGATATTTTTAATTATTAGTGTTTTATTTTATTTTAATTTGGAAACATGATTTTTTATTTCATAACATTTATGATTTAATATCATATTAACATGTTTGTCATATGCATTCTATTTATGAATAAAAAGAAGTTGATAAATATTAATTCAAAGCAACTAAAAACCAAACCAAACCAAATCAATTATTGATGGTTTGATTTTGATCTTTCAAATAATTTAATTTGGGTGGTTGCAAACATAATTTGATAATAATATCACATATAATTGCACCTAAAAGTATAGAATTCGAATTCCCTAACCCAAGTTAAAAAAAAAAAAAAAGTTAGATTGAAAATCTCCGCCAAACTTATATATGTGTTCGGTTTAGTTTGCAATTCACCTAAAATAAACGGTTTGTTGGTTTGATTGAACCCCCTAACTCGACTTCTAAAAAAAAAAAAAAAAAAATCCCAATCGTAGCCTTGCCAAACAATTTTTTTTCTTAGTCAGTCAACACTTTAGAGGGAGACTTTGCAGATTACACACACACACACACACACACACACACACACACACATCCTTGTGTAATCAAGTTTTGTTGTTACAATAAACCATGGTATTTGTAATTGTGACGTGACCAAAAGGAGAGAACATAAACATTATTCTACTCTGAACAACATATATATATCACACATACTATTATTTTGATTCAATATTAAAAAAAGAAAAAAGTGCTAATTTAAACCTCCTGAAAATAAAAGACGATTATTGTTATATTTAAAGATACTCCAGACGAGCCAAGCAAGCTAGCTAGGAAATGAGCGGAACTCAAACCTCTGATCAAACCATATATATATATATATATAATTTGATGATCAAGTGGTTTGAGTTAAAACTGTGGAGACCATAGTGTTGATGCCACACATGCCATGGCCTCGGCAGAGCCTGAATATCCATTCTCCCCCACTGCTTCCCCCACGAGTTCTTGATGATCCAGTAAGGCTTGTATCCAAACCTTAGAATCGAGTAACCTCTCGACCCGTATCCGACCATCAGCACGCCGTGGTTCACCCATCTCTTCCCGCAGATTAGCGGACACGACACTTCTCCGATGTACGTTTGCATGAACACGGCATTCAGCCCCACGGCACATATATAGATGTGTGTATTTATATGTGTCTGACTATATATAAAGACACAAATAAAAAATATCCTTAACAAAATGTCACATTTTATGTACTAATTGAGTCAGGCATTTCTATAGAAAAGTGGAAACAATAATTATTCTTAATCTAAATGAGTAGTAATATTGCAACCATTGTACTCAATTTCTCCCTTTTTTTTTTTTTGTCCTATACTCCTATTTAAGCACCGTATCGTCGTAGATTTTAAATATAAATAAATTGAACTTAGACAAAATAAACTAAGTTCGTTCCCAATTTAATTGGTGTATAGTTGAGATATTCATTGGTGCAACACTAAAATTTGATAGATGATTCGAGCGATAGTACAATAGAACTGCAAATAAAGGCCACAACAAAGATATATCTGCGAGAGGACCGTGGTAGACTAGATTCGCGGCAATCTGGTTCTCATCGATAGGAATGTTGGTAAAATTGGCAACTCTTACAGCCACTTTATCCGGTTTGAATTTGCACTCGCCCTTTTTTCCGGTGTAGGGATACGAACTTTCCTCTTGTAGTCCTCCTGCCTCCATCAAATACTTGTAGCCATTCGTCATCAGCCCTCCACGGCAACCATTGTCGCATGCATCCTTCTCCTTCACATCGCACTTTGCGAAAAGTTTCAAAATCAAAGAAACTTCAGATCAGAGAGAGCTCATATCATATATATGTTTAAAGTTTATACATTTACGATTGTTATACACATATATGCAAAGAAGGGCTAATAGTTAACCGTGTGATCGCAATCCACTAGCTGTTGTTCACTGAGATTGAGAAGCTTCCCCATTGCAACAAAATTCGCTCCTTCAACAGCCCCTGTGGTGCTGAAAGCCCAGCAAGATCCACACGCACCCTGCATCAACAACATATATGTATAACCATTTCAGCAAACATATATATATATATATATATATATGACCATGTAGAGGTTATAGTACTAGTAATTATGAGGGTTAATAATTCAGTAATACTAGTGTTGTAAACCCCTAAAAAAATCGAGTTTTCGATGGACAGCAAAGCGGAATAGTAATAAAATAACTAGTTTGTGATTAATATGATGACTGTTGTATCCTTTTTATGATTAATATGGATTAGTTTAATTTACTTCTTAGTCCACATTATTTAGTTAGTAATGTAATTAGCTGACCGCTCACGTTTTAATTTAATTTGCCGTTGAATAGAAAAAGACTATCTTATAGTTGAAATTATTTTTTCACAGTTGATTGTATCTTTTAAATACTTTCATATCTCTAAAAAAAATTCAAATCATTAAAAATTTATGCTTTGTTTAGCACATTAGTTTAATTCCAACTTAAACTATACTTTTTTAGTTAGATTTTTATCTTTTTATGAATAATCAATAAAAATTATAACTATAACTAGTTTTTAAAATATTAACCAAATTTAAAAATTTTAACTCCAACTAATGATTCAAGCGATGCTTAATCTAACAGTTGTACTGAGTGCTCACCTGCATCTTAACATCAGTAACAGCGCCCTTCTCTCTCCAATCAAAACTCTCAGGCAATTTGCCACCGCCGACCTCCACATTCTCCGTCGCCGAAGAATCCTTGGCAAGGTTTCCGAAACCGAAGCCAGGGCCGCCGCGGAAGCCGGTGTACAAGCGCTCGAACTCGTCCTGGGCGAGGTCGGAGAAGAGCGTGACGCCGTGGACCGCCGTGGGATCGAGCGCCTGGTGCTCGGCGGCCCTCACCATGTTCCTGGCGAAGATCCCGAGGCGCCGCACGTACTCCTCCCTGCTGTCGTACACCTTCCCGTACTTCTCCATGAACATCCTGAACTTCTTCTCCGTCCCCAGAAGCTCGTTTCCCGGGAAGTATCTCCGGTGCGTGACGCCATCGCCATACTCGTCTGTGACTTGGTGTATTACTGGGTCGTCGGCATATTATAGAGCCACGGTGAGTGTGAGAGTGAGTGCGCAGGTTAAGGCTGCTGCGACCAAGGCGTACGTTAGTCCCCCCATCGATCTCCTTCCGCTGCCAGCTCCTTTCTTCTTCTCGTTTATATATATATATATATATATTTATTTATTTATTTATTTTTTCTGGTTTGTTCTTCTTCCGGTTTGCCATGTCAAAATATATATTCCGGTTTTTGTTGTATTACTATTTTACCCTCTCATGAAAACCGATAACGACTTTTTTCAATTTCTAAAAAGACGAAAAGATGCTTCGGGAGGGAGGCTTCCTGTTGGGATAATTAGGGCTAGTTTGGTAATGCTATTAGAGATTTTAAAAGTATTTTATACAAATTATAATATAAGTATTATGTTTGATAAAAATGTTCAAAAATTATTTACATAAATATCAATGTATTTTAATAATTATTTATAGAAGTTATGATTTATAACTTTTATTTTTAGTTTCTACTTCTTTCTATGTTAACAAATAAAAGTAAAAATTCTAAAAAAAAAAAAATACAGCAACTCCAAATTAAGAGCCCGTTTGGAGGGATTGTTGAAGACGGAGTTTTGTTGTTGGGATTTTTGGAGTTTAGATGAAAATTTGAGTTAAAAACTTTTGAAAAAAAAAATGTCTTTAGAGTTTTGTATTTTGTACAAGAATAATTAGAAAAAGATATGTTTTGTGATGTGTGTTTTATTAATTTTATCTTAAAGAAATGTAAAATAGTTAATTTTTGAGAAAAAACAAAACCAAAAAAATTTTGGATTTTGTTCATTTACAAATCGGACGGTGTTCCATTATTTGGAAAAGTGCCCTAAAAAGGGGACCTAATCATTAGTTGAAAACGAAGGGACAAGATGATCTTTTGAGAAATTTTCTAATCGAAAAATTTCTTTTGGGATGGGCAGTTTCGAAGGGTATGACTGTAAATGGAAGACAATGAGAAACGTGCCCTGCATGCAGAGACGTTGGGTTTGGAAGCATCAAACACGTAGAAGTTACACCGATTTTTTTTGACATGTCTTTAATCTGTATTAATTGCTCCACGTGTCTAGTTTTCTTTTCCTTTTCCTTTTTCTTATTTTCTTTTCTTTGCCATATATTATTTATTTATTTATTTTTGGATAGCATTCATATTTATTCTTTGTTGGTAAATTATTCACATTTTATACTTTGGTGTCTACCGTTTTCGACATTTTTGTACATTTTGAAGTTTACACATATATCTCCTTTAAAAAATCGATAAATAGATTTTTTTCTTTTCTAGAAAGCCTCAAATCCGGGAACTTTTTGTCCATTACACTGTCGGTTTGATAAGAGGGAAAGAAAATAGGATGAAAAAAAAAAAAAAAAAAAAGATATGAGGGAGAGAAAATGTGAAAGGAAGAGAAGAAAATAATTTGATAAGAGGAAAAGAAAAGAGGAAGAAAGAAAATGCACGTGAGGAAGAGAAAGTACGAAGAGAAGAGAAGAAATTGATTTTCCTTTTAATTTTGCTAATACATGATATTAATTTAAAACTAAGGATAAAAAGTAAATTTAACTACATATATAAGTTTATCAAGTTTTTCCTATCAAAATCTATTCACTTTTAAAAAGATAAAAAATGGTAAGAACCATAAATTGATTCTTTCAACTTTTATCTTCCTTCTACTTTTCTCTCTTACCAAACAATCTAAAATCCTATTTTTCCTTCACAAACCCTTTAACTCTTTTCTTTAATCCCATTTTTCACTTCTACAAAAGTTAGTATACTAGTTTATGTCTCTGATATTATGGTGTACTTTTCTTATTATAAAAATTAATTAACACATTCTTTATCTCAAAATTATAGTTATTAAACATATAAATTGATTTACTTTAACTTAATAAACCTTTTTATGAACTTTTAAAAAAATAGTTTTTCAAGTAAAATTGACAATTTTTCTTTCAACACCTAAATCGTTTGTTTTCATTATTCAATAGATATAATTTGAGCTTACAACATGATGTACTCTAAACTTTTAGGATGAACTATAGTTTTTCACGTTTGTCTTGTAGGATTACATGGTAATGACTAGTGACTATTGTCATGCCTGGTTTAAGGTTATCACATTAGTTAGATATCTAAAATTTAGTAGTTGATGGTATAAAGACTTGTACGTGTAACATTACTAGCAAATAAAGGTGAAACCAATTTATTATTTCCATAAATAGGTACATTAAATATATCAATGTTAAAAATATTTATACAGAGGTAATCAATTTTTAATAAGAAAAAATGAGACAGATAAAAATGATTTTTAGATAAAATTAAAAAGAATATGAATTTACTGAGAATATAATCCCTTATTCGATCATGGGTGGCTCTATCCTCTGGTAGCAAAGTGATATGTATTTTTGTTGACCCTACTAATTTAATTTCTTCTCTTCTAAAATGCTCCTAAAATATCCGACAGTCGCATTCAGATACTCTAAATGGAGGAGATATGATAATGTAATGCGGGGATAGTTGTTGACAATTTTGGAATAAAGAGAGATCTACAATGTAATATATTCTTATAAAATTAAGCTGAATGTACTTAAAAGCAGTAATTGAGCTAGATAATTTTCAAAACAGCCAGTAATGGAGGTAGTCTGTTAATCTAAGAGGGTTTTATATTAAATGATAAAGTTTTTAAAGGGCTTGGTTCAATCAATTTTTTAATAAAGATAAAATGTGAAAAATGTAAAATTGTTAAAGATAAAATTAAAAAAAAAAAGTTAATTGACTGCATAAACCCTTACTTTGTCCCTTGTGCCAGTATTATTAAAAATAGATATATTTTATTCTCTTGTCTTGTCAAATAGGGGTGTATATATATATTAAGTCTTCAATGAAGGCACAATTATACAATGAATTTTAAAAAGTTGAATGTGGCATCCGGTCTCAGTCATTACAAGATTTCTTTTTTCTTTAAATAATGGAATCCCATTATAAGATGGCTGTGTAATGGGTAAATAAAACCATCCTTTAATCTATCGAAACCTTAAAATATTTCTTCTCTTCTAAATAACTCTTAAAACGATGGACAATCATATCGATGGTTGAGAATATGGCTACATAATAAGAATTTTTTTTTACCATGTAAATCGCAAAATATTATTACAATAAGGAAAAAGAAAGAAAGAAAGAAAGAAAGAAAGAAAGAAAGAAAATAGGATGAAAAAAAAAAAAGAAGATATGAGGGAGAGAAAATGTGAAAGGAAGAGAAGAAAATAATTTGATAAGAGGAAAAGAAAAGAGGAAGAAAGAAAATGCACGTGAGGAAGCGAAAGTACGAAGGGAAGAGAAGAAATTGATTTTCCTTTTAATTTTTCTAATACATGATATTAATTTAAAACTAAGGATAAAAAGCAAATTTAACTACATATATAGGTTTATCAAGTTTTTCCTATCAAAATCTATTCACTTTTGAAAAGATAAAAAATGGTAAGAACCATAAATTGATTCTTTCAACTTTTATCTTCCTTCTACTTTTCTCTCTTACCAAACAATCTAAAATCCTATTTTTCCTTCACAAACCCTTAACTCTTTTCTTTAATCCCGTTTTTCACTTCTACAAAAGTTAGTATACTAGTTTATGTCTCTGATATTATGGTGTACTTTTCTTATTATAAAAATTAATTAACACATTCTTTATCTCAAAATTATAGTTATTAAACATATAAATTGATTTACTTTAACTTAATAAACCTTTTTATGAACTTTTAAAAAAATAGTTTTTCAAGTAAAATTGACAATTTTTCTTTCAACACCTAAATCGTTTGTTTTCATTATTCAATAGATATAATTTGAGCTTACAACATGATGTACTCTAAACTTTTAGGATGAACTATAGTTTTTCACGTTTGTCTTGTAGGATTACATGGTAATGACTAGTGACTATTGTCATGCCTGGTTTAAGGTTATCACATTAGTTAGATATCTAAAATTTAGTAGTTGATGGTATAAAGACTTGTACGTGTAACATTACTAGCAAATAAAGGTGAAACCAATTTATTATTTCCATAAATAGGTACATTAAATATATCAATGTTAAAATATTTATACAGAGGTAATCAATTTTTAATAAGAAAAAATGAGACAGATAAAAATGATTTTTAGATAAAATTAAAAAGAATATGAATTTACTGAGAATATAATCCCTTATTCGATCATGGGTGGCTCTATCCTCTGGTAGCAAAGTGATATGTATTTTTGTTGACCCTACTAATTTAATTTCTTCTCTTCTAAAATGCTCCTAAAATATCCGACAGTCGCATTCAGATACTCTAAATGGAGGAGATATGATAATGTAATGCGGGGATAGTTGTTGACAATTTTGGAATAAAGAGAGATCTACAATGTAATATATTCTTATAAAATTAAGCTGAGTGTACTTAAAAGCAGTAATTGAGCTAGATAATTTTCAAAACAGCCAGTAATGGAGGCAGTCTGTT
The DNA here is from genome assembly GCA_025413025.1 of Ficus hispida. Lineage (NCBI taxonomy): Eukaryota > Viridiplantae > Streptophyta > Magnoliopsida > Rosales > Moraceae > Ficus > Ficus hispida. The sequence goes on along the minus strand of CM046364.1, from coordinate 7,361,700 downwards.
AATCTAAGAGGGTTTTATATTAAATGATAAAGTTTTTAAAGGGCTTGGTTCAATCAATTTTTTAATAAAGATAAAATGTGAAAAATGTAAAATTGTTAAAGATAAAATTAAAAAAAAAAAGTTAATTGACTGCATAAACCCTTACTTTGTCCCTTGTGCCAGTATTATTAAAAATAGATATATTTTATTCTCTTGTCTTGTCAAATAGGGGTGTATATATATATTAAGTCTTCAATGAAGGCACAATTATACAATGAATTTTAAAAAGTTGAATGTGGCATCCGGTCTCAGTCATTACAAGATTTCTTTTTTCTTTAAATAATGGAATCCCATTATAAGATGGCTGTGTAATGGGTAAATAAAACCATCCTTTAATCTATCGAAACCTTAAAATATTTCTTCTCTTCTAAATAACTCTTAAAACGATGGACAATCATATCGATGGTTGAGAATATGGCTACATAATAAGAATTTTTTTTACCATGTAAATCGCAAAATATTATTACAATAAGGAAAAAAAAAAGAAAGAAAGAAAGAAAGAAAGAAAGAAAGAAAATAGGATGAAAAAAAAAAAAGAAGATATGAGGGAGAGAAAATGTGAAAGGAAGAGAAGAAAATAATTTGATAAGAGGAAAAGAAAAGAGGAAGAAAGAAAATGCACGTGAGGAAGCGAAAGTACGAAGGGAAGAGAAGAAATTGATTTTCCTTTTAATTTTTCTAATACATGATATTAATTTAAAACTAAGGATAAAAAGCAAATTTAACTACATATATAGGTTTATCAAGTTTTTCCTATCAAAATCTATTCACTTTTGAAAAGATAAAAAATGGTAAGAACCATAAATTGATTCTTTCAACTTTTATCTTCCTTCTATTTTTCTCTCTTACCAAACAATCTAAAATCCTATTTTTCCTTCACAAACCCTTTAACTCTTTTCTTTAATCCCGTTTTTCACTTCTACAAAAGTTAGTATACTAGTTTATGTCTCTGATATTATGGTATACTTTTCTTATTATAAAAATTAATTAACACATTCTTTATCTCAAAATTATAGTTATTAAACATATAAATTGATTTACTTTGACTTAATAAACCTTTTTATGAACTTTTAAAAAAATAGTTTTTCAAGTAAAATTGACAATTTTTCTTTCAACACCTAAATCGTTTATTTTCATTACTCAATACATATAATTTGAGCTTACAACATGATGCACTCTAAACTTTTAGGATGAACTATAGTTTTTCACGTTTGTCTTGTAGGATTACATGGTAATGACTAGTGACTATTGTCTTGCCTGGTTTAAGGTTATCACATTAGTTAGATATCTAAAATTTAGTAGTTGATGGTATAAAGACTTGTACGTGTAACATTACTAGCAAATAAAGGTGAAACCAATTTATTATTTCCATAAATAGGTACATTAAATATATCAATGTTAAAATATTTATACAGAGGTAATCAATTTTTAATAAGAAAAAATGAGACAGATAAAAATGATTTTTAGATAAAATTAAAAAGAATATGAATTTACTGAGAATATAATCCCTTATTCGATCATGGGTGGCTCTATCCTCTGGTAGCAAAGTGATATGTATTTTTGTTGACCCTACTAATTTAATTTCTTCTCTTCTAAAATGCTCCTAAAATATCCGACAGTCGCATTCAGATACTCTAAATGGAGGAGATATGATAATGTAATGCGGGGATAGTTGTTGACAATTTTGGAATAAAGAGAGATCTACAATGTAATATATTCTTATAAAATTAAGCTGAGTGTACTTAAAAGCAGTAATTGAGCTTGATAATTTTCAAAACAGCCAGTAATGGAGGCAGTCTGTTAATCTAAGAGGGTTTTATATTAAATGATAAAGTTTTTAAAGGGCTTGGTTAAATCAATTTTTTAATAAAGATAAAATGTGAAAAATGTAAAATTGTTAAAGATAAAATTAAAAAAAAAGTTAATTGACTGCATAAACCCTTACTTTGTACCTTGTGCCAGTATTATTAAAAATAGATATATTTTATTCTCTTGTCTTGTCAAATAGGGGTGTATATATATATTAAGTCTTCAATGAAGGCACAATTATACAATGAATTTTAAAAAGATGAATGTGGCATCCGGTCTCAGTCATTACAAGATTTCTTTTTTCTTTAAATAATGGAATCCCATTATAAGATGGCTGTGTAATGGGTAAATAAAACCATCCTTTAATCTATCGAAACCCCATTTTTAAAATATTTCTTCTCTTCCAAATAACTCTTAAAACGATGGACAATCATATCGATGGTTGAGAATATGGCTACATAATAAGAATTTTTTTTTACCATGTAAATTGCAAAATATTATTACAATAAGGAAAAAAAAGAAAGAAAGAAAGAAAGAAAGAAAGAAAGAAAGAAAAAAAAAAGAGTTGACAATGCATATAATTTGATTGATAAGATAGTACTTGTAATACAAAGTTACAGGCCGATATTCATAAAGGATACATTCCTTACATGAAATGTACGAGTCCCTTATTTATCATGTATATTATATATGGGACTTACTACTAGTACACCCATACTGAAAACATGTATCAAAGATCGAATAAATATTAATTATATAGTGGTATTTAATATCAGATTTTATTATGAAACTTTATTATAAAGTGAGCTTTATAGTATGTGACTTATATGAGATATTTTTTTAATAGTTGTGATATTTAATGTCACTGATATGATATAATTGCTGAAATCATGCTGAGTATTCACATGAATGAAAGTTCTTTAGGATTTGGAGAAGCAAAGGATAGAAACTTCATATCTTTCTCCAAAGCAGCCATTTGTTTCTCTTCCATCGTCATAAAGGCTTCAATTCCTTTACATCCTTGTTTATCAACCAAAAAAAAAATATTCCTGAACTCAGAACCAACCGTCCCATGTGCTCCCACCCAAATTGGCTTTCCCCACCCAAAATTAACCTCATTAAAGAAGCCTCCCCAGTTTGAGAATCTATAAATATCCGGTGCATTTTCAGACTCCGAAGAAAGGATCTCTTCCATTTGATCGAAGAACTCCAACACGGCTTCAAAGCCAACCTTACTTTTCAAGCTCTCTAAGTACTCGTTGCTGAAGTTTACAAATGATTCCCTCAATGTCACAACTAGTTCTTGCAAATCCGCGTCGGCTGCCCTATGGGAGGCAGCTCTTGCCCACCAAAACAGATTTCCAATAGCGGTGTTCAATACTCGGGGCTTCACTCTAGGCCTCATGTTCGTCGCATGGGCTACTATCGAAGCCCTAGCGGAACCCGACACTTCTTTGGAAGCCGCAGCCATGTGTTTCCACACAAAACACGTCACGGCCTCATTGCGTGTTGGCTTTGGGACTTCTTCGCTTTTTGCCATCTCTCTCAAAGTGGCGACGGTGTCGGCATTGAACACGAATCTTCTCGTGATGAAATTACCTTTCTTGAACCATAACTTGTACATTAGGGTTTTGTACTTCTGGGGAAAATTCTCTCTCGGTGGGAAGACTATCGGTGCATCAGAGAGATTAGGGTTGATGATTTCATGAGGAGCACCTCGGAATGCTATGGCCCAAGACATGAGGAAATGGCTCAAGGTTCCTCCATCGGCAACCTTGTGGCTAAAGGAAGTACTAATTGCTATACCGCCGCAGGCGAAGACATTCACTTGGAAGCCAATTTGGGGTTTCGAATCATCAATTTTGTTGTGAAAAGGAGGGAACGGAACAAACTGGTCCAACAGCTCGTTTTGTCTCGTTTTGTCTCAGCTTAAAGTACTCGGCCAAGGTGCAGCTGACATTGGCTTCGACATAGACAACTCCATAATCGAATTCGTCTACGTAGAGATTATCTTTAGTTCTCCCTGAAAACGGGTAAAACAAAGTTAGGGTTTCGGAGAGCGACTTCTTGAGCTGGGCTAGGGTTTGGGGGACATCGAAGTCTGGATCGGCAATGCGGTAGAAGACCATGACTGAGGCGTAGGTGAAGGGAGTGATCTGATCGAAGAGACAAAGTTTGTGTGATTTTAGATGGTGATCAAGCGGCAAGGAAGATGGCTTGAGGGTTTCTTTTGAAATGATGCTAACCTCCATAGTTCACCAATTAGTACTTTCGGCAGCAATTAACAAAGATGTGTTTAGTAAGCTGATGTTTTGTTCTGAGTCATCTTGGTTTACGTCAAGAAATAAGTGTATTTATAGACCTTTTGTGGGTTGTGATTTAAGGGTCATTTGGTTAAGAAGAAGAGTTCAATTTGGCTGAGAAGTTAGTGGCCCCTGGCCCATCTGTGACCTAATTTCGTACATATTAATGAACATTAAAAGCTCTCATCATGTGCGAGTGTCGTGTATACATGCCAGTTTGTGGGAAGCACGCACTACAAGAAATTTGACTTTAAGAAACCAAACTTTTTGATACCAAAAAAAGTTTGGTAACAGAAAATATACTTTTCGTTACCAAATTTTGGTATCAGAAAGGTATGGACATTTTGTTACCAACTTTGGTAGCAGAAACAAGACAATCCGCTACCAAATTTTTTTGGTAACAGATGACATGGCGGGATTTGAATTTTGGTTCCCGCCGAAAACATTTTGCTACCAAATTACTATTCGGTAACAAAATGTTAACATTCCACTACCAAAATTTGGTAGCAAATTATAAACTTTTGCTACCAAAATTATTTTGGTAGCAAAAACATTGGCGGGAAGCCAAAATTTTTCCCGCTCAACTCATTTGCTATCAAATTTTTTTTGGTAGCAAATAGTACATTTTGCTACCAAAGTTTGGAAGTAGAATATCAGTTTCTGTCACCAAATTTTGGTTGCTAAATATCTATTTTTGCTACCAAACATATTTTGGTAGCAATAATTTTCCCCTAAGGTCATCTGCTACCAAATTTCTTTTGGTAACAAATTATGATATTTTGCTACCAAACCCAAATTTGGTAGCAAAATACCTGTTTTTGGCAACCAAATTAATATTTGGTAACGAAATATATGCTTTTTCGCTACCAAATTTTGGTGGCCTAAAACAAGAATCCGTTACCAAATTAATATTTTGGTAGCGGAAAGCCATCTTTTGCTACCAAAAGTTACATTTGGTAGCAAATCTTCAAAAAAGTTTATAATTTCATACTTTAGACTTGTAATTTTTTTTTTTTTTTTGTTCATAGTTTTTCATGAATAGGTTTGATACAAAGTTTGTAACAATAATATGTTTTATATGAACAAATTTATTTGGTGATTTATCTCTTTCTTCTAGGACATATAAGTTGGTATGCTATATATGTACTAAGTATATATATTATCTATAAAGTAGACAATGTATATACTTATAATAGTATCATATTACTTTATTATATAGAATAAGATATATCATTTTGAAATCTATATTTCATATTATAATGTGGCTAAAAAAATGGTTTGAAATAAATTTTTATTATCAAATGATAATTTTTTTTATTTTTAAAAATTTTTCTTCTTGCTACCAAACTTGGGTTTGGTAGCAAAATACATGTTTTTGGCAACCAAATTAATATTTGGTAACGAAATATATGCTTTTTCGCTACCAAATTTTGGTGGCCTAAAACAAGAATCCGTTACCAAATTAATATTTTGGTAGCGGAAAGCCATCTTTTGCTACCAAAAGTTACATTTGGTAGCAAATCTTCAAAAAAGTTTATAATTTCATACTTTAGACTTGGTAGCAAATCTTCAAATTCTTGATTTGGTAGTGAAATCTTATCAAAATTTTTTATTTATCATAAATTATAATATCAATAAGAAAATAATATCATCTCTCCTAATTAATAATCAAAAAATACTAATTATATTTTTATAAATAAATATTTCAATCAGATCTCTAGAATTTCACTAAAACCAAATGTTTGTTATCAATAACAAACCAAATATTTCAATAAGATGTGTCAGAATTTCACTAAGGCGCTTAATGTTTAAACTTAAATTTTTATTTTTTTTTTCTAAAAAGTCAACAAAATTACTATTTAAACTTAAAAATTTCAACTCAACTCAAACACCAAATACCACTTAAATATTTCACCTCTGCTAGTGTGTACACACACATATATATATATATATATATTTACATAAGTATATATAAAGATATAGAATACATCAGAGAAGCAGACGAAAATCCTCTCAAAGAAATACAGAATAATTTCTGAGTTGTCTCTTGAAATTTAGTAAGTAACCTGAGATTTTGGTGGCAAAAGAATATCAATTTTTCATTGAAATTTTAAAATTGCCGCCTCTCACTCTCTGATCACTTTCCCCAATTATTCGCCTACTCCAATACCGATCATTATCTCCCTTTCGTCTCTCACTTTCGTACTAGGATGGGCGCGCGGTACTAGGATGGGCGCGCGCTGCTGGGCTCGACGCGCGCTGGGCTGGACGCGCGCTGGCTATGCGCGGCCGTGCCTCATCTGCGGTCTTCCAGCCAGATTTCTATGCGCGGCCGCGCCTCCTCTGGGCTGGACGCGCGCTGGGCTGGACGCGCGCTGGCTATGCGCGGCCGCGCCTCCTCTGCGGGCTTCCAGCCCGATTTCTATCTGTAAAAAATTCAAAAACGATGCAGAATTTCAAAACCCCCCCCCCCCCACACAGTACGTACTCTCTCTCTCTCTCTAACTCTCTCGACCTAGCTCTCTCTCCCAAAATTTCTTCGCCCAGAGCTTACAAATCTTCCCCAAATCGGACTCCACCTTTGGCCTAACCTCAAGCCGAATCTGCTACAGCCCTAAATCTGCAGACCGTTCGCCTTCACCGCACCTTCGTCAGCAGACCTTTGCCGTCCGATTGCTGCTCCGTCACCAGCTTCACCGTCCCATCTCCATCAGCAAACCTTCGCCGTGAAATTGCTCTGACCAGCCAACAGAAAATTCGATAAATCTTGCAAGGTAAAAATCCGTGAAAACCCAAAAGTATTTATATGAAATCCCCTAATCAAGATCCAAAAATTTAGGTTTATTATTAATTTTGTTTGGGTTTCAGATTTATAGTTTGGTTTTAGATATGGATAAGAGTTGGATATTTGTGACGAATCGACTTTCGGAGACGTATAGGAGTGGAGTGAAAATATTTCTTGAACAAGCACGTAGTCATGTAGATGAGGAAGGAAAGTGTCGTTGTCCTTGTAAAAAATGTTTGAATTGTTATTCCCATCGAATAGATATTGTTGAGCGCCATATATTTCTTAAAGGATTTAGCTCGAATTATGTAAACTGGGTTAATCATGGTGAGGAGGATCCCGAAACTACTCCCAATGTACAAGATGAAGAATATGATGCAGAAGGAGAACGAAGTGACAATGATGAGGACGAAGATGAGATGGTGAATGCAACTGACAGATTAGTGAGCAAGAAAGGAAAGCTTGAGGTTAAGTATAGGGATTCTGAGCTCCGAGTTCATGGGGAGAATGCGGGCCGATTTACAAGCAAAATAGGTTCTATAGTTCGCCATCATGCACCATTACAATATAGCGGTTGGGGCAAGATTCCTATAAATCAACAGAATGAATGCATAAGACGTTTGAAGGTATTTTTCTTTTCTCACTTACTATTTATAACCCCCACTATGTAGCCAATTAGGAAAGAGAAACCTTAGTGCTATTACTCAGTGCTATTAAAGAGCACTTTTCTTGTGGTGTGGAACCTTATGGCTTTAAAACAAATACATTTCCCAAATTTTCCAACTTTATTCTTGCAGGATCTATTTGATTTAGATTTTGAGGAACATCCGCATTTGCAAGATATTGTCCACCACTATTTCTATGAGCGCTTTAAAGGTTATCGATATCGGTGCCATCAAAAATACCAACAACTTATCAAGGAAAGAAAAGATCCATTGCAACATTTACCGAATCAATACATTAAAACAGCTGATTGGCAGTGGATATGCATCAACTGCTTTGGAAATGAAGAATGGCAGGTAAATAAACAACTTAACTAAATAATGGGACATTGGTTGAAGAATGTGCGTTTTGATATACAAATTGTTTCAATGTTTTATGTTGTGATGGTATTTAGTTACATTTAAATGTCTCTTTTTGCATTTATGCAGAAAAAATCAAAGGTTTATTCAGAAAATCATTCCAAAAACCCCGCACGTTATTTGGGTGGCTCAAGATCTATAGTTCAACATTTGGATGAAGTTCATGTAATAAACTTATACTCACTTAAGTATGTTACCACTTAAAACCATTAACTTTTTTTTTTTGGTTAATTAACAAATAATGAATTCTATGTAGAACATACATTCGAGTTCTGATTCGAATACTTCGGGAGGGTACTTTGAGGTCTTCAAGAAAACTCATTGGAGCGATGCACGGGGATGGACAACTAAGAGAGCAAAGGAAGATTATGTAAATAACCAAACACTTAATCTTTTTTTTTATTGATTGTTTTTTAATTCTAACTTCTAAGTTTAACACACCGATCCTAATGCAGGACCAAATGATCAAGATTCGCGACGATCATTTAAGTGAACAATCAGAGGGGTCGCAACTTGACTCTGATGCAGAGGAAGAAATTTACTCTCAAGTTTTGTCGAGCGCACGGTATGAAAAATATGGTTTCAAGCGTGGCATAGGTCCTGTACCAAGACAAGCATCACAAGCTCTCAAATCGGGACGACCAAGATATGAAAGCCTTCAAAATGAAATTCGGGAAGGCAAACTTCATATGGTAGACATGCAAGACCAGTTGAAAGAACAAAGGGAGCTCATTCAAGAACTACTTCAGCGGCTTAATGTGCCATCAAATCATCCTGGACCGACCCTCCCAAGAAATGAAGATCCGCCACCACCGCCAGCTCCGGCCGCAGTTTGTTAGCTTTTTTTCTTCTTCCTAGATTAAGTGTTTAGTAGTACAATATTTAGTAGGCCACCAGTATTTTGGATTTGCTTAGGTATGCCTATTTTAATATTTTGTTTGGATTCTAATATGTGTTGAGATATTTAGAGATATTTGGCATTTTGCTTAAGTTAATATTGGGTATTTTGTCAATTAATTTTGATTTTCTTATATATATTTTGGGAAAAAATACAGGTATATTAATTTGTTTAAATTTTGGTAGCCTAAAATATTTGGTAGCAAAAAGTTAGTTTTTTTGCCCTTTTTGTTACCAAATATTTGGTGGCTAAAACATAAGAATTCGTTACCAAATACTTTTCACTACCCAAATTTTGGTACCTAATTCTTGTACATTTTGCTACCAAAAATTTGGTTTTTAAATCTCATACTTTTCACTACCAAAATATTTGGTAACTAAATCTCATACATTTTGTTATCAAAGATTTGGTAACGGAATCTTATACTATTTGTTACCAAATATATTTTGCTACCAAAAACTTTGGTAACTAACTCACATATTTTTTGCTACCAAAGACCTTTTGTTACCAAAAATTCGGTAACTGAATGTCCAACTTTTTGCTACCGAAATACATTTTGTTACCAAAATTTTGGTTCCCAAAAAGGGATACTTTTTGTTACCAAATACATTTTGCTACCAAATTTTTTGGTAACCGAATATCAGACATTCGTTACCAAATACAATTTGTTACCAAAATAAATTTTGGTAACGAAAAGTATTTGTTACCAAATTTTTGGTAACAAATACTTTTTGCGACTCACTTTCTGCTACCAAATTTTTTTGGTAGCAAAAACAATTTGTTACCAAAAACAGGACTTTCCGCTACCGATTTTTTGGTAACAAAAAATCAAATTTCTTGTAGTGACGTTTCGTCTTTCTTTTTTTTTTATTTAAATTATATTTAACAAAATATTTGTATCTTCAAATATAAAGATATAAATCTAATGTATTATTTTCCCTATATAAAACCATAACATCGTAAATTTTTAAAATAAAAGTATAAAATTTATATGAAAGTTATGAAATTCAAAACTATCAACTATATATTGTAACTAATTAATGATGTTAAACACAAACACACACCAAAGAAACGAACGAAAATTGAAGAACCAAATCATATTTTCTTATTTATATATTACAGATATATATGGTATAAAGATTTACAAGTTGAAGTACTCATGATAGTAAAAGGAAGATGTGAGTCATAATTTAATCACCAATCTAAACTTCAAATTTAAAAGAAGCGCATCAACCCTCCCACTTATCAAGACTTATAATTTTAGAGATGAAATTTAGGAGATATTTTGTTTAAAGTTGAGATGAGTTTTGAAAATATGGATTTAGGATAAAAGTACTTAAAAAAAAAAAAAGTTGTTTTGCTCAGTTTCTTAATTTGCTCAGTTTGCCAATTTACGATACAAATTAACAAGTTATTTTTAAGTTCTACTTGTCATAAACATCAAGAAGTATAATGAATATTTCTGTAATATCATAAAGTTATAGAATATGCTACTCCAATATAAAGAAAAATCTTTGGCCACAATTGTTTCATATAGAATTCAAATAATAAAATTAATTTACCTAAAAGAAGCTAATATTAATGTAAACCACAAGCTCTCAATCAAAAGAGTGTCAACTATATTCCGAGAGAGTTCCATGTAATCAAGAAACCCGAGCATAATGGCCATAAGTAGCATCAATTGTGTGATCATCTACACGGAAAGGCATACCAACACCCTAAGCAATTTCAAGACGGGTGTGAGGATGCAAGTTTTCTGAAGAAAGATCATAAAGCCTTGTCTGTATAGGAGCCGCGTTGTGAAATTTTTGCTTCGCCGGATTTCAATCCGGCACCCGTCGTTAGAAGCCTGGATTTGAGATTGCAATTATTTTCCGATCCAAATTGATCCCCCCATATCTGATTAATTATTATTTACAATATAAAACAATTCAAGGCTTCTCACCTTCAGAAGATAAACTCTTTCCTTCCGATAAGAGTTGTCTGACACATAGCTATTTTTAATTGATAAAAGATTCTAAGATTCTAATATACTATAAGAAAATCGATTTTTAATGGCGACAGAAGTGGTTGTTAATAATTGGAAAGACATCGTTGAACATTATTAACGATAAAAAATTATATTATCGGCAGTTGTCATTGTACATACGTGTCATTGATTGTTTCAACGATGACTTTTTTACATTGTCATTGAAAGTGTTATTCTACGATAAATAATTGTCGTTGATTCTAATAAAAGTTAGACTGAAGTATTAAAATTGCTATGTAATAAGAGTTGATTGAAGTGGTAATCTTCTCAAGGCTTATCACCTTCAGAAGATAAACTCTTTCCTTCCCAATAAGAGTTGACTGACACATAGCAATTTTTAATTGATAAAAGATTCTAAGATTCTAATGTATGGCAATATATATTGTCTTCTTTATTGACAGGTTTCTCAGAATTAGTTAAATCCACAAAAACATTGCTTTTTCTTAAAATTTGTACATTAGGATCCTGTGATGCAAAGGGTTGGCGGAGCACTTGATGGCACGGTGGCCCACAGAGATGAAGCTGGAACAAACATGGAGACAAGCAACCAAATTATATTTTGGAAGAAATATATACATACGTATATATGTAAAATTTGGAGAAATAACACCTACATAAAAATAAAAAAAAAAAAAACAAAGGGGTAAAATAGGGAAGAAAAAGTCCAATCTAAAAGATGAGGGGGGGAAAAAAAAGGATCTCCTAGCTGTCCAAATCATCAACTAAAGGCTATAAGTGGAAATCTCTAAAGCGTTATTTTAATTAATATTTCTAATTCTTACTAAATATTTAAGCCGCCCTTAAAAAGAAATAAGACTTTTGAACTTTGTCAATTGGAAAATGATGTACGGAAAATTAATGTGATGCATGCATAAATCAAGAAAATTAAAAACAACGAAAAAAACAACAATAACAATCGCAACATGCATAAATCGAGAAAATTAAAAACAACAATAACAATCGCAATGTCCCCCAGAAACTAATTACTCAAGTCCGCGTGTGTCAAGTGTTCATCATGGGTCACGACATATATGTGGTATGTACTATATGTTAGAGTGATAATTGTTATTATCATTTTTTTTAATGAGAAAGCAACTAGTTTATATATTTATTTTGAAATCTGAGAACTAATACTCAAGGCTTTTTTATTTTTCTAAAGATAAAATAATTGAGAATGTCAAATAAAACTTCTTCCGATGTTGATTACGGATATCACAATAAGATAATACACATAATGATACATATCATCGATAGAAGTAATGTAGAGATTTTGTAATTCGATATATAATCACGAGTGATAAGTTCTAGAGTCAAGGTTGGAGTCTGCTAACTATAAAACCTAAGATTATGTTCTTTGTCATTCCATTCGATGCAACCAGTGGACTCACTCAATAACTATTGGGATGGAGACGTAAGTATACCATAATCTCTTGTCTATTAAACAAAAAAACAAGACCAAAACAAACACACCCCTTCTCCAAGGGCAGGGTATGTGGCATATGCATACCCAACAGGCTCGCGAGTGATAGTCGGCGCAAATAGTTTCCGTCCAGGACTATTAATTTTCTGCAACTTTGGATTAATTAGAAGATTTAGATTATTATTTGGAATTATTAATTCTAGATGGGCTCATGGAAATTTGTAATAGTTATAGAAATTCAACTTTAAATCAAAACTAATATATTGGAGTTGTTGCATACATAATCTAACGGTAATTCCATATATGACTCTATTTAAGGGTTAATTTCACTTTTAGCACCTCTGAAAAAAATAATATTAAAAACAGCAGCACTTTTTGTTCTATTCAATTTCAGCACTTACCGTGGGGCCCAGTAGCATTTAATGTATATCAAAGTACAGGATTACCCTCATCTCCTACCCACGAAATTTTTAAGTCGAACTATTTTCACTATTTTTTAGCGGGTCATATCCATTATGACCATCCGGTCACAACCATTATGACCAGTGTTTTTTTTTTATAATTAAATTTAATTTTTTTTAAGTCGAACTATTTCAATATTTTTTAGCGGTGGTCATATCCATTATGACCACCCGGTCACAACCATTATGACCAGTTTTTTTTTTTTAAAAAAATTTTTTTTTCGAAATTTTTTGTCGAACTATTTTTTAGCGGTGGTCATATTTATTATGACCACCCGGTCACAACCATTATGACCAGTTTTTTTTTTTATTAAAAATTTATTTTTTCGAAATTTTTGTCCAACTATTTTTTAGCGGTGGTCATTTCCATTATGACCACCCGGTCACAACCATTATGACCATTTTTTTTTATAATTAAATTTAATTTTTTTTAAGTCGAACTATTTCAATATTTTTTAGCGGTGGTCATATCCATTATGACCACCCGGTCACAACCATTATGACCAGTTTTTTTTTTTTTTTTAAAATTTTTTTTTTCGAAATTTTTTGTCGAACTATTTTTTAGCGGTGGTCATATTCATTATGACCACCAGGTCACAACCATTATGACCAGTTTTTTTTTTATTAAAAATTTTTTTTTTTCGAAATTTTTGTCGAACTATGTTTTAGCGGTGATCATTTCCATTATGACCACCCGGTCACAACCATTATGACCATTTTTTTTAATAATTAAATTTAATTTTTTTTAAGTCGAACTATTTCAATATTTTTTAGCGGTGGTCATATCCATTATGACCACCTGGTCACAACCATTATGACCAGTTTTTTTTTTTTTTTTTTAAATTTTTTTCGAAATTTTTGTCGAACTATTTTTTAGCGGTGGTCATTTCCATTATGACCACCCGGTCACAACCATTATGACCATTTTTTTTTATAATTAAATTTATTTTTTTTAAGTCGAACTATTTCAATATTTTTTAGCGATGGTCATATCCATTATGACCACCCGGTCACAACCATTATGACCAGTTTTTTTTTTTTTTTTAAATTTTTTTCCGAAATTTTTTGTCGAACTATTTTTTAGCGGTGGTCATTTCCATTATGACCACCCGGTCACAACCATTATGACCAGTTTTTTTTTATAATTAAATTTATTTTTTTTAAGTCGAACTATTTCAATATTTTTTAGCGATGGTCATATCCATTATGACCACCCGGTCACAACCATTATGACCAGTTTTTTTTTTTTTAAAATTTTTTTTTTCGAAATTTTTTGTCGAACTATTTTTTAGCGGTGGTCATTTCCATTATGACCACCCGGTCACAACCATTATGACCAGTTTTTTTTTTTTGTGTTTTTTTGAAACAGTTTGATGAAATCCATTTGGACTCGTTCTGTTTTCATGAATGTGAAACAGGGGCAATACATTTCACTCTTATTAATAATAAAACGCGGTTTGCATGGATTAATTTAACCCTTACTCTTGAAATTGTATATGTTATTACACTATGACATATAAAATTAAGAAAAAATTTTAGAAAAATACAATTAATGGGAATGTGTTAAATGAAAAAATTGTATATGTATCAGGCGAATTCCTTGTCGACGTCGTCATCACTTTTGTAATTTCCTTCAATTTTCCGGTTGGCATGCATCCACAAGTAACATGCTAGCCACTCCCGAAATAGCCTCATCCGTCCACCTATTACCCAATAATTGACGTCCCTCCCTTCTATTAAGCATTCAGCAAATTTTATGGTAAACACTCCACAGTCACCCCTGTTGAACAAATGACAAAGATAGTTAATTTTCACTTCAACTTTTGAATGCAGTATACAAGGGAGAAATGGTGTTTTTCTTGCACTCACCCATTGGATTGTTGAGGGATGTCTTTCATTATGTTGATTGGTAATGGGTTAGTTCCAGCAGGTTCTCTTGGTTTGAATTGATACAAATCTAAGCGTTCAGCCAGCAATGGAATGAATATTGATAAACATTCCATGCCTGCTCGGACCTTGACATTGTGACCGCCTTCATGCTGCAGAGAGTCGTACACGTCAATGGTCCAGCTTGTCAGATCAAGCTTCGCTAATACCCAATGTTTAAGGTCAGCCAAATGCACCGGTATTAGCACAGTCATCACATCAAACCATGATGCCCCACTCTGGACATTAACGCCAAGCATTATCTTGAGTAAAGGCTCACAGGTTCCCCAATCGAACTTCTCGGGTGCACTCTGGTGTAGACGCCACAACGATCGAACCTTTGTACAAAAATAAGTGTCAACCGTTGTCACCCTCCGTTGCTCCAATTCGGGGAACTGCCTGATCTTCTTTCTCAAGTAATAAAAGGCGACATCAACGTGCTACATTAACATAACCAGTCGGTTAAAAGATACTGTACAATATTCGAGCTCGCAAACATATAATAATTTCGATTAATGGTTGATAGCAGACTGCCGAATTTTAAAAAATGTCATGTACTTACTTCGTCCCATAGCCAAATCGGGGAGGTAGCTAATTCATAGTACCAGGTTTTTCTTCCTACCTCCATGCACCCGAAGTCATGGGGTTTGTCAAGTTTCTCATGCTTGGCACTATAACGTGGAGGCCGTTTACTGAACATCAAGCATACATATTCGACAAACACATCAGTGCAATTCCAATTAACATCCTAAAAAGAGACAATGTTAAGTTAATCTACATTACCCTTGAGGTATCTTCTTCAACAATCCTTGTTTTAACCACTCCCTGAACTCTTCTAACCTCTGTTCAGGAGGTTCATTTGCGAGACCTGCTGGGAGGGCATAATTCGTGTCGGCCGGTTTATTCGAAGGGGATCCATCGTCAGTCTTACGACCCGATGGCCGTTGGCCAAGCCTTGATAGTCTGGCCCTCTTCTTCTTGGGGATCTACAAATAACAAATTTGAAACGAGTTAATCTAATTGACTCTTCCATTATTGGCAAACTTTTAATTCTCAGCTATGCGTCACAACCACGTCCGTCAACATATCCTCTCTGGATTGCTCGTCAATCATGACAAGATCATGTGATTGCTTGTGGTCCTCCCTCTCTGGCCCCTCTTTCCCGACCCGTGACACTTCAGTCATTGCCCCCTCCCTCGCGCCAACGACTCGCGAATCCTCAACACTCGTCTCGGCTGCCTGTTCCTGTACATTGAATTTTTTTAAAATGTCAAACAAAATTGTATGGGAACCACACCAATCAGGTATATTCATGTATAATTCTACCTTTGTTATCTTCTCCTCGGCATCTGCATTCCAATCGATCCCCTTATCGACAGTAAGGAACTCCATTGCTGCCTGCAACCCTATATCCGCATAGACATCGAGCTCAGGGGAAGGAGTCTTAAAATCTTCCGACGCCTTCCGCTTAACATTAAGAACATCGCTGCTCTCGACCTTCGGGACATGCTGTGCCTGATCGAACTTCTCGGCAGCATTCTTCGCCTTCAACAATTTCAGCACCCTCCTCAACAGTTTTTTCGAGCGGGTTTGTTCCTTTTGTATATCCTCTATCTTCTTATTCAAATTATTAACATGTCCTCGGATCTCATTCTGGAACTCCACCCACGCGGTATTGATATCCGGGGTCCGCCGGGGGACTGACGACTTGGGAGCTGGTAATTGTGGCAGGCCAGTCGGTCTATTCAAGAAAAGGCGAGCAACATTCCCGTTCTTCAACTCCTCCTCGGTTGGCATCAACTGAAAAGATATTGGCTGCACACATGGCGTAAAATTACTATCCTTATACTGAATGTATTATTATTATTTTATTATAATAACCCATAACGAGTCAGTGAATCTTATTATGGTATGACCGTGTTGGTCATAACGATTTTGACCAGACGGTCATAACGGTTGTGACCTGTCTTAGTCAGTACGTTTATGACCAACACGGTCACAATGGTTTTGACCGCCCGGTCATAATGGCTATGACTAGCACTTGTTATGGTATCGGAATGTGAATTACCTGTGATTCGCCAACCTCCATGAACGCCCGCTGAACGTCATCAAATCTCACTGTCTCCGCAGTGGTCCAGGACGCCATACGCGGAACGGCCTGTGAGTAGTTGGTTGTAAACTTGGAAGCCATCGTTGGAAGTGTCTCATATGCCCATACGAGTATGGCATGTGGGAACCCAGGAATGCTGTAATGAACTGTGCTAACTTGTTTTTTTTTGTCGTCTCTTCGAAGAAATCCTATTCTCCACTGTAGCACATATTGCAGCACGGGTTGCCTCCCATGATAGCACACCCCAAGGAAAATCGTTGAAGGCATCCAAGTTGTCTGCCAAACCGAAATATTTGGGATCTATTTTCACCGTTATAGCATTTGACAAAGGGATCGAGAAAATAATGTACAAAAGGCTAAGTTTTACGGCATCTTCATCGTTGTCAAACTTAGCATTGGACAGTTGTAGTTCCAAATTTTCCCTCGATACGCCCTTAACCGTCGAAAAATATCTTGCCATTAATCTGCTCTCGACGACCGGTAGATGCGTAGACCCTGCACATTTTTGTCCGGTAATTAGGCAGAACTCCATTATGGAGAATCTGGCCATTTCGTCTCCAATCTCGAACCACAGTGCGTCACCCATCGTTGTGTGGTTTGTAAGACGCATAACAATGTTGTGGAATAAACTGGCCAGCCCAACCTAGAGACTCTACATGTAAGAAAGGTTGTACACATGGCTGGTCTTTGACGGAG
Organism: Ficus hispida; assembly: GCA_025413025.1. Lineage (NCBI taxonomy): Eukaryota > Viridiplantae > Streptophyta > Magnoliopsida > Rosales > Moraceae > Ficus > Ficus hispida. The sequence continues at coordinate 7,344,142 of CM046364.1, read as the reverse complement.
GCCAACTGTCGTGGAGATAACCACAGGCTCAGTTTCTTCCATGTCTCGTTAATGTTTATGAAAGTATTGATTTTGGCCCGTGTTATCTCAGAGTCTGGTACGAGTCGGATATATTGCCCCTGTGTGAATGGATAAAAAAAAAATTAAAACAAAATTTTTTGATGAGTCGGTATTTAGCACCATGGACGTGCCGCAAACTATTTTTTGACTAAATCAAACATAGATCAAAGATTTTACCTCTTCCTCTTTCGATATCTTGGATGGAGTTATACTCGTTTCGTGTACATCCATTTCTCCCTTGTTTCTCTCAATATCTGTAATTGTCACCATTCTACGGATATGGAATCGGCGGTTTACGGCTATAGTATCTCTGTTTATGGCTATAGTAGGTGGTTGACGACGGTTATGCAGGAGACGTCTGGTCGAAAACGATACGATTTCTTCTTTCTCTCTCTAGAACCGGTGTTTCCCTCTCTAACAACTGTAAAAGCTTTTTTAAAAATTTTAACCCAATAGCGGCATAGGGTGACTAACTATTACGCGTGGAGGAGATGAGGGCAAATTCGGTATTTTGTCACTCAGAGTCGTACAAAAGACTGTTGGTATTCCATATCATATCGGTCATAATGGTTGTGACCGCCCGGTCACAATCATTATGACCATGGTAAAAGCGTTATACACAAAGCTTCTCACTATAGTCATAACCATAGTTACTGACGTGTCACAACGAAGTTGACCGCCTTCTTCGCTACGGTTCCCAAAAGTTACTGAATTTTCCTGCAGGCATTTAATGCCTCGGTTATCGTGTAATTTTAACACTAATAATAATATAATAATAATATTCGAAGGTTTAAAATTATATTTTATTAATATAATATTAAATTGTTTAATTTTAAACATTATCTTGCGTCAGGACTTCGGTCACAATGGTTGTGACCGCCCGGTCAAAACTATTGTGACCAGGGTAAAGGCTCCTGTTACACAGTAATTCACCCCAGTCATAACCATTGTTACCAGAGTGTCACAACGAAATTGACCGCCTTCTTCGCTACGGTTCCCTAGGTTAATCTAATGATGTTGTTTCCCCTGCAGGCATTTAATGCCTCGGTTATCGTGTAACTTTAACACTAATAATAATATAATAATAATATTCGAAGGTTTAAAATTATATTTATTAATATAATATTAAATTGTTTAATTTTAAACATTATCTTGCGTCAGGACTTTGGTCACAATGGTTTGACCCGCCCCGGTCACAACTATTGTGACCAGGGTAAAGGCTCCTGTTCCACAAGCTTCTCACTCTAGTTATAACCATAGCT
>CM046364.1:7140773-7342720 GCA_025413025.1 Ficus hispida | reverse complement strand
ATCCCCAAATCTATTCCATCGATTGCGGACTATTTATTTTGACTGTTATCAAATTACCATGTCTTCTATGTATACCCCGTATACATATGGTAATCCGATATATTCCAACAGTCAAGGAGTATTTTATGTTTGCTCAACCATACAATCAACAAATGAAAGTAAATAGGACACAACTTATTAAACATGAATAACCTCCTCTATTAATATCAAAATGTCATATTTACAGAAAATCCCTAATATTGATTTTCTATCCTTAGGCACATATAGATCCCAACAATCTCCCACTTGCCCTAAGCGAGTAAATGTGACATATTACGCATCCCATGCCTTCGACGTGTTCTTCGAATCTTCTGGCCACCAAAGTCTTCGTGAACGGGTCGCAAGATTGTCCTCTGATGCGATTTTGCAAACCGTCACATTTCCACTCTCAACAAAGCCTCTGATGATGTGATATTTTCTGTCAATGTGCTTACTCCTCTTATGATGCCTAGGATCCTTGGTATTAGCTACTGCTGCACTGTTATCACAGTAAAGCACCATAGCTTTATCCATACCAGGAACGACCTCAAGGTCATTAAGGAACCTGCGAAGCCATACCGCTTCCTTTGATGCCTCACTGGCTGCCACATACTCGGCTTCCATGGTCGAGTCAGCAATGCAAGATTGCTTAATACTCCTCCACACAACGGCACCACCTCCAAGGGTAAAGACAGAACCTGAAGTCGATTTCCTTGAATCCTGATCTGATTGAAAATCAGAATCTGTGTATCCTATAGGAACAAGGTCCTGACCGGAATACACTAGCATATAATCCCTCGTTCTCCGTAGATACTTGAGTATATGCTTGACCGCAGCCCAATGGTTCGGTCCTGGATTCGACTGATATCGACTTACCATACCAACTGCAAAACAAATGTCAGGCCTTGTGCATAACATAGCGTACATAAGACTACCTACCGCAGATGCATAAGGTACATTTTTCATACGCTCCCTTTCTTCCGATGTCTTGGGACAGTCATCTCTAGAAAGCTTGATTCCAATCCTGAAAGGTTGGGCACCTTTCTTGGAATCTTTCATAGAAAACTTTTCAAGTACTTTATCAATGTATGAAGCTTGGGAGAGTGCTATCGTTTTGTTCTTTCTATCTCTAAAGAGTTGAATTCCAAGAACATAACTAGCTTCTCCTAAGTCCTTCATGTCAAACTGTTTGGCTAACCAAACTTTGACAGATGATAACATTGCCACATCGTTTCCAATAAGCAATATATCATCCACATAAAGTACTAGGAAAACCACTTTCTCGTTCTTGATACATTTATAAACACATGGTTCATCAATGTTTTGTTCGAATCCATAGGTTTTGATTGCTTGATCAAACCTAATATTCCAAGAACGAGATGCTTGCTTTAATCCATAAATGGATTTAAGCAACTTGCATACCTTGTCTTCTTGGCCCTTTGCCTTGAACCCGTCTGGTTGTATCATATAGATATCTTCCTGAAGAGAGCCATTCAAGAAAGCTGTCTTGACATCCATTTGCCAGATCTCATAATCGAGAGCAGCCGCAATGGATAAAAGAATGCAGATGACTTGAGCATTGCTACAGGTGAGAAGGTTTCTTCATAATCGATTCCTTCTTTCTGCTTATAGCCCTTTGCTACAAGTCTTGCCTTGAAAGTTTCCACTTTCTCATCCACACCTCTTTTCCTCTTGTATACCCACTTACACCCAATCGGTTTTATGCCTTGGGGTAAGTCTACAAGTTTCCAGACCCTATTGGAATCCATAGATTCCATCTCGGTGTTCATAGCTTTTGCCAAAGACTAGAATAACATCCTCCATAGCTTCTTGTACGTAGCCGGATCATCAACATGTTCTATTGATTCTGCTTCAAAAACTTCACCATTGAACATGTACCTTCAGGTTCCCTGATAATTCTCCACTACGACGAAGCTCCCGTGGTTGTTGATTCTCTAGTGTTTTTTCCACAGGGTTTTCTGTGACTTTAGGAATTTCCAAATCCGAAGTCATCTCCTCAAGCACTACTTGCTACGAGGTTTAAAGTCTTCCATATACTTTCCTCCAGAATGTTGCATGTGTAGAAACAAAGACTTTATTTTGCTTCGGATTATAAAACAGACCACCTTTTGTCCCTTTTGGATAGCCAACAAACAAGCACACTTCTGATCGTGACTCCAATTTCTTCGCTTCCTTATCCAGAACGTGTGCCGGACAACCCCAAATTCGAATATGATTCAAATTAGGTTTCCTACTCATCCATAACTCGTAAGGAGTTTAGGAACCGATTTGGAGGAACGTTATTCAGAAGATAGCATGCAGTTTGTATGGCGTGTCCCCAAAATGACAAAGGTAATATGGAATAACTCATCATAAAGCGGACCATATCCAATAGGGTCCTATTTCTTCTCTCAGCTACAACCATTCTGTTGAGGAGTACTGGTGCAGTTAACTGGGATTGCATCCATTCTCTATCAAATATCCTAAGAACTCATCCGATAGGTATTCCCACTCGATTCGATCGAAGTGTCTTAATGGACTTTCCTAATTGTTTCTACGCTTCAGTCCGAAATTCTTTGAACTTGTCAAAGGCTTCGCTTTTGCGGGTCATCAAATAGACATATCCATACCTTGAGTAATCATCAATAAAAGTGATATAATACTCATACCCACCACGTGCTTCTATGTTCATGGACCACAAACATCCGTATGCATAAGTTCTAAAAGTCCTCGACACGACTATCCTTAGCAGCAAAGTGTCGTTTAGTCATCTTGCCCTCCAAACAGGATTCACATTGTGGCCAAGGTTCAACCTCATACAAGTCAAGGTTTTCCTCCTTTACCATCCTTTGAATTCTGTTAAGGCTTATGTGACCAAGTTGTAAATGCCAAAGATATGATTTGTTAGAGTGAGAAGACTTAAGTCTTTTAGAGTTCTTTTCCAATTCTGTATCAAGCAGTGAGTGCATCTTAGATTTGATAAAATAAAAATTTCCATACATCCATCCATTACAGATAAGAGAATTGTTTTTCCTAATAACAACTTTATTATTAAAAGAAACTGAATAAGAATCTTTAATCAAACAAGTTACCAAATTAGGTTCCTCTTAAAACTAGGAACATAAAAATAATGTCTCAAAACAATAAACCTAAATTCATCAAAATAAAGATGCACTTCTCCCACTGCTTCAGCTCGCACCAACGTCCCATCACCGGTTCTTAACGTGAAGTTCTCCTCACGCAAACTTCTCGTTACCTTGAACCCCTGCAGAGAAATACAAACATGGTTAGTGGCTCCAGAATCTATAACCCAATTGTCCTTAGATTCTTCCACTAAACAACCTTCAAGATACATGACATTGAAATTACCTTTCTGCTTTTTCAAAGCCAGGTATTCTCGACAATCTTTCTTGAAATGTCCTTTCTTCCCACAGTGAAAGCACTTAACCTTTTTGGGATCCACCTTTCGCTTCTTAGTCTTGGTAGACTTCTTAGAAACAGGTGCATTTCCCTTGTTCTTCCCTTTTTCCTTCTTCCTTTTAGGATTAGGAGTAGGCGAACTAGGTTCAGCCACATTTGCCTCAGCCTTAGATCCAGAACCCTTAAAAATATTCTCAAAAGCTTGCAACTCTTTCATCAATTCCGTTAAAGACATCTCCTTCCGGTTAAGGTTGTAGGATGCCTGAAACAAATCGAAATCCTTGGATAAGGTTTGGAAAACCATAACCAATTGAGTTGCAGCATCGATCTCAGCCCCATTTGTCTGAGCCTCAGACAAATAAGCCATGACTTTCATCATGCGCTCCTTAATGAGAGTTCCAACCTTCTGCCTACAGTTCATGAGACCTTTGATAGCATCGGTCTTAGCCTGGATAGTTTGTTCACCAAACATCTCCTCCAGGTTATCCATGATCTGCCTAGCAGTTTGATGTTCCTCATGCTGTTTCTGGAGCACGTTAGACATGCTCGCCCGAATATAGCACATGGCACTTAGGTTAGAATTGTCCCAGCGCTCAAGCGCTACAAATTCCCTATCAGGAGCATCGATCACAGGCGTAGGTGGTCTAGGTTGGGTTAGGACAAAACTGTGTTTCTCAAAGTTTAGGACGATAAGCAAGTTCCTTTTCCAGTCATTAAAGTTTTCGCCAGTTAATTTGTTTTGCGTAAGTATCACAGATAAAGGGCTCGACATTTTGATCTATAATAAGAACACATATTATAAGTATGAGCAAACATCCTATCAATTTATAAAATATGATTTTGTAATGAAACATAAAGATCTATATGCAATCTAAATGTTCATGTGTAAAACCCTTAAAACACATACCTTACAACGATAATTCCTAGCTTCTGCTTTCTAAGCTACCGAGGGATAGTCATAGAATAACTAGCCAAGAACACGGATCCCTTCCGATTAATACATATTCGTCCATGGAGCAAACTCCATTAAATATATATTAACTATCGTTTATTTGGCCACTACTTTACATATCAGAGCCTCGAGGGAGGATTAATAAATAAAGTAGCATGAGTGTACAACCATCGTTTCCAATTTTGAATCCATATTTTACATCCGCCACCGAGAGGTGATCTAAACATAAAATATGCCCAAAATTGTTATCCTTTCGGAAATCCAAATCAGTGTGCGCTCTAGGTAAGATACCTATCCGAAGGGAATTTCCGGGTCAAAACCGAGTAGTAGGCACTACCATGCGTAACTATTGGACCAACGATGGAGACCGTAGGTCTTAGTGTATAAAACCTTCTCCCACTCAATCTTTTAAATTAGGGTTTTTGTTTTTCATGCATAAACAATATTTATTGAGTGGCACTCCCTAGTCTATATGGCATGTTATCAATACATCACGAAATAGTATAACATATTAATCTAGCAACACATCATCCATGGTTTGTAAAATATGTAAATAGCCGTGGATCATGATTCCATCCTAGAGAAAAGAAAATTGCAAAATTTACAAAAATTAACCGAAACATATATCGGCCTTCATTTGTAGATCCATGCCTTGTATCCTTCTTCAATGTGTCTTCTTTCTCTAATGTCACATCTTTTTCAATTTAAATTTAAAATTCAAATTTCAAAAAGATTATATGTGATTTTTAATTTTAATCAAAATTACAAAATATCAAAATTTAAATAAAAATCCGGTTTATTAAATTTTAAAATTCAAAAAAAATTGAAATTTGAAATTTCAAATTTAAATATCAAAATTTTAAAATTCATAATAATATCCATTAAATTTAAATTTAAATTTTTAATTTTGATTTTCAAATTATCAAGATCACATATCATTGGAAAATTAAATTTTCAAAAAAAATTTTGTGATTTTTTTTAATTAAAAAAACATTTTTTTTTATTGAAAATAACAAAAAACACAAAATCACATCCTTTGAAAATTTACATACCTTCGTTCATCTTCAATCTCCTCGAATCTATTGTATCCCGAATTTTACAAAAAAATTCCTACACCGTTTCCGGCTTACAAAAATTCTAGGAATTGAAAGAACGACCTAGCGGTGATAATAGACCGCATCTATTACACATGAACAGCTTAGATACAAATTCTAACCTCTATGGAATCATGACCGGCAAAATTGAACAAGCATCATATATTATAAAAATAATGTAAAGCATTCATTCATCTATACATCCATTCATAATATATTTAACATACACAAAATAAAACCTAGAGTGCCAACTCTCTAAAATATTTCATTAATGCATAGAAAGAAATTTATTTGATCAAATAATTTATGTTATATGCATAATCATGAGTAGGCTCTAATACCAATTGTTGGAAAAAACGGATCCGATATCGGAGTTACGGCGCAGGGGAAGTTTTAAAATTTTTTATGCCGTTTCGAAAAGAATCTCATGATGCATATAACAATAAATTAAATTCATGATCAAGCGTACCTTATTTCTCGGATTCCGGAATCACTAGAGCGTTTGACCAATGTGTCTTCTCTACTATTCTCGAGGTCCACGTCTCAGAGTGTGTGTGGGCACACGTTCTATGAATCCAAGCGACCGATAATGTTTTCCAAAGTCTAGATCCCTCCTTTTCAATCCGATGTTCCTCGTTGAGAATACGATCCAACTTCTTTCTTCAAAACTACAAAACAGGAACCGGTTAACCTCCTATGAAAATTATCACTCGGTTTAACCTTCCTCACAGTTTTGAATCAATGGAATTTTCTCTCTTTTTCTTTCTCACAAGATAGCCGAATTTTTGTGAAGTAGAAGAAACCCAAATTATTTTTTCTCTCACTCACAAAAACGTTTTTCTCCTTGAAATTAATCAAAAATTAGTTTCTCAAGAATTCCTAGCCTTTATATAGAAGTCTAATCCTTTTCAAAATTTAATTCCGAATAAATTTTGAACCAAAAGATCATACAACTTTAGGGCTAGATTCATTGAACCTAGAAACGTTTTTCCAAGAGGAAATCTCCTCCAAAAATTCGGCCACTTTAGGATAAATATAGATTGGTGGTTCAAATTTTAAATCAAGAATCTAGACTAGTGAAAAGATCCTAGTCCTATCTAGATTCAAATTTCTTTTAAAGCCTTTTTGAAAGAATTAATATTTTCCACAAACATCAACCATATTAATTAATTTAAATAAATGGAATATTTGAATTTTTTCTTCCTCAAAAATCCGTGCACCATATTTAAAGGAAAAAAAAATTCATCAAATAATCTCCATTATTTAAATCAATTAATAATTTAATGTTAGGAATATATTTGAACAATTTTGAAACAAAATTTTCTTCTCTCCACCTATCTAAAACCGTGCACCTCTTTTAGATTAGGAGAGAAAAATTTTGTTTTCCAAAATTAAATAATTCAAACACAATCTTATTTCTAAAATTCAAGTTAACCAATCACGTGTTGACAAATCATATTATTTGTCTACACAAATCCTACATGTCCAATCTTTTTCCGGATTGCATGTTAGAGAGTACCATGTCTTAATAAACATTACAAAATTTCATTTAAATTTACCGATCTCTTTAGGAATAAATCCCGAGACGCTATTTAGAACTATATGAGCTAGTAGAGGGACCCGATGGAAATATGTAAAGAGGCTCCTATAATTGTGAAAAATTAATCACAGACTAATTATTCATCAATTATCAACTTCAAAACTATTCCACTAAAAGTTTGAAGCTGAACTCCTGTTTACATACCATATTACGAAAGCTCTCTCACGCAGTGCTTCTTCCATGATTTATTCATCGCTTGTTTAATCCCCATATGTTATCCATGATTGAATTAAGGACTTTTTCCGTTTTACCTTTTCAATCATTTTAACTTAAAGTTCCATTATTCTCCATTGAAAGAACCACCAATTGTAAAACCATATAATTGGTAAACCATCAGAGAACACAAAGTAAACCGATGGCCAAGATCTTGTTATACTATCTTTCAATCCCCGAATAATGCCTTTAAGTAGATAACATGTACTATCGTTAAGATAGCTATGGATTCCATATCTATGAATCTTGATTTCTCTATCCATAAGTCATGCACCCAAAACACAAGTATATTGACCATAAATTAACAGTGTCTCACCTGTAGTGCATTAAAGTACATAAGTCATGGATACGAACTCAAGTAATCATTTCAGGATTAAGATTAATACAGAATGATAATCAAAGCTTCATTGATTCTTATAAACGGAATTATTAAACCGAATCAATTAATACTTTAGGTCCAATCCAATGTCATACCTCAATACTGGTATACATTAAAGTTTCCACTCGGAACCAATCCGATGGTCAAGACAAACCATCCCTCCAAGGAAGTAAACAACTTGTATAATCTTATCATGAATAAGATCCCCAAATCTTATTCCATCGATTGCGGACTATTTATTTTGACTGTTATCAAATTACCATGTCTTCTATGTATACCCCGTATACATATGGTAATCCGATATATTTCCAACAGTCAAGGAGTATTTTATGTTTGCTCAACCATACAATCAACAAATGAAAGTAAATAGGACACAACTTATTAAACATGAATAACCTCCACTTATTAATATCAAAATGTCATATTTACAGAAAATCCCTAATATTGATTTTCTATCCTTAGGGCACATATAGATCCCAACACATGAACCCAAAAAACTTCTTGAATTCGACACCAAAGCCACATTTAGCTGGGTTTAGCTTCATTTAATACTTCCGTAAAACATCGAAATAGTATTTTAGGTCCCCAATATGATCATTTGCCAGCTTCCTCTTTACCAACATATCGTCTACATATACCTCCATGGACTACCTAATTAACGTGGCGAACATTTTTTTCACTAGTCTTTGGTACATTGCCCCGACATTCTTCAGATCGAAAGGCATAACCTAGTAACAATATTGCTCCTGTTTGGTCGTAAATGCAGTCTTGCCCTAGTCAGCTTTGCTCATGGGGATATAGTTATATCCGAAGTACGCATCCATGAAACTTAGCACTCATGACCTGTCATTGCATCAATGAGTTAGTCTATCCGGGGAAGGGAGAAGCAGTTTTTTGGGCAAGTTTTGTTCAGGTCAGTATAGTCTATACAGACCCGCCACTTACCATTGGCTTTCTTGACTGAAACCACGTTCGCACACCACTGCGAATAGCTCATTTCTCGGATAGAGTCGGCGGTGAGCAACTTCTTTACTTCCTCATTAATGGCCTCGTACCTTTCTTGGTTAAAAGCCCTTCTCTTTTAGACCACTGGTTTATGATTTGAGTTCACGCACAGTCAGTAACACATCACTACTGGGTCGATCCCGGGCATGTCCTAGTATTACTATGCAAAGACATCTTTGTATTCTTGAAGGAACTTTTCCAATCCCACTCGAATCTCTGGCCGGAGCTTTGATCCAAGCAGTATTAACCTGTCTAGGTACTCATGGTCTAGGCAGAAGGGAACTAGATCCTTAACAGGTTGCACTCGAATTTCTTTTTCTGACACACGAGTATCTAGATCATTCAACGGTTTGATTTTTTCGTTAGGGGTATCAATCTTATTGATCTGAAAGATAGTGGTCACCATAGCCGGTTGGGGTACTTTATGGCACACTTTATTTACTGCTTCCACCTAGCATTTCCTAGTCCTCTCCCGGTTCCCCCTGAAAATCCTTACTTCGGTAGGAGTGGGGAATCTCATAGCTAGATGAAAGGTTGAGACCACTACTTTTAGTGTATTCAGGGTCGATCTTCCCAATATAGCATTGTAGACCAATAGCTTGTCAATGACAAGGAATTTCACCATTTGGGTAGCCTTTTCTGGTCCATTTTCGATAGTGATCAGAAGGCATATGAGACCAACTGCTCGGACACATTCAACATCAAATCCATATAGCAGGGTTTGAATGGGTGTCAAGACTGCTCTGCTAAATTTTCAGCCTAGTGAATGCATCCATGAACAAGATGTCGATGGAACTGCCATTGTCGATCAGGACACGCCATACAAGGTTATCGGTTATTTTGATTTCTCCGACCAGTTCATCATTATGCTGGTGGAGGAGCTTGTTGGCTTCATCATTAGTGAAGTTGATAAGGAAACTATCTTGGCGGGATAACTTCGTCATGTGTTCAGGCATGTTAATGTATTCCCCCACGTACTACTTGCATAGTGTTATAGATGTAGCTTTTTCTGCTACTTGTCGTATCACCTGTTGCCATTCCCCCAAAAATGGTATGGACAATGTGTTCGGTCTTCCTAACATTGGTCCTGTCACTCGTCCATGGAGCAACGTGTAGCTGGACCTGGCTGGTTTTATTGGCTGCACTTGTCAGGGTAATGGCCTTTTCAACAAACTCTCGTAGCGCTATCCATCCCGTACCAAGAGCTCGAATTGGTCTTGTACCTGTATGTAGTCTTTTGTTTCATGGCCAACATCTTATAGGAATTGCAATACTTGTTCTGATTCCTATGAGGTATGGTCTGTCCTGATTGGTGGTGGGTCCTGAAGCACTCCTCTGCCGGAGATCTGATTCAGCACGTGCTCGGTCATGACAACAAGGGGAGTATATTGACGAAACCTTCCTGCAAGCATTTTGGGCCCTAGTGCAGCTTCAGCTTTACAGGTAATCTTCTTGATTTATACTCTGATCTGGTCTACCTCATCCTTCTTGGGTCTTGACCTTACCCCAAGTAAAGAGTTCCGTCCTTTGATATACTCCTCTGCTTCGGCGTGCTTGTGGGCTATCCTTCTCAAGTGCATAAAGGTTGGTGGAACATCGTAAGCGAATGCCCATAGCAGTTTTTTGTCCTTGACTACTTCTTAGAAAGCCTGTATTAGGGTGTCATCGGAGTAATTCTTTACTTGTATAATGGATTTATGAAAGTGGTCTAGGTACTCTTTCAAAGGCTTATTCTCATTATGTTTGACCCTGAACAAGTACAAGGCTTCCTTTTTCTGAGTCTTTGCATTGAGGAACACTGCCGAGAAGGCATCAGCTAGTTGTTTCAATGAGTTCATTGTTTCAAGTGTCAGCTTTCGATACCACTATCGAGCGGTGCTGGTTAGGGTCAAGTAGAAGGCTTTACAGAGGGTAGCTTCATTCGCTTGGTAGTTTTCCAGTTGCTCATCAGCATATGTGGAGCTGTCATAAGGTGCTATGGATGGCATTTTAAATCTTGTCGAGTAAGGTGTACCCATGATTGCCAGGGTGAAAGGCAGATCGACTGCTCTAACTTGCTCTAATACATATCGTTGGCTTATTAGCAAGTTAAGCTGCTACTGGTGGTGGTCAAGTTTATTCTAGTCTTTGGTAGTTTATCAACTGAGCAATCCCGACTTCGGTTACGATTGACCCCAGCCAATCCCAAATGATCAAATACGGAGGTAGTGTTTCTGGAGACATGCACCATGTCCCTTCGACGCTAATTCCAGTCGAATCTTCTATGGGGTGCCATGGGTGTGGAGACAAATTCCTAGAGGTATGCTCGGGTCCTTGACCGGGTGGTCTGGTTATTCCTACTTCTTAAGCACTTTCTGCTTTGATTATACTCCGAATCTCGTCTCCCATTCCTTGGTCTTTCTTGGGCGCTTCGGTTACCCACGTACTTGATCACTGGTCGTGGGCTTATCAATCTCCTGGTTGACTGACGTCATCCAGCCAATGAGGAGTCTTCGGCTTCTTCCTACTATGCGGGATGGGGTAAGGCATCTCGATAAAGGAGTCCACGAGTATCCGAACGATTTCTGTCAAGTTCTGGACGTTCCTGGTGAGGATCTCCGTTTATGTGGGCTTTCGGGGTACTCGCGTGCCACGCCTTCTTTAGGCTAGCCGAATGCTTTGGGAACAGGTTAGAGTAGGGTTCTCTAGACCCTGATTGTCCTAGTTATCCTATTCTTCTATTGACTTGGCGTGGTATGCAAGTGACGTGGAGGTACAGGTAAATTGGGAACAAGGATGATTAAATATGGTTGCTGGAAAGGCGTGCAACCCTTCTTCTAGTGCCAAAATGTTAATGCCAAAAACCTTTGGCCCAACACCCAATGGGATTACTTAACACGATCCGCCTTAAGCAGTCACTCTCTGCCTAGTTGCCTACAATAGAGAGGTATCTTGTAGTAAGAGGGACACCAATGGGGTATCTGCTAAGGGTACTTCGATCCTTAAGTCAGTAATGACACTGATGAGCAAGCAGAGAAGCAGAGTTTTGGCAAGAAAAAATTGTCCATACCTGAATAGGCAAGCTAATCCTCTATTTATAGGAAATCCTTATGGGTCCGGGTATTTGGGTGACCCTGATAGGTTGTACTCTAAGTGGTCCCGGTGAGTAAACATGCTTCGGGCATATAGGCACCGAACTTCCAGTAGGCGAGTGCCACATACCCTTCCGGTCTGGCGACAGGGGAAATAAGTATGGATTAGTACCGGAACAAGTGGTGAGTACTGTGTTAGTTCGGTCAAACGGTGAAAGCCGACACTAAGATAGAGACAAAGACAGATATAGTAACAGGTTGTGGATGTTAGGTGTCAGGTGGTGCAGAGTGGTGGGTGTGGTGTGTTCTGCCACGATACTATTGTCCGCCGGTATATGACGGCATGGCAAAAATAGTATGAGGCCAACAGCACAGGTAAGAGTCCAGCTGTGTTCAGGAAAGTGTTGTGTTGACCAGTATCATGGGCCCTGAAGGTGATCTGCTTGAGGTCCATGAAGAAGAGCCAACATGAGGACCAACAGTACATCGAATGCATTGGTAGAGCAAATTGGTGCTCCGGAAAGAATCCATGAGAACCGACCTACTTGACCTGGTCAGATATATTCTAGTTACCAGAACTTCTTCACTAGATATGAAAATTGATCCATTTGTTCTCACACACCTAGTTCCTTAGTGAATAGGTGGTCTTCCGATATCGGAAAAAATTATACCTTCAACACTTACTTTTAACTCAATTAGAATGACATGGATATATATGATTAAGTGGAAACAATGAATGATGAAATCACTTTTAAATTAATTTTAATCATTTTAAGAGTTGGTGGAATCTTAAAGGTTTTGTTCTGATAAGTGAGAAGTCAAAACCTATTATTAATACGCGGGAATTCATAAGTCTAAAAGTTAGTATTTATTTGGGAGTTTTTAAGTATTTGTATTTTATTTGTAAAATTTGTGAAGTTAAAAGTTAGTCATTATTTATGTATTTATTTTGGGGTTTTGAAAATTTAAAGGTTCTTTTGTTTTAATATTGAGTCATTAATATGTGTGGGCTTGGAGGCCTATAAATAGGATTGTAATCTTTCAAGAAAAAAGAATGAATTGTGCTGGGTTATCAAGAACAAATATGAATAGTTTATAATTTTATGCAAAAACTCTTTATCTCTTTCGTGGATTTTCAATAATGGCGAATTATCCCTTAATTTTGTATCTTAGGATGATGTTTTTTATATACCTAAATGGTGAATTAGTCTAAACTCAAGGGCGTTAATCATTTTTACATCCCGTTGTCTACTTTTCTTTCCTTTAAACCAAAATGATTCCTATAGTTAAAATAAAAATAATAAAGCTTAAAATAATTTGAAAATGGTAAGATTATAGAATTAAAAAGATAAATGTAGTATCAATTTGCCACAAAATATAACAACGGTCACAATTCAGCATATAAAATAGTTAAAGATAAATGTAGTATCAATTCAGCATTAGAAACAGCATTGCATTTGGAAGCGTTTTTATTTATTTTTTGATACCCAAACATCAAAATTTATCTTTAACACATGAATTTTAACATCACGTTGAAGATGTTTTTATCTGTAGTAAAATAGAATATTGATGATAAAAGGTGATGGGTCATAGTCATATTCATACCAACAAAACAAAATAAGATCAAAAAACCTTCATGTGATGAAATTAAGAGCCACCAATCCAAAATATTGCCATTTATATCACCCGATCACAGTGGTCTCCTGTGTTTGTTTGCTACGGACATAATTTGGAGGCGACCAAACTCTTCCACCTCTGTTGATAAACACCTGCTCGGATGACATAAAGATGGACCACTTTCACCTTTCTATATATTGCAAGTTTCTGCATAGAAAGCGAGCTAGTATATAGCTAGCATGATGATTTACGACGGGAAAATATTATTAACTTTTTTTTTTTTGAGAGAAAAATATGATAATGGGATTCGATTTCTATGTTTCTTTATATTTTCTATCTCTTTTCATCTCACCAGTAGAAAATAAAGATTCGACAATGGACCCGTAATCATTCTAACATATATGAAAAACCAATTTACACTTAGCTAAACTCCTTGTTATCAACATTAAAAGAGTGAAAAGGGAAAAAAGAGTAGAAAATACAATTTAGAGTGGTTGGTATTTTGCATACATTCAATACTTGTTATCAACATTAAAGGAGTTAAAAAAGAAAAAAAAAAAGAGTAGAAAATACAATTTAGAGTGGTTGGTATTTTGCATACATTCAATACATATTATCAACATTAAAGGAGTTAAAAAAGAAAAAAAAAGAGTAGAAAATACAATTTAGTGTGGTTGGTATTATGCATACATTTAATATTAGTACATAACAGTTACATTAGATATATCAATTTTGATCATAATTTTTGAATATCATTTCAAAGTAAGTAATATATTCATATGACATTCTTTTAAACACATGCCAATAAAAAAAATGAGAACGAATATGTCACATAGATCGGTATTTAAAACTAGTATCAGAGTTGATCAGTATCATGACTGTTTTTTAATACAGTCAGCGTTTTACAAACAATGAATTCTTCTACTCGAGTCTCATCACGACCTCTACAACAACCATTTTTCCAAGCAAATTGGTGAGCCTATCCCCATGGATTCACAAGGCTAGCAAACTTATCATCTTGTTTTGTAATTATAAGAAATTGTAATCACTTAAGAACAACTCATATAAATTGGATTTGCTACAATGTAAAACTTCAGGACATATGTGAACACTCAAGAAAGATCATCTCAAAGTCTGGCTCGATTGGGTGTAGACATAATTAAATGTCCCTTTTCAGAGAATTGAGTGCAATTTTTAGAGTCAAATAGAGTAGAGGTTTATATACAAATAAACCTCTATAAATAGCCAAAATCCTAATAAGCGTCATTTGGTTCACTGTCTAACTATTAAATTTTTTGCCCTTATATTTCTCTTCGTATATGTTCAAACATCCCCAAATCACGTTAGAAATTATCCGTAAACATTTCATAGTTTGTAAGAACTAAAAAAGCGTTGAGCAAAATGTTCAGACTTTTTTAATAATAAGTGATTTATCATCGGTAAATTGAACCCCAAAAAAAAAAACAATCTGAAAATAAACCTTATTCGCAATTTTGAGCCAAAAAAAAAAATAAAGATGAAATAAAATTAATAAAAATAAATAAATAAGGCTCCACATCCACATATATGCACGGGGACATCTCCTGTTGTGGGCTCTTAGAAATGGCCTATCATGTTTTCTGATAATTTATTTTTATCATTTTAAAAATAGAAGCAACTGTATAGATTTTATATAGCAGACCGGTCCAAAAATAAATTAGTCCTTTATTGATGATAAAGTCTCAAGACAGACTTTTTTTTTTTTTTTGGAGGAACACAGACAAATTGTTATTGTTTTATCTATCTTAGCTTTATACAATTCTGTTTCTCTAATTTTAGAAAGCACGGCCTTAACTTTCAAAAACGAATCTATAATGTATGAAATAACGGATAAACGCCCTTATCCGACGGTGGTACAATCCACCACATCCCACATCTATAATTAAGAATTAATGTCTTACAATATTAATTCATTAATATCAAACACTTTATGTTGATATTATTTATCAGTGTTTATAATTAATAAAAGTTTCAAAACACAGTCTGTTAATGGGTAACAAAATATAACATATAAATCGACTAGGAGTTATAAAAATCTGAAAAAAAAAAACTATATTTATTGAATTTGAATAACTATTAGATTGAAGACTCGTCCAATAATAATATTATAGAGAAATAAAATATCTTCTTTTTTAAATTAAGTAACTAGAAGAAATTCATATAGAGTATTCATAGAGAACTATATTGGAAAACATAAATAAAATTATAAAAAGCTGACTTAGACTAAACAATGACATATTAACTCCCTACTTGATAAATTCGGTTTACTGAATAACCTGTTTTTCCTAATAATTGCAGCAAACATCCTTGGAAAAGAACTTGGAATAAAAATATATCTATCTCCCCATCTCTGATCATCATCAAAGCTTGGAATTTTCAGTTTTTAGCGGAGAAGCAAAAGCCAAGAACTTGGAATCACTTTCCAGAGCAGCCATTTGCCCTTCTTCCAACGTCAAAAAAGCTTCAATCTCTTTACTTCCTTGTCAATCAACACAATCAGATTCCGAAACTCGTCCCCAACTTTCCCATGAGCACTTACCCAAACCGGCTTTCCCCATCCGAAATCGACCTCATTGAAGAAGCTCTTCCAATTCGTAAAAGCGAAAATGCCCGGCTTCTCGGATTCCAAAGAGAGCATCATCTCGAGCTGGTTTATGAACTCCAAAACCGGCCCGAACCCGTCTTCGCCAACCATCGTCTCCAAGTAGTCCTCGTCGAATTCGTTCATCATCTCCTTTGTCAAAGCCACCTGCTCGCGCAACTCTATCTCGTCCTTGGCAGCCGGGTTGGTCACGATCGCCGCCCACCAGAAGAGGTTTCCGGTGCAATTCTCGAGTGATCGGGACCTCATCCTCCGCCTCACGTTCACGGCGTGGGCAGCAATGGAGCTCCTCGGAGTCCCCGAGAGCGTCTGCGACGCCGCCATCGCGTGCTTCCATATGAAGCACGAGACCGCCTCGTTCCGCGACGGCAGCGGAACCCTCTCGCTCTTCGCCAAGGCGAGCAAGATGTCGATTGCTCCGGCGTCGAAGAAGAATCGCTTCGTCACGTAGTTGCTCTGCTTGAACCTTAGCTGGCCCATGAGAGCGAGAGCGTTCGGAGGGAAATCCGGCAACGGACGGAACAATGCAGCGGCTTTCGAGTGATCGGGAGGGACTATTTTGTGAGGGGAGTTGGCGAAAATTGCAGCCCAAGTGGTGAGAAAATGGCGGAGACTCGCTCCGTTGGATTTCTTGTGGCACACGGAAGTCCCAACGGCTAATCCGCGGCAAGAAAAAACGGTCACTTGGAAGGAAATCAGGGGATTGGAGGCCTCAACTTTCTCCTTACAAAAGGGATGAAAAGGGACAAATTGTTGAGCGACTCTATTTCGGTTTTGACCTCCAAAAACACCGACATTCGGCGGTTAATTCCGGCCTCAGCATATGGAACTCCGGCGCCAAAATCGTCGATGTAGAGGTTGTTCTTGATCCTTCCGGAAAATGGGTAGTACAGAGTGAGCGTTTCCGATAAGGCCTTCTTTAAGCGGGTCAAGGTTTCCGAGAGGTCGAAGTCGGGGTCGGAAATGGGGTAGAAGAGAAGAACTTCGGGGTAAGTTACCGGAGTGAGTTGGTCGAAAAGGCTGAGGTTTTGGGGATTTAGAAGGTGGAGAGTTGAGCTAGAAGGTTTGATGATTTCTCTAGAGAAAATGGTCACCTCCAAGTTTTTTTTTCCCCATCTTTTTTTAATGAAGAAAAAGTAATATTAGAACTAAACTGCTCAACCAATGGCTTTAGCCCTCGGGCGATGAAGAGATGAAGAAGAAAAGGAGGCACAAGTTTTTGGGTGGGTTTTGTAAAGAGAAGAAGAGATATAATAGAGGCAATTTGGCCTAGAGAGTAAATGCTCATACTGTGCATCAACCATTAACATGGAGTGTTAAATAAAATAACTATTTTTATAATCTTATTTTAAAATATGTCTATTTTTTAATAATATTACGTAAATATCTATTTTTAAATAAATAACCTCTTAGAGTACTTATTTTGTCATTTTGCTGTATTCAATATCATTTTTCCTCGTTACGATTCATATTTGTTTTCTTTATTTATTCATTATTGTTATATCTTTATCTTAATTACTAATTATTTATTATAGTGATTATTTGTTAATATTTTAGTATAGGGTTTCTTATAAACATATAATTTATATTTCTTCGAAACATTTTTTGTATTATGATTTAGATTTTTTATGATAATTTGTTTTTTCTATTATTATTATTGGTATTGTTTTAATAATTAATTTATAAAGTTTAAATATGATATGAAATTCCTTATTTTTTTTTATGATAATTACTATGGCATTATGATGCTTTTTAAATGTGTAAGTTGATGCAACCTTTAACTAAGCACAGCAATAGGCGGTCGTTGACTATCAAAAATCCAAGTGACTTGAGGCCCGTCTTCTTGCCCAATATAAAGAAGGGATGAGGGATATAAAGGCCAGCTTTATCTTGGCAAACCATAGCTTGACCAGGTTAAACTGATCGTTCATACCCGAGATCTCTGGGGAAACATATGGCGATGGTGATGGCAAGGTAGTCAGCGACGGTGAAGAGGATGCAGTAGTCAGGGGTGCCTAACTAGCCGATGACATTGTGGTGATCGAGGAGCCGAAGACTGCTACTGATTCGTCGACAACCGAGCTGATTGGTATGCCAAAGTAATGAGATATCTTGATCTTTTTGTACTTTTTTTTTTTGGCTTAGGGGTGTCCAGAGTGTACCATCTATTTCTTGGAATTAAAGAGATTTTCTCTACTCATGATTTGTTAGTTATACATTATTGTTTTGTACTTTTGGTACCCCTTAGACTAGGGAGATTTTATAAGAATTTGCCAAGTTTAGAAGTGGTTGGGGGTACCTGCTCCGATAGTCCTTGGACCTCGGGAACCTTTTGGTCTGCCAGAGCAGACTTGGTCGATTGTAACTGCTCGGGTGCCTCCTTTGGTCGGCTTGGGTTTTTCTTAAAATAAACCTCAAATCAAACACTGGTTGGCTCTCCATTGCAGGAACACCATCTTTCTTCCCAGTGGTCCTAGGACCATGGGAACAGTGTGGTTTGTCGAAGCAGACCTGATATAGTGTACTCACTCAGATGCTTCCTATGGTCGGCTTGTGTTTTTTCTTAAAATAATCCTTAAGTCAGACACTGGCCGGCTTCCCGTTGCAGGAACCCCATCTTTCTTCCAATATTCTTGGACCTCATAGACAGTATGATCTGCCGGAGTAGACCTTTTTGGCTTTCATTTTGAAATCAGTTGAGGAAACAAACAGAGGTAATTTAAAAATGCTTCATTTCATTGAGATAATCAGTACATGGATTTAAGCAACAAGATAACTATTGATAAAAATACTTAAGGTGGTCGGAATTCCAAGGGTGTCTGAGAACTGTCCCATCTTGATCGGCTAACCGATACGTCCCTAGTCGCACAACGTCAGTGACCATAAACAATCCGTACTATTTAGGGCTGAAGGAGCCCAACCCGGGTTCTTGGACTAGGACCTTTTTGAGGACCAGGTCTCTCACTTTAAAAGTCCTTCTGTGAAACTCTTTGTTGTAGTACTTGGCCACCACTTGGTTATGAGCAGCAATCTGGATGAGGGCTTGTTCTTGCTTTTCTTCACTAGATCGATTCAGCCATCAATTGCTCAGCATTGTTCTCCTTGTCATAGTTCTCAACCTGATGACTTGGAAACCCACTTCGGCCGGTATGACAACCTCCACACCAAAGGCCATCCAAATGGAATTTCACTAGTTGCTGTGCACTTAGTGGTCCGATATGCCTACATGACTTTGGGTAATTTGTCGATCCAGGCACCTTAATACTTCTCTAGATTCTTCTTCAAGTTCTCTTTGATAGTCTTGTTGGCAGTTTCTACTTGTCCGTTACTCTGGGGATACCCCAAGAAAGAGAACACTTTCTTGATTCTGAATTGTGCACAAAGGGCAATGAAGCTCGGTTTGTCGAATTATTTTCTCTTATCTGTCACCACGGTATGTAGGAGTCCAAACCTACAGATGATGATTTTCCACGGGAATTCGGTGTACTTTGCCTTCGTCTGTTAAGTCAGGGGTTTCACTTCTATCCATTTAGTGAGGTAGTCTATAGCTATGAGGCATTATCAGAACTACAACCTAGCCATTGACAGCGTTCCGATCAGATCAACGGCCCGTTTAGTGAAAGGCCATGATTTAACCACTAAGGTGAGTTTCTCCGGGTGAGACTTGATTGTCTTTGCGAATTGCTGGCACTTAATATACTTTTTAGTGAACTCTTTAGAATCTCTATCTATGATTGACTAATAGTATTATTGACAAAAGCATTTGAAGGACAAGGCCTTCCCCCCTAGAGTGATTACCACATACCCTACTGTGTATATCCTTCATCAAATATTCAGCCTCAGCTGGTCTAACACACCGCTAATATGGGGCAAATGCCCCATCCGGTACAATTTTCCATTGACCATGGTGTACCTTGTCAACGTGTTCATGATTCTCGAGAGTTGAGATGTGGTGAGATAGTCGATGATCGAGTCCATCCAAGTTCTAACATTCTCAAAGCAAAATACCTGTTCAACGTACTTAATGCTCGGCTGGTGAAGACATTTCACGGGGACAAAGACTAAACTATCTGCATCGATCCCCAAGGCCAGCCGTGCAACTGCATCAGCCTCATTGTTCTCAGATTGGGGTATTCGGGTCACTATATGGCTTTTGAATTGATCGAGTATGCTCTTAACTTCCCCCAGGTACTTAGCCATTCATTCTTCTTTGGCTTGAAACATTCTTATTATCTGATTGACAATCAGCATCGAGTCACTAAAGACCTCAATGGCTTCCTGAGTTCCTGCATCAGGTCAAAACCGGCTATCAAGGCTTCATACTCCACTTCATTATTTGATGCATTGAAGTAGAAGTGAAGGGCATAGCTGGCCTTGTAATGGTCATGGATCATCAGCACTAGTCCTGCCCTGGAGCTGCCCGAGCTTGATGACCCATCCACAAATAGATTCCATCAAGGAAGTCATGGTTGGGTACATTGGGGCCTTCCATAGCAGGTACATTGATGGTCTTCCCCACTATACTTGGTGTTGGTCTGAGATGTTCAGTGAACTTGGTTATGAAATCGGCTAAGGCCTGCACATTGATTACTATCTGAGGAACGTATTCAATATCAAACTCCTAAGCTCGATGGCTATTTCGCAATTCAACTAGATAACTCCAGGTTTTTTAAAACCTGATGAAGTGGCATTTGGTCAGGACACGGATGGGGTGGTCCTGGAAGTAAGGCCTCTACTTACAGGCCGAAGTGACTAACGCCAAGGTAAGTTTTTCCAAGAGGGTATATATTCCTTTGGCCCCTTGGAATGCCTTACTACTGTAATATACCGGGTCTATATCTTATTTTCTTCTTGGACCAGACTGAGCTAACAACTTTCTCTGACACCTTTAAGTACACATACAATATTTCCCCATTCAATGACTTGGACAACAGGGGCGGGCTCGCTAGATACATATTGAGACCCTGAAAGGCCTCTTCACACTTCTTATCCCAGTTGATTTTGTCATTGCCATTAAGTACTTGGAAGAAGGGGTGGTACATGTTAGTAGACCTGGATACAAATCGGGAGAGAATCGCTATCATATTAGTTAGTCTTTGAACTTCTTTAATGGAGCGCTGGGGCTGCAAGTCTACTACAGCATGTGTCTTGGCCGAGTTAACTTCAATGCCCCAGTGGTTCACCATGAACCAAAAGAACTTCCTGAATTCGACTCCAAAGGCGCATTTGGTTGGGTTTAGCTTCATTTGATACTACTATAGAATATTGAAACAATCTTTTAGATCCCCAATATGATCATTTGCCAGCTTGCTCTTTACCAACATGTCGTCTACATATACCTCATGACTTCCTAATCAACGGAGTGAGCATTTTGTTTACCAGTCTTTGGTACATTGCCCTGGTACTCTTCAGACCGAAAGGCATAACCTGGTAACAGGATTGCCCCTGGTTGGTCGTAAATGCGGTCTTAGCCTGGTTAGCTTTACTCATAGGGATTTGGTTATATCCAAAGTACGCATCCATGAAACTTAGCAACTCATGACTTGTCGTTGCATTGACGAGTTAGTCTATCTGGGGAAGAGGGAAGCAATATTTTAGGCAAGATTTGTTCAGATCAGTATAGTCTGTACAGACCCGCCACTTACCATTGGCTTTCTTGATCAAGCCTACATTCACGCATCACTCCAGATAGCTCACTTCTCGGATAAAACCGGTGGCGAGTAGCTTCTTTACTTTCTCGTTAATGGCCTCGTA
Source organism: Ficus hispida (assembly GCA_025413025.1). Lineage (NCBI taxonomy): Eukaryota > Viridiplantae > Streptophyta > Magnoliopsida > Rosales > Moraceae > Ficus > Ficus hispida. The sequence continues at coordinate 7,320,956 of CM046364.1, read as the reverse complement.
CCTCTCTAGGTTGAAAGCCCTTCTCTTCTGGACTACTGGTTTATGCTTCAAATTCACGTACAGTCAGTGACACATCACTGCTTGGTCGATCCTAGGCATGTCCTTGTGTGTCCATGCAAAGATATCTTTGTGTTCCTAAATAAATTGTTCCAATCCCACTCGGATCTCTGGCCAGAGCTTTGATCCGAACAGTACTAACCTGTCCAAGTACTCATGGTCTAGGTGGAAAGGGACTAGATCCTCAATAAGTTGTGCCCGAATTTCTTCTTCTGACACATAAGGATCTAGGTTACTCAATTGTTTGATTTCGCTGTTGGGGGTATCAATCTCATTGATCTTAAAGATGGTGGCCACCACAGCCGATTGGGGTACTTTATGGCACACTTTGTTTACTTATTCCATATAGCATTTCCTGGCCTTTTCCTGGTTCTCCCTGAAAATCTCTACTCCATTAGGAGTGGGGAATCTCATAGCCAGATGATAGGTTGAGATCACTGCTTTTATTGCATTTAGGGTCAATCATCCCAATATAGTATTGTAGACCGATGGCTTATCGACGACAAGGAATTCCACCATTTGGGTAGCTTTCTTTGGTTCAACGTCGATCGTGATCAGGAGACAAATAAGACCAACTACTCGGACACATTCATCATTAAATATGTATAGCGGGGTTTGAATGGGTGTCAAGACTACTCCGTCAAATTTTTGGCATGGTGAATGCATCAATGAACAAGATGTCAGCAGAACTCCCATTGTCGATCAGGCATGCCGGACAATTTTGTCGGTTATCTTGATTTCTCCGACCAGTGCATCATTGTGCAAGTGGAGGAGCTTGTTGGCTTCATCATTAGTAAAGTTGATCGAGACACTATCTTGGCAGGAGATCTTCGTCATGTGTTCAACCATGTTAATGTATTCCTTACATGCTACTTGCCTAACGTTACAGACGTAGATTCTTCTGCTATTTGTCGTATCACTGGTAGCCATTCCCCTAAAAATGGTGTGGACAATGTGCTCGGGCTTCCTAACATTGGTCCGATCACTTGTCCATAGAGCAACGTGTGGCCGAACCTGGCCGGTTCTATTGGCTGAACTTGTCGGGGTAATGGTCTTTTCAACAAACTCTCATAGATGTCCATCTCGTACCAAAAGCTTGATCTGATCTCGTAACTATTTGCAGTCTTTTGTTTCATGGCCAACATCTTTATGGAAATTGCAGTATTTGTTCTGATTCCTATAGGCACGGTCTGTCCTAATCGGTGGTGGGTCCCAAAGCAGTCTTCTGCCAGAGATCTGGTTCAACACGTGCTCTATCGTGGCGATAAGGGGAGTATATTGACGAAACCTTCCTGCAAGCATTTTGGGCCCTAGTACAGCTTTAGCTTTACAAGTAGTCTTCTCGGTTTTTGCTCTGATCTGGTTTGCCCCATCCTTCTTGGGCTTTGTCGTACTAGTGGGATGTGATGTTTCCCCAAGTAAAGAGTTTCGTCTTTTGATATACTCCTCTGCTTCGGCATGCTTGTGGGCAATCCCTCTTAAGTGCTCAAAGGTTGGTGGAACATCGTAAGATATTGCCCATAGTAGTGTTTCGTCTTGACTGCTTCTCGGAAAGCTTGTGTAAGGGTGTCATCGGAGCAATTCTTTACTTGCATAATGGCTTTAAGAAAGCGGTCAAGGGACTTTTTCAAAGGTTCATTCTCGCCTTATTTGACCCTAAACAAGTACAAGGTTTCCTTTTTCTAAGTCTTTGCATTGAGGACCACTACTAAGATGGCATCAGCTAGTTATTTGAATGAGTTCATTGTCCCAGGTATCAGCTTTCGGTACCACTGCCGAGCGGTACCGGTTAGGGTAAGCAAAAGGCTTTATAGAGGGTGGCTTCGTTCACCTAGTAATTCTCCAGGTGCTCATCAGCGTCTGTGGAGCCGTCATAAGGTGCTATGGTCGGCATTTTAAATCTAGCCAGGTAAAGTACAGCCATGATTGCAGGGGTGAAAAGCGAATCGACCGCTTTAACTTGCTCTAGTCCATGTCGTTGGCTCATTAGCAGGTCGAGCTGCTGCTAGAGGTGGTCTAATTTATGAAAAAGTAGGGAATTTCATCTTCTTAAGCTCATTTTGTTAGGATTTCTATTTAAAAAGTACGGAAAGAGATCACATGACTGAACTTAACTTATTTTTCTGCCTGTTTTAATTGAAATTTTGATAAATGAGATAAACAAATTCAAAATTCATGAGATAAAGTGGGAGTGACTCAATGATAAAAACACAAAAAGTAAATATCCTTTGTCAGATATCCTAAAGAAAAATCCTCTGTTTAGTATATCAAAATCAAAATATTTAGGCGATAAAATGTAACACTCACATAAAAAGCGTGTTAAATTATGTTTTTTTCCCCAAAATTGTAAACTATACCGTAAAGTGAACTTCACATTTTTATATCTTTTTATTCTTGTAATATTGCATCATGTCAATTTGAATATTATATCATCAACTGAAATTTTATTGATAGACATACGAATTAAATCCTTCTAGATCGTACGACTCTTTATACAGACTTTAATGAGCCTAATCTTTGTTAGGCAACAGTGGATTAATGTTCATAAACTCATGTTGAGGATAAGTGTAGACTTCGACACCCCCCTCTGGGAGAAAATAGAAAAGCAAGTTAAAGAAAAAAGAAAGTAAAAAAATTAATTTTTTGTAACTACATAATTTTACATTTACACAATATAGAGAGTTGTTAATCAGTAGTGCTTTTAATGCATAAGCTTTAATAGTAAGTTTAAATTAAAATTTTAAATTTTTATAAGATAAAAAATCATATAAAAAAATTGAATCAAGAATTCCAACTTACACTACAAGAATTTTGACTTTAAGAAACCAAACTTTTTAATACCAAAAAAAGTTTGGTAACAGAAAATAGATTTTCCGTTACCAAATTTTGATATCAGAAAGGTATGGACATTTTGTTACTAACTTTGGTAGCAGAAACAACACAATCCGCTACCAAATTTTTTTGATAACAGATGACATGGCGGGAATTGAATTTTGATTCCCGCCGAAAACATTTTGCTATCAAAATACTATTTGGAAACAAAATGTTAACATTCCACTACCAAGATTTGGTAGCAAATTATAAACTTTTGCTACCAAAATTATTTTGGTAGCAAAAACATTGGCGGGAAGTCAAAATTTTTCCCACTAATGTCATTTGCTACCAAATTCCATTTGGTAGCAAACGGTGATATTTCGCTATCAAATTTTGGTAGCAGAATATAAATTTCTGCTATCAAATTTTGGTGGCCCAATCTCAAATTTTGCCACCAAATTTTTTTTGGTAGCAAAAACGTTGGCGGGAAGTCAAAATTTTTCCCGCTCAACTCATTTGCTACCAAATTTTTTTGGTAGCAAATAGTACATTTTGCTACCAAAATTTGGAAGCAGAATATCAGTTTTTGTCAACAAATTTTGGTAGCTAAATATCTCTTTTTGCTACCAAACATATTTTGGTAGCAATAATTTTCCCCCAAGGTCATCTGCTACCAAATTTCTTTTGGTAACAAATTATGATATTTGCTATCAAACCCAAATTTGGTAGCAAAAAACATGTTTTTGGCAACCAAATTAATATTTGGTAGTGAAATATATGCTTTTCTATTACCAAATTTTGGTGGCCTAAAGTAAGAATCCGTTACCAAAGTAATTTTTTGGTAGCGGAAAGCTATCTTTTGCTACCAAAAGTTACATTTGGTAGCAAATCTTTACAAAAGTTTAAAATTTTAGACTTGTAATTTTTTTTTTATTTTTTGTTTATAGTTTTTTCATGAATAGGTTTGATACAAAATTTGTAACAAAAATATGTTTTATATGAATAAATTTTTTTGGTGATTTATCTCTTTCTTGTAGGACATATAAGTTGGTATGCTATGTACTAAGTATATATATTATATATAAAGTAGACAATGTATATACTTATGATAGTATCATATTATTTTATTATATAGAATAAGATATATCATATTGAAATCTATATTTCATATTATAATGTGGCTAAAAAAATGATTTTAAATAAATTTTTATCATCAAATGATAATTTTTTGTATTTTTTTAAAATTTTTCTTCTTGCTACCAAACTTGGGTTTGGTAGCAAAATACATGTTTTTGGCAACCAAATTAATATTTGGTAGCGAAATATATGATTTTTTGCTACCAAATTTTGGTAGCCTAAAACAAGAATCTGTTACCAAATTAATATTTTGGTGGTGGAAAACCATCTTTTGCTACCCAAAGTTACATTTGGTAGTAAGGCCGGCAATTCCGGACACGACACGGTGACACGACACGAGAACGACACGTAATAAATGGGTTTGGACCGCACGTTTAATAATTGGGTCGACACGTTTAACACGAAAATAAATGGGCCAGAAACGGGCTAACACGATTAACACGTTTAACACGTTTATGTTAGAATTTTCAAACTATTCTAAAGCTCTTTTTATAACAAGGGCCGTCAATTCCGGACACGACACGAGAACGACACGTAATAAATGGGTTTGGACCGCACGTTTAATAATTAGGTCGAAATTGGGTCGACACGTTTAACACGAAAATAAATGCGCTGGCCCGAACACGGCCCGCGAACACGATTTGTCAGCTCTATTTGGTAGCAAATCTTTAAAAGAGTTTATAATTTCATATTTTATACTTGTAATTTTTTTTTTTAATTTTTGTTTATAGTTTTTCATGAATAAGTTTGATACAAAGTTTGTAACAATAATATGTTTTATACGAACAAATTTATTTAGTGATTTATCTCTTTCTTATATGATATATAAGTTTGTATGATATGATTAAGTATATATATTATATATAAAGTAGACAATATATATACTTATGATAATATCCAATTATTTTATTATATATAATAATATATATTATCTTGAAATCTATAATTCATATTATAATGTGATTAAAAAATGGTTTTAAATAAATATTTGTTATCAAATGATAATTTTTTTTAATTTTTAAAAAAGTTTTCTTCCTGCTACCAAACTCAAATTTGGTAGCAAAATATATGTTTTTTGCTACCAAATTAATATTTGGTAGCGAAATATATGATTTTTTGCTACCAAATTTTGGTGACCTAAAGCAAGAATCCGTTATCAAATTAATATTTTGGTGACGGAAAGTCATCTTATGCTACCAAAAGTTACTTTTGGTAGCAAATCTTCAAAAAAGTTTATAACCTCATATTTTATACTTGTAATTTTTTTAAGATTTTTGTTTATAGTTTTTCATGAATATGTTTGATACAAAGTTTGTAACAATAATATGTTTCATATGAACAAATTTATTTGGTGATTATACATATAAGTTTGTATAATATGTATTAAGTATGTTATATATAAAGTAGACAATAATGTATATACTTATGATAGTATTCTATTACTTTATTATATAGAATAAGATATATTATCTTGAAATATATATTTCATATTACAATGTGACCAAAAAATGATTTTAAATAAATTTTTGTTATCAAATGATATTTTTCTTATTTTATTAAAAAATACCTTTTGGCTACCAAACCCAAATTTAATAGCAAAATACATGTTTTTGACTACCTAATTATTATTTGGTAGTAAAATAAATGCTTTTTTGTTATCAAATTTTAATAGTAGAGAAGAAAATTTAGTAACTAAATATATTTTAATTATACAAATCCATAACTTTTGAAATTTATACTGTAAAAAAATAAAAAAACTTCATTTATTTCAAAAAACACACACTCTCTCTCTCTTTCTCTCTCTCTCTCTCTAACTCTCTCGACCTATCTCTCTGTACTCACAAATTCACTCGGACTCCACCCAAATTTCTTCGCACCTTTCCCACTAGTACTCCATGGAATCAAACTCAGCAAATTAAAACGCCTAACACACATGAGTCCATATCGCCCACCCACACGCCTGCCACAACCAAATCTTCCCCCAATCCGACTCCACCTTTGGCCTAACCTCAAGCCGAATCTGCTACAGCCTCTTTATTAGACACTTCGCCGCACCGTCCCTTCACCGCGCCATCATCAGACCTTCGTCGTGCCGTCAGCAGATCTTTGCCGTCCGATTGCTGCTCTGTCACCAGCTTCACCGTCCCATCTCCGCGCCGTTACTAGTGTTTCGCGGTTGCCATCCATTACCAGTCGCCGCCATGAATATTGCTGTGACCAGCCAACAGAAAATTCGGTAAATCTTGCAAGGTAAAAATCCGTGAAAACCCAAAAGTATTTATATGAAATCCCCTAATCAAGATCGAAAAAATTTCTCAAAACTTTGAGAGGTAAAAATCCAAAAATTGATCTCGGCGTTGCGTGGCGTCCGTGGAAGACGAAGGATGGGAATTGAAACGGCGGCGTTTAGGTTGAAACATTTTCTTTATGAGGAAGGCCAGTGTTTGTTTATGGGGATTGGAGAGTTCGGTATCCCCACGGACGCCATAAGGCATCAAATAAGTGAGAGGTTTGATTACAGGTTTCAGTCTTTTTATTTTCTTTTTAAATTTTTTTACAATAATGTATATTGCTGTAAGGGGAAAATATTGGTCAGTAACATATTACATATACAACTAAGAGTGACCAAAAGCCATACCAAACTATTTGTCTCTCTTTCAAATGCAAGAAATCCTCTGTTTGTAGGGGAAAAACAATACCAAACTTTGAATGCCTGGTGCATTCAGGCTGATGTATCAGGAAAAAGGGGTAAGTTTAACACTTGGAGTTTTGATCTTTTTCTTGATGTCAACCTTATTTTATGGTTTCTTTTCTATTAATGTTAATTTACTGATATAAGTCTCTTTCACACTTATTTGTTGCCTTATAGCTGCACTAAAATTTCATCTAAAAAACAAGGGGACTCTTTACTACCAGTCCTCTGCCATTGAACCTCAATTTTTTTGAGCTAAATCTTGGTTGTTAACTCACTTTCGTTCAATCTTTCTTATATGTAAACAATGTAGGTTTTTTTTTTTTTTTTTTTGGATTTCAAATTTATAGTCAGGTTTTAGATATGGATAAGAGTTGGATCTTTGTGACGAATCGACTTTCGGAGACGTATAGGAGTGGAATGAAAAGATTATTGAACAAGCACATAGTCACCTAGATGAGGAAGGAAAGTGTCATTGTCCTTGTAAAAAATATTTGAATTGTTATTCCCATCGTATAGATATTGTTGAGCGTCATATATTTCTGCAACTAAATTTTTTTGTGCATGATGTTTATGCAACCATTGGTCATATTCATAAACATGGAAGGCAAGTGATATGCATTTTATTTTGGATAACAAAACTTGATAACTTATTGAATTTTTCTTCCATCACATTCTTCTCCATAACAATGTACTATGCGGTTTTGTAGACGCTATAGACTTGTATTTTTCTATGTTTTTCCCACTTTCGATAGTGCACATACTGGCTGCATCGTAGCAGAAGACCAAAGAAGTTGTGGAAGTTTTTCTATGTCAAGTTGACAGGTGATAGTATTCAACCTGTCTTGGTGTGTTTTTGGTTGTCCGTTTTCTGTTTGCAGTTACTAATGAGATGTGACTTGTTATATGCTTTGGCAGCGCTGCTGTTTTCCACAATGCAAGCACAAGATTTTTTGACGATGCTCCGTTTGGACTTGGTGCAGAGGTATAATCGTGTGCAACAGTTACCACAAAACTCAGTATTCTCATTGTCACTGCTCTTTTGTTTGACAACTCTTGAATTTTCATACAGGTCGGGATAAGCACAAGTCGATTTCATGCTTGTGGTCCAGTCAGAGTGGAAGGATAGTTAACGACAAGATGGTACTAGTTTCTGATTCAAAGACTTGTTGATTACTTGTGTATATATATTAGTTAGCAGCTAGCAGCAGAAGTAAGGAGCAAATTGAATTTCTTGTTTGCTTGTTGAGAGCGGATATGAATATGAGGATTTGAAAACTTTTGTATGATGAATACTAACAAAACATTGATCTATTGAAAGTAACTAATGCCGAAATGCTGCAATTGCAGGATGCTCAAAAGAAGTGGGCAAGCAGTAGATGGTGATAACCCAAATTTTGGTATCTAAATCTTGTACATTTTATTACCAAAAATTTGGTTTCTAAATATCATACTTTTCACTACCAAAATATTCGGTAACTAAATCTCATACATTTTGCTACCAAATATTTGGTTACGGAATCTTATACAATTCATTACCAAATACATTTTGTTACCAAAAAATTTGGTCACTAACTCACTTATTTTTTGCTACCGAAGACCTTTTGTTACCAAAAATTCAGTAATTGAATCTCCAACTTTTTCCTACCAAAATACATTTTGCTACCGAAATTTTGGTCCCCAAAATGGCATACTTTTTGCTACCAAATACATTTTGCTATCAAATTATTTGGTAACCGAATATTACACATTTTGCTACCAAAAACAATTTGTTACCTAAATAAATTTTGGTAACAAAAAGTATTTGTTATCAAATTTTTGGTAACAAATACTTTTTGCGACTCACTTTCTGCTACCAAATTTTTTGGTATCAAAAACAATTTGTTACCAAAAATAGGGCTTTCAGCTATCGCTTTTTTGGTAACAAAAAAGCGAAATTCTTGTAGTTTTATAAGTCAAAAGGCGTAAAATTTTGGATCTACTGAAAATCCTAGAATTCGTAAATATTTGATGGAGCAAAAATTTTCAATCAATGATGATGGTACTTGGAAGTAGCATGATGATGAAGTCGAATATGACCATTCAGAAGGGTAATGAAACCTAACATGGAAAATAATTCGCCACAGTAGGGTATGATCATCATACAATAACGTCCCTATTAAAACCGACAAAATGCCATAGTGTCAATATTTCTGGTCGTGCATAATAAAATCGATATATATATATATATATATATATATATTATTTCTTTTTGTTTAGGACATGGGTAACCAATCTATTTATACTAAATACTAAAGAATATCATAAATTTGACACATTTTTATATTTATGCTAATCATAATATTAAAGTCGATAATTTTATCATTTTATAATATTAATATTATCAACTTTAATATTAAAATGAACAAAATATTAAAGTCGATAATTTTATCATTTTATAATATTAATATTATCAACTTTAATATTTATGCTCTCAACCTAATTTTCTCTAATCCTCAATATACAAGGGTTTGCCACATTATAGTACTACAAAGTAACATAATTAGTAGACATATAAACATTTTATATATCGGCTGAATTAAGTCACCAAAGAATACACGTAATTAAGTTGCATATATACGAGAAAGAAGTTAGGAAAGGTGCTAACATGTTTGCTTTTGCTTTTTGTTTTTAGGAGCAGAGAGAGAGAGAGAGAGAGATCAAATATAAGACTTTTAGTAAGTGTTTGGTACCACGTTAAAAAAAAAAAAACAATAGGTCGAAATGATTATATAAAATGTTTTTATCAGTAATTTATATTAGAATAAAGTTTTTAGTGTCTTATACAAATTTTAACACATATTTTAACTTGTATTCATAGGAGTTTATCTGAAACATTCATATAGTATGAAATTAACTAAAAGCTCTTTTAGAGAATTAAAACGCTTTGACAGAACATTTTGAGAAGCAATTTGCATTCCGAAAGTCAAAAACAACTTTTAATAACTCATATACCAAACATACTCTAAAGTTCACTGTCCATTTCCTAAGTATGAAGCTCATCACGAGGGTATTTAGATTTGAGAATTAGACTTCTAAAAATATATCAAATAAATTGATATATAATGGGAGAAAATGTGAACATAAATTTTATAGTATTTATTAAATTGTACAAATAAATCCTCCATTATACTAGGACATTCCTCTTAATTTTCCTTATAATAAATCCCTATCAAAAGCAATTTGATGTCTATTATTTATTTTTCGTTGCATTTAGTATTACAATGAAATTTGGTCATTTTTTAAAAATGATTCAACTTGTTTGGGCATCATGGCAGCAAATGTAGTACTAAATGCTCATATATAACAAGATATATCAAATCAAATATATATCTTTTGAATTAAAAAAAGAGAAATTCAAATTATTCATCTCATAATAAAATTAGGTATGAAATTACTGTTAAATTATGTTTATAAACATAAATTAATTAATCTTTATAAAATAAGATTTTCATCAGAATGCTTTATTTTTAATTATTAGTGTTTTATTTTATTTTTAATTATTAGTGGTTTATTGTATTTTGATATAGATACCTGATTTTTAATTTCATAACATTTATGATTTAAAAATAAATAAATTCTTATCATATAAATATGTTTATCCTATATTTTCTATTTATGAATAAAAAGAAGTTGATAAATATTAATTCAATTAAATTAAAAATCCAAACCAAACCAATTGGAATTGATGATTTTATTTAGATCTCTTAAATAAATTAATTTAGGTGGTTATAGACATAGTCTGATAATAATATCGCATCTGACTACACCTAAAAATGTAGAGTTTGAATCTTTAACAGCAAGTTCAAAAAAAAAAAAAAAAAAACAAACAAACAAACAAAATACTTTTGATTGAAAATCTCCAAACTTATGTATGTTCGGTTTTGTTTGCAATTCAACTAAAATAAACGGTTTGTTGGTTTGATTGAACCCCCAAATTCGAATTCTGAAAACACAAAAAAAAAAAATATATATATATATATATAAAATAAAAAATAAAATCCAATCGTGGCCTTGCCAAACCACCTTTTTTTCTTAGTTAGTCAACACTTTAGAGGGAGAAACTTTGCAGATTACCCATACATACATACATCTATATATATATACACACACATCCTTGTGTAATCAAGTTTTGTTGTTACTATAAACTATGATATTTGTATTTGTGACGTGACCAAAAAGAGAGAACATAAACATAATTCTACTCTGAACAAGATATATATCACTCATACTATTATTTTGATTCAATATATATTAAAAAAAAAAAAAAGGTGCTAATTTAAACCCCCTGAAAATAAAAGACGATTATTGTTATATATATAGATACTCCAGACGAGCCAAGCAACCTAGCAAGGAAATGAGCGGAATTCAAACCTCTTATCAAACCATATATATATATATATATATATATATATATATATATATATAATTTGATGATCAAATGGTTTGAGTTAAAACTGTAGAGTAGTGTTGATGCCACACATGCCATGGCCTCGGCAGAGCCTGTAATATCCATTCTCCCCCCACTGCTTCCCCCACGAGTTCTTGATGATCCAGTAAGGCTTGTATCCAAACCTCAGAATCGAGTAACCTCTCGACCCGTATCTGACCTTCAGCACGGCGTGGTTCACCCATCTCCTCCCGCAGATTAGCGGACACGACACTCCCCCGATGTACGTTTGCATGAACACGGCATTCAGGCCCACTGCACATATATATATGTGTATTTATATGTGTTGACTATATATAAAAGACACAAATAAAAAATATAATATGATATCATATGTCTTGGTGCACTTGCTGATTTTAATCGATTTTCTTAAAAAATATGTTGCATTTTATGTACTAATTGCATGAGTCAGGCATTTCTAAAGAAAAGTCGAAACAATATTTATTCTTGATCTAAATGAATAGTAATATTGCAACCATTGTACTCAATTTCTCCATCTTTTTTTGTTCTATACTCCTATTTAAGCACCGTATCGTCGTAGATTTTAAATATAAATAAGTTGAACTTGGACAAAATAAACTAAGTTCGTTCTCAATTTAGATGGTATATAGTTGAGATATTGATTAATACGACCCTAAAATTTGATAGACGGTTCGAGTTATAGTACAATAGAACTACAAATTAAGGCCACAACAAAGATATACCTGCAAGAGAACCGTGGTAGACTAGATTCGCAGCAATCTGGTTCTCATCGATAGGAATGTTGGTAAAATTGGCAACTCTTACGGCCACTTTTTCCGGTTTGAATTTGCACTCGCCCTTTTTTCCTGTGTAGGGATACGAACTCTCCTCTTGTAGTCCTCCTGCCTCCATCAAATACTTGTAGGCATTCCTCATCAGCCCTCCGCCGCAACCATTGTCACATGCATCCTTTTCCTTCGCATCGTACTTTGCGAAAAGTTTCAAAATCAAAAAAACTTCAGATCAGAGAGAGCTCAATATCATATATATGTTTAAAGTTTATACATTTACGATTGTTATACACATATATGCAAAGAAGGGCTAATAGTTAACCGTGTGATCGCAATCCACAAGCTGTTGTTCACTGAGATTGAGAAGCTTCCCCGCTGCAACAAAATTCGCTCCTTCAACAGCCCCTGTGGTGCTGAAAGCCCAGCATGATCCACACGCACCCTGCATCAACAACATATATGTATAACCATTTTCAGCAATATATATACGCACGACCATGTATAGCTTATAGTATTAGTAATTATAAGGATTAATATTCAGAAATACTAGTGTTGTAAACCCATAAAAATCGAGTTTTCGATGGACAACGAAGCGGAATAGTAATAAATTAACTAGTTTGTGAAGTAACCAAAATGGACTTGTATGGTGCACATAATTAAATTAAAAGAACTAGAACAGAGGTATCCAACCAATCCAAAACCAATTTTTTCCAGAGGTACTCATGCCAAGTGATGGGAACAATGCATCTATTTTGATTATATTTTTCCTCTAAGAAAAAATTAGGTTACATTTTAACTAAAATACAATAAAATAATCAATATTATTTAATTAAACAAAGTAAAATATTTAATAAACAAAATATACAGATTAAAAAAAAAATTACAATACTAGACATATGAAATTGACATCTTATTACAAAAAGACTACTACTATACATGCGAACAAAATTGTTTTCTAACGATCATAGATATTATGGTTTTTTTTTTCTTTCTATAGTAAGAAATTCTATTTGGTACTAAAGGTACCATTCAATAGTCTGATTTATAACCAGATTTATAACAGAAACAGTTCTTCGGTAAGCTTTTAATATTAATACTCGTAAATCAAATTGTTAATAATGAATTATGATTTTACGGTAAAGTAAGTTTTAATTTTTTAAGTATCACGATTACTGTTATATGATTAGGATGATGATTGTTATATCCTTTTTTATGATTAATATGGATTACTTTATTTTATTTCTTGCTCCAAACTAGTCATGTAATTAGGCTCATGTTTTAATTTAATTTGCCATTTGAAATAAAAAGACTATCTTATGGTTAAAATTATTTTTTCTCTGTTTTTGTATCTTTTAAATACTTTAAACTGTAAAAAAAAATTTAAATAATTAAAAATTTATGCTTTATTTTAAACATTAGTTTAATCCCAACTTAGACCGTATTTTTTTTTTTTTAAAAGTTAACAAAAATTATAATTTAATTTTTAAAAGGTAAGCCCACCCCAACTATAAAATTTTAAGTCGAAGCAATGATCCAAACGACTTTGAATCTAACACAGTTGTAATAAGTGCTCACCTGCATCTTAACGTCAGTAACAGCGCCCTCTCTCTCCAATCAAAACTCTCAGGCAATTTGCAACCGCCGACCTCCACATTCCCCGCCGCCACTGCCGAAGAATCCTTTCTGTAACCGAAGCCGGGGCTGCCGCGGAAGCCTGTGTACGAGCGCTCGAACTCGTCCTGGGAGAGGTCGGAGAAGGGCGTGACGCCGTGGACCGCCGTGGGATCGAGCGCCTGATGCTCGGCGGCCCTCACAATGTTCCTGGCGAAGATCCCGAGGCGCCGCTCGTACTCCTCCTTGCTAGCGTACGCCTTCTAGTACTTCTCCATGAACATCCTGAACTTCTTCTCCGTCCCCAGAAGCTCGTTTCCGGGGAAGTATCTCCGGTGCGTGACGTCATCGCCGGTGCGTGGCGTCATCGCCGGTGCGTGGCGTCATCGCCATACTCGTCTGTGACTGTGTGTATTACTGGGTCGTCGGCGTATTCTAGAGCCACAGTGAGTGTGAGAGTGAGAGTGAGAGAGAGATCAGTGAGTGCGCAGGTTAAGGCTGATGCTTCCAAGGCGTACGTTAGTCCTCCCATCGATGTCCTCCCGTTGCTAGCTCCTTTTGCTTCTTTTCCTTTCTTCTTCTCCTATGTATATATACGTTGAAGAAAAGTGGGTGGCGGAAAACTGTTTTGGTGTATAGAAACGGAATAAAGTAGAGAAAATCAAAAGGGTTTGAGGCGTAGGAATTACTTTCCTTAAGGTTTTATTTACCCCCACTACGAATAGTTTGCTATCGGGTGTTTTAGCAAATTACCTCCAGGATACAACAAACCCACGAATTTAATAAGTAGCAATCTTATTAAATTCCAGAACAATATATAAAACTAACATCAGAAACTGGAGTTTTATAGACTTTCATTGCACCTGTTCATGAAGCATTGCAACAGATACAACAATTGCACCTTTTGACCCAACAGTTACAACAGATATAACAGTCACACCTTTTGATTTAGCAAACACAACTTTTAAGTTAAAAGGTGCCTTTTCAACCAAAAACGTATCTGTTGGTCATCAGAAATAATTATGACCGTTAGATTGAAATAATTCAATTAACAGTTTAAATTAAATCTGAAATCACTCAAATCCGACCGTTAGATCGTGCCCGATCAAAAACAACGGTCTAGATTTAATTTGGAAAAACACTACATTGTAAAAGAAGATTGCTCCTTGCGACGATACGTACGTGCGAAGTGCAAAGTGCGCCCTAATAAGCGCCCAAAAGCGCCCTAAACGCCCAATCGCCCTCGCCCGCGCGCGCGTGTGGTGGTGCATAATATTAGCATAGTCTCCACCATACATAAGTAATACTTACACATCACTTGTTTCATTTTATACTACAATGCTTGCTTGTGCTTTTCCAATGTGGGACTTTTGTTTTCACTACCCAATGGTAATGAGAGATATTACAATCTCTCTCACAATCCCCCACTAGATTGTAATATTTCTCCAATTTCTTATTGATATACTCATACTTTCAAAAGGTATCTTTCGATTTAAACCTTCAATTAGTGACTGTACTTCAAAATACTCACAAGACAAAGGTGTGCAAAGCATTAAACCTCATCTTTTATGTTAGTATCGGAAATACATCACATATGAGCTATCTTAGTTTCAAAATTATGTTCCATTTATAATAGCACTGTTATGGTCATGTGCTCTATCTTGGTTTCATGAGCATTTACAAGAGTAAACCAAACTCTTGTTAGAAACGGCACCATTTCTTATGCTCACTTAGGTGAAATTCATTGCATGTCTTAGCTACTCAAGACTTGAACTTCATTAAGAGTTTATACTCATCCTCCACACGTAGCTATTTGCACTAAACATCCTGGAAGGGACACTAACTTAAATTTTTAGTGCTTGACCTATCACTTAACAGTAACTTATTTTTACCCATTAAACTTTGGAGTAGTGGTAATACTACTACAAAGTTGGGTTACCATCACCGGTGATTCTTTCAAAGAAAGGTTTGAGTCTCATTCCACTAGATGTATCCTTGACTAGGTCTCTCGCTAGGCCTTTTGTCAAAGGATCTACTAGGTTCTTATTTGTCCTAACATATACAACATTAATAACACCATCTATTATTAATTGCCTCACATATTCATGTCTCAAGCTAATATGTCTAGAATTTCCATTATACACCTTATTATAAGCTCTAGACAAAGTAGCTTCACTATCACAGTACAAAGAAATTGATGGCATCGGTTGTGGCCATAATTGTATATCAAACAATAAGTTTCTCAGCCATTCTGCTTCCTTGCCTGCAGCTGCTAGTGCTATAAACTCAGACTCCATTGTTGAATGAGTTATGCAAGTCTGTTTCTTGGATGCCCAAGATACAGCCCCTCCACCAATAGTGAATATCCATCCTGAAGTGGATTTGTTATCACTTGCACTAGTTATCCAACTTGCATCAGAGTACCCTTCAAGTACTACTGGATAGTCATTATAAAACAAACCCAAATTAATGGTTCTTTTGAGATAACCAAGTATCCTCCCAATTGCTTTCCAATGTTCAATGCTAGGGTTACTCGTGTAGCTAGACATTTTACACACAGCAAATGCTATATCTGGTCTTGTGCAATGCATTGCATACATCAAACTTCCAATTGCACTTGCATATTCAAGTTGAGCAATTGCTCTACCAGAATTTTCTAGTAACTTAATACTAGAATCAAATGGGGTATTCGCTTCTTTAAATTTCAAATGTTTGAATTTAAGAAGCACTTTCTCAAAGTAATGAGATTGGCATAACGAGTAACCCCCACTATTTTTCTTAACTTTGATACCCAAGATAGTATCTACTTCACCAAGATCTTTCATCTTAAATTGTGAAATTAAATACTTCTTAGTATCATTTACTCCATGCATGTTTGTTCCAAAGATAAGTAAGTCATCAACATATAAACAAATGATCACACCAAAATCATCTACAAACTTAGAATAAATACATTTATCAGCATTATTGTGTTTGAAACCATGTGACAATATAACCGAATCAAATTTTTCATGCCATTGCTTTGGTGCTTGTTTTAATCCATAAAGTGATTTGATTAACTTACAAACTTTCTTCTCATTTCCAGGCAAAACAAAACCCTCAGGTTGTTCCATGTAAATTTCTTCATCTAGATTACCATTAAGAAAAGCCGTTTTCACATCCATTTGATGCACATACAAATGATGTATTGATGCAATAGCCATAAGCACTCTTATGGATATTAATCTAGCTACAGGAGCATATGTATCAAAATAGTCTATACCTTGTTTCTGTTTGAAACCTTTCGCTACCAATCTAGCTTTAAAAGTTTGTATAGACCCATCCGTATTGTACTTTCTTCTAAATACCCACTTATTACTTATCGGTTTTGATCCTGCAGGCAGATCAACTAAGACCCATGTATTATTTGACATAATTGAGTCTATTTCATCATTTATAGCCTCTCTCCAAAAGGAAGCATCTCTAGATGACATAGCCTCATCATATGTTTTTGGATCTTCTTCTATATTAAGTAATAAGGGTATTTTGTTAAGTACATTATTTCTATCTCCTTCAACCAAAAAAGATAAGGCTTGAGATGAAATGAAATCAGGGGCTAATAGCTTTTCTTTCCTTTCTCGTTGACTTCTCCTTGGTTCAAATTGTATTTCGGGTTCTTTTCTTTTGTTATTAGTGAGAGAACCAGGAGTTAAGTCACATGGTGAATTAGAATCATATTTAAATTCACATGTAGAATCATTACTAAATTTATTTTCAATAAATTCAACATCTCATGATTCTACAATTACATTAGAATCTAAATTCAACAACCTGTATGTCTTGGAATTTTCTGCATATCCCACGAAAACACTTTTAATCCCTCTAGGTCCTAATTTTGAAGATTTAGGATCATGCAATCTATAGAAGGCTAAGCAGCCCAAGACCCTTAAATACATCAAATTAGGCTTTCTACCTTTCCGCACTTCATATGGAGATACATGTGTTTTCATATAAGGAATTCTATTATGAACATGACATGCAGTAAGTAAGGCTTCCCCCCACAAATTGTTTGGCAATCTAGCATTTAGAAGCATAGAATTAATCATATCTGTGAAGGTCCTATTTTTCCTTTCAGCCAAACCATTTTGCTGAGGAGTAAAAGGAGCGGATCTTTGATGAATAATTCCATGCTCTTCACAAAAGGCATCAAAATCATTTGAAAATATTCACCACCTCTATCACTTCGAACCATTTTAATTTTCTTTTCTTTTTGGTTCTCAACTTCAGCCTTGAAAAGTTTAAACTTATCAAAGGCTTCATCTTTTGTTCTCAATATGTATACATATGTAAATCTAGAACAATCATCTATAAAAGTGATAAAGTATCTTTTTCCTCCTCGAGTTAAATTACCATTGTATTCACAAATATCAGAATGTATCAAATCTAATATTTGTGAATTTCTCTCTGCCTTAGGAAAAGGTTTCTTAGTCATTTTTGCTTGAATACAGATTTCGCATTTTTCATGACTAACATTGCTACATGAAATTAAACCATGCTTGGACATATATTTTAAAGATCTAAAATTCAAATGTGCTAAACGAGCATGCCAAGTATCAAAAGAGTCAACAATATAAATAGAATTCATAATTTTATTAATATCAAGACTGAGTTTGAACATTCCATCACATGAGTATCCTTTCCCAACAAAAACCCCGTTTTTTGTGAGAATACAATTTTCAGACTCAAATACAACCTTTAGACCATTCTTACATAACAGACTAGCAGATACAAGATTCTTTCTAATTTCTGGAACATAAAATACATTGTTTAAAATCAATTTCTTTCCAGAAGTGAATTGAAGATCAATGCTTCCTTTTCCAACAACTTTGGCAGCATTGTGATTTCCTATGAGAACCGATTGACCATCCTTAACTTCTGCATATGAAGAGAACAATCCCTTATCATTGCATACATGTATGGTAGCACCGGAGTCTAGCCACCAATCAGAGGATTTAGTCACAGCAGCCATGTTCAATTCAACGATCATGCCTATTTGCATTTCAGAAACCATAGCACAGATTTCTTCAGACTGATTCTCGATCACATTGACTTTGTTAGAATTGATTTCTTCCTTCTTCTTCTTGAATCTGCATTCGCTTTGACAATGGCCTATCTTTCCACAGAAAAAGCATTTTCCGGAAAACTTCGTCGAACCATCTTTCGACTTCTTTTTGAACTTCGAATCATTATTGACTTTGAAGTTCTTTTTGAATTTACTTGCTTCAGCGACATTAACTTTAGAAGAATCATGAGAATTATTCTTTGGATCACGAGATCTAGTCTCCTCTTCGATCCTCAAATGTTTTTGCAATTCTTCCAAAGTTATGTCATCCTTCCTATGAAGGAGTTTCTTTCTATAACTATTCCAACTTTGGGGTAATTTAGCAATTATAGCCCCCACTAGGAATGATTCAGAAATCTCAATTTTCAATTCTTTGAGTTTTGTGACTAGAACTTGCAACTCATGGATTTGATTCAAAACAGACTTGGTATCAACCATAGTGAATTCGAGATACTTTAATATGAGAAATTTATCCGTACCTTCCTTTTCTGTTTTATACTTGTATTCGAGTGCATTCCAAATTTCCTTCGGACTCTCCATTGAATTGTAGAGGCCGTACAACCTGTCCGACAGAGTATTCAGAATATGTCCTCGACACATCACTTTGTCTTCTTGCCTCTTCTTCCTTTCGGCCTTCAATGCTTCAGAATCGTCATCTTTCGGTTCAGGAATTGGAGGAAGATTCGAATCCAGGACATATGCAATTTTCAGAACTGTGAGAAGAAAAAACAGTTTTCCCTTCCAACAAGTAAAATTCATCCCATCAAAGCGATCAAGTTTGACATCAGGAGTCAGAAACGAAGTCATCTTTCCGGCCACCATCAAAATTAAAACCTTAAGATTGTTGAAGAAAAGTGGGTGGTGGAAAACTGTTTTGGTGTATAGAAACGGAATAAAGTAGAGAAAATCAAAAGGGTTTGAGGCGTAGGAATTACTTTTCTTAAGGTTTTATTTGCCCCCACTACGAATAGTTTGCTATCGGGTGTTTTGGCAAATTACCTTCAAGATACAACAAACCCACGAATTTAATAAGTAGCAATCTTATTAAATTCCAGAACAAGATATAAAACTAACATCAGAAACTGGAGTTTTATAGACTTTCATTGCATCTGTTCATGAAGCATTGCACCTGTTCATGAAGCATTGCAACAGATACAACAATTGCATCTTTTGACCCAACAGTTGCAACAGATATAACAGTCACACCTTTTGATTTAACAAACACAACTTTTAAGTTAAAAGGTGCCTTTTCAACCAAAAACGTATCTATTGGTCATCAGAAATAATTATGACCGTTAGATTGAAATAATTCAATTAACAGTTTAAATTAAATCTGAAATCACTCAAATCCGACCGTTAGATCGTGCCCGATCAAAAACAACGGTCTAGATTTAATTTGGAAAAACACTACATTGTAAAAGAAGATTGCTCCTTGACTCCTTGCGACGATGCGTACGTGCGAAGTGCGCCCTAATAAGCGCCCTAAACGCCCAATCGCCCTCGCCCTCGCGCGCGTTGAGCATAGTCTCCACCATACATAAGTAATACTTACACATCACTTGTTTCATTTTATACTACAATGCTTGCTTGTGCTTTTCCAATGTGAGACTTTTGTTTTCACTACCCAATGGTAATGAGAGATATTACAATCTCTCTCACAATATATATATATATATATATATATATATTCCTGGTTTGTTCTTCTTTGGTGCGGCACGTCAAAATATATATTCCGGTTTTTATAGTTTACTATTTTACCCTCTCATGAAAACGGATATGAAGATGACTTTTTTTTTACTAAAAAGACGAAAAGATGTTTCGGGAGGGGGGTTTCATGTTGCTATAATTAGGGCTAGTTTGGTAATGTTTTTGATGATTTTAAAAATCTGTTATATAAATTACGATATAAATATTATGTTTGATAAAAATGTTCAAAAATCATTTACATAAATATTAATGTATTTTAATAATTATTTATAGAAGTTAATTTCTACTTCTTTTATGTAAACAAGTAAAAGTAAAAATTCTATTAAAAAAAAACATAGCAACTCCAAATTAAGAGTCCATTTGGAGGAACCGTCGAAGACCGAGTTTTGTTGTTGGAATTTTTGAAGTTTAGATGAAAATTTGGATTAAAAACTTTTGAAAAAAAATTATTTGGGAGTTTTGTGTTTAGCACAAAAATAATTAGAAAAAGATATGTTTTGTGGTGTTTGTTTTGTTGATTTTTTAAAAAAATATAAAATAGTTAATTTTTGGGGCCAAAAAAAAAAAGCTTTTGGATTTCGTTCATTTACAAATCAAACGGTGTTCCATTATTTGGAAAAGTGCCCCTCAAACGGGACCTAATCATTAGTTGAAAAACGGAGGGACAAGATGGTCTTTTGAGAAATTTTCTAATCGAAATTTTTTTTTGGGATGGGCAGTTTCGAAGGGGTATGACTGTGAATGGAAGACAATGAGAAACGTACCCTGCCTGCAGAGACGTTGGGTTTGGAAGCATCAAACACGAAGAAGTTGCACCGATTTCTTTTTGACACGTCTTTAATCTATGTTGCTCCTCGTGTCTAGTGTTCTTTTCCTTTTCCTTTCTCTTATTTTCTTTTCTTTGCCATATTTTATTTATTTATTTATTTTTAGATAGTATTCATATTTTATTCTTTTTTGGTAAATTATTCACATTTTATACTTTGGGGTCTACCGTTTTCAACAGTTTTGTACATTTTTTACTAAACAATCTAAAATCCTATTTTCCCTTCACAAACCCTTTAACTCTTTTCTTTGCACCCGTTTTTTACTTCTACAAAAGTTAATATTCTAGTTTGTGTCTCTGATACTATTGTGTACTTTTCTTATTTTAAAAGTTTATTTACACATTCCTTATCTCAAAATTATAGTTATTAAACATATAAATTGATTTACTTTAACTTAATAAACCTTTTTATGAACTTTTAAAAGAATAGTTTTTCAAATAAAACAGACAATTTTTCTTTCAACACCTAAATCGTTCATTTTCATTATTCTATACATATAATTTGAGTTTACAACATGATATACTCTAAACTTTTAGGATAAACTATAGTTTTTCACGTTTGTCTTGTAGGATTACATGGTATTGACGAGTGAGTACTGTCATGCCTCGTTTAAGGTTATCACATTAGTTAGATATCTAAAATTTGATAGTTGATATAAAACTCTTACGTGTAACATTACTAGCAAATAGAGGCGAAACCAATTTATTATTTCCATAAATATGTACATGAAAGATATCAATGTTAAAAATATTTATACAAAGGTAATCAATTTTTAATAAAAAAAATGAGACAAATAAAATGATTTTCATATAAAATTAAAAAGAATATGAGTTTACTAAGGATAGAATCTCTTATTCGATCATGGGTGGCTCCACCATCGGATAGCCAAATGATATTTATTTTTGTTGACACTACTCATTTAATTTCTTCTCTTCTAAAATGCTCCTAAAACGTCCGACAGTCGCATTCAAATACTCGAAATGGAGGAGTTATGATAATGTAATGCAGAGATGGTTGTTGACAATTTTGGAATAAAGAAAGATCTACAATGTAATGTATTCTTCTAAAATTAAGCTGAGTGTACTTAAAAGCAGTAATTGAGCTAGATAATTTTCGGACCAGTCAGCAATGGAGACAGTCTATTAATTTAAGAGGGTTATACATTAAATGATAAAAGTTTTTAAAGGACTTATGTAAAGTTAAATCAATTTTTTAATAAAGACAAAATGTGAAAAAAGTAAAATATTTAAAGATAAAATTAAAAAAAAAATTCATTGAGTACATAAATCCTTACTCTGTCCCTTGTGCCAGTATGATTAAAAATAGATATATTTTATTTTCTTGTCAAATAGGGGTGTGCGTGTGTGTGTGTATACATATATTAAGTCTTCATTGGAGGCGCAATTATACAATGGATTTTAAAAAGTTGAATGTGACCTCTGGTCTCAGTCATTACAAGTTATTTTTTTCTTCATATAATGGAATCCCATTATAAGATGGCTGTGTAATGTCAAAACATCTGGTAAATAAAACCATCCTTTAATCCATTGAGATCCCACTTTTAAAATATTTCTTCTCTTCCAAACAACTTCTGAAACGATGAACAATCACATCGATGGTTGAGAATATGGCTACATAATAAGATTTTTTTTTTTTTAACATGTAAAACGCAAAATATTACTATAATAAAGGGGGGGGGGGGGGGGGGGGGGGGAGGGGAGGGGGGAAGGAGCCTACATTGCATATAATTTGATTGATATGATAGTGCTTACAACAAGTACTTAACTTTGGTAATACAGAGCCGATATTCATAAAGGATACATTCCTGACATGAAATGTACGGGTCCCTTATTTATCATGTATATTATATTTGGGACTTACTACTACCATGTTGAAAACATATATTACCTCCACATAAAATACTGATCAAACAAATTAAATGCGTACATAGATAAAAGATCAAATAAATATTAATTATATAACATCAGTTATATTTAACATCACATTTTATTATATAATGAGCCTTATAGTATGTGACTCATATAAGATCTTTGACATCACATTTTATTATATAATGAGCCTTATACATCACATTTTATTATATAATGAGCCTTATAGTATGTGACTCATATAAGATCTTTTTTTAAATAGTTGTGATATTTAATACCAGTGATATGATATAATTGCTGAAACCATGCAGAGTGTTCACATGCATGGAAGTTCTTCAGGATTTGGAGAAGCAAAGGACAGAAACTTCATATCTTTCTCCAAAGCAGCCACTTGTTTCTCTTCCAGCGTCATAAAGGCTTCAATTCCTTTACCTCCTTGTTTATCAGCAAACAAAACAACATTCGAGAACTCAGAACCAACCTTCCCATGTGCTCCGACCCAAATTGGCTTTCCCCACCCAAAATTAACCTCATTAAAGAAACCTCCCCAGTTCGAGAATATATAAATATCCGGTGCATTTTCAGGCTCCGAAGAAAGGATCTCTTCCATTTGATCGAAGAACTCCGACACGGCTGCAAAGCCATCCTCACTTTCCAAACTCTCCAAGTACTCGTTGCTGAAGTTTGCAAATGATTCCCTCAATGTCACCACTAGTTCTTGCAATTCCGCGTCGGCTGCCCTATTGGAAGCAGCTCTTGTCCACCAAAACAGATTTCCAATAGCGGTGTTCAATACTCGGGACTTCACTCTAGGCCTCATGTTCGTCGCATGGGCTACTATCGAAGCCCTAGCGGAACCCGACACTTCCTTGGAAGCCGCAGCCATGTGTTTCCACACAAAACACGTCACGGCCTCATTGCGTGTTGGCTTTGGGACTTCTTCGCTTTTCGCCATCTCTCTCAAAGTGGCGACGGCGTCGGCATTGAACACGAATCTTCTCGTGATGAAATTACCTTTCTTGAACCACAACTTGTACATTAGGGTTTTGTATTTTTGGGGAAAATTCTCTCTCGGTGGGAAGACTATCGGTGCGTCAGAGAGATTAGGTTTGATGATTTTATGAGGAGCGCCTCTGAATGCTGTGGCCCAAGACATGAGGAAATGGCTCAAGGTTCCTCCATCGGCAACCTTGTGGCCCAAGGAAGTACTAATTGCTATACCATCGCAGGCGAAGACATTCACTTGGAAGCCAATTTGGGGTTTCGAATCATCGGTTTCGTTGCGAAAAGGAGGGAACGGAACAAACTGGTCCAACAGCTCGTTTTGTCTGAGCTTAAAGTACTCGGCCAAGGTGCAACTGACATTGGCTTCGACATAGACGACTCCAGCATCGAATTCGTCTACGTAGAGATTATCTTTAGTTCTCCCCGAAAACGGGTAGAACAAAGTTAGGGTTTCGGAGAGCGACTTCTTGAGCTGGGCTAGGGTTTGGGGGACATCGAAGTCTGGATCGGCAGTGCGGTAGAAGACCATGATTGAGGCGTAGGTGAAGGGAGTGATCTGATCGAAGAGACAAAGTTTGTGTGATTTTAGATGGTGATCAAGTGGCAAGGAAGATGGCTTGAGGGTTTCTCTTGAAATGATGCTAACCTCCATAGTTCACCAATTAGTACTTTTGGAAGCAATTAACAAAGAATACAAATTTGTGCTTTGTAAGCTGATGTTTTGTTCTGAGTCATCTTCGTTTACGTCAAGAAATAAGGGTATTTATAGACCTTTTGTGGGTTGTGATTTAAGGGTCATTTGGTTAAGAAGAAGAGTTCAATTTAGCTTAAGAAGTTAATGGCCCTGGCCCATCTGTGACCTAATTTTGTAAATATTAATGAACAAGTCCCTGCTTGTCTCCCCTAACTATTTATGTGTAACATCGACAATACATTAAAAGCTCTCATCATGTGCGAGTGACGTATATACATACTAGTTTGTGGGAAGCACGTTTCGTGTTTCTTTTATTAAAAAAAAATCATTTAAATTATATTTAACAAAATATTTGTATCTTAATATAAAAAGATATAAATCTAATGTAGTATTTTCCCTATATAAAACAATAACATCGTAAATTTTTTAAAATAAAAGTATAAAATTTATATGAGAGTTACGAAATTCAAAACTATCAATTATATATTGTAAATAATTAATGATGTGAAACACAAACACACACCAAAGAAACGAATGAAAATTGAAGAACCAAATGCATATTTTCTTATTTATATATTATAGATATATATTATAAAGATTTACAAGTTGAAATACTTATGATAGTAAAAAGAAGATCTGAGTCATAATTTAATCACCAATCTAAACTTCAAATTTAAAAGAAACGCATCGCCCTCCCACTTATCAAGATTTATAATTTTAGAGATGAAATTTTGGGGATGTTTTGTTTGAAGTTGAGATGAGTTTTGAAAATATGGATTTAGGATAAAAGTACTTAAAAAAAAAAAGTTGTTTTGGGTTTTATATTTGATAGAAGAATAATTGGGTGTAAAAAAAATGTTTTGATCATGTATATTTTGTTGATTTAATAATTAAAAAAAAAAAAAAAAAAGACAAAAGCTTAAACTTTTGTCAAAAAATTTTTTTTTTTTTTTGTGAAATAGGGAACTTTGAAAAAGTAAGCTTTAGAATCCAAATGCAATCCCGAACTGGCCTTCTAAAAAGTACCACCAAATAGGCTCATAAATAACCAAAATTAAACAACAAACAAAAAAACAAAACAAAACGTGAACTTTGGAGAACATTTTTCTAATAATAACATAAGCGTTCAAAAAAATCCTTGATAAATTGGAAAAGAAAAAAAAACTAATTTGACAATTAGGGAGAATACTCATTAGGGTTGTAGTTGGAAAATATGTTAGAGGACTATATCAAAAAAAATATTTAAGTTTGTTAATTTGCTCAGTTTGCCAGTTTACTATACAAATTAACAAGTTATTTTTAAGTTCTACTTGTCATAAACATCAAGAAGTGTAATAAATATTTCTGTAATATCATAAAGTTATAGAATATGCTACTCCAATATAGAGAAAAAACTTTGGTCACAAGTGTTTGATATAGAATTCAAATAATAAATTAATTCACCTAAAAGAATCTAATATGCATATTTTCACAAGTATCATGAATTAAAAATATATATATAATACGAATAAAATTGTTTTTGTAAATTAGTTACGAAAGGCTCAAAAAACTCAGTGAGTCCAAAAAATCTAAAGACAATAACAATTGCGTGCTTATATAATCTTGTCTCAATAATTAATGTTCTACAATAAAACAATATATTGTAACTTAATAGAAAGATATAAGAACTACAAAAAATACAAAAAGTAAAAGTAAATAGGTTATTCTATTTAGGCAATGAATGGTAAGTAAATAGATTAGATTAACAAAAGACAAAAATTGTGTTGCTCCAATATAAGGAAAAAACTATATATGTTTGTGTGTGTGTGTGTACACACACATTCAAGTTTAGTGAAAGGACAAAAGGGGGTAAACAAAACAAAATAAAATTGTAGTTTTGTATATGCATTCAAGCCATTGAAGTGTGAATACGTGGAATATCAACGTGGCATAAGAGGATGAAGAACAAAAAGAAAAAAAAAACTCTTTTTATTAGTGAAGTGCGCCTTTTTATGAGTGAAGTGCAAAAACATCCTCTGTTTATATAGAAACACACAAACCAGAGATTAAAACAAAAAAGAAAAAGAAAAGAAAAAAAGCAAGCAAGTTGGAATAAAATTTTTTGGGGGCTTGACATATAATTTCTAAGGTGTACTGATTTATGCGTCGTTTGGTGAATGAGTTTAAACTCAAATTTTTTTATCTCAGTTTTTGTCTTTTTCTAAAAAGTCAATAAAAATTATAACTAATTTTTAAAAAGTCAATCAACTCAAACTTAAATATTTCAACTCAAACCGTTTCATTAAATGGAGCCTTAGTCTTTACAAGTGATAAACTTTATCATTTCAGCTGAACTAGAAGAAACTGCAAGAATTTATTTGAATATATGTAACTAACCATTTTCAATCCGGAAAAAAAATGTTTTTTTCTACTTTTTTTACTTTCTTTCTCTGTTTATATATTTATTACATAGAAACTTGCTTACGTTTAAAAAAAATGTTATGGATATTGTACTTATTTTAAAAGCAAAAACCGACAAAAAAAAAAGGATTATTTTAATTAAACTTGTGATTTTCCCCATGAATTCCAGCTGATTTCCCACTTGTACGAATCCAACTTCTTCACAAACTGTAGGGGATTTATTGAAAATTAAAATAAAAAACAGAGGATACTACAAAGGCGGAAGAAAGGACGAGGCATGTTTGGCACTGTACTTAAGGATAGATTCCACTCCTTTCGAATGATGTCTGGGTACAATGCAGGTTTCATGGCGACCTAACCTCTAGGATTCAATGACCTCAGTTTTGTTAAAGTGCATGCACTTCCAAATACTTTGAACCTCCAGCAAGAGTAAGACAACAGAGAATAAGACAACAAAGAATATAGAACAAAAAGAATTGGAACAAAACACTCGTTTTTTCACGTTCAACTCATGAACTTTTAGTAAAGAGTTTGGCAAATATATTACATGAAAGAGAATTGTTTGAGGTCTATTTTTCTGTCTAAGACTGACGACCGATCTCAACATATGAATACATATGCACACATTAATGTTCTTATTTAGGGCATGTTTGGTATACTGCATTAACACTTCATATTGTATTATTTAAAATACTATAATGTTTGACAACATCATTATATTATATAATTTAATACTAAATCAAAAATTAATAAAATATATATTGTGATATCTTTACGACAAAAAGCTTATGTATTATGGTCGATTGTATAATTTTATCTAAATGATTATATCAAAAAATAAAATATAATGAATTTCAATATGGAGGTTGGGTCCGGTTTATAGACGAGAGTCGGGTCAAGTTTCGATATGACGTCGAGGGTCGAGTTTGGGTTTCAACTAATAAAAGTTATAAACATTTTCAACTGGAAAGTGATGTACGGAAAATTAATGCTGATGAATGAATGCACGTGTTACATGCATAAATGGAGAAGATTTAAAATAAAAAAGATAAAAGTTGCAGACATGAATTGACATGTTCTTTAATTAATGTTTGTGTGTCATGTGTTCAGCATGCCACATGCCGATGGCCAGTACGTAGCCTCGATGGTTGGATATGTGCTAAGTACTGTTTGTTAGAGTAAATCACTATTTTTTCTTAAGATAAAAAAAATCAAGAAGGTAAAACGAAAGTTGTTCTTAAATCGATTATAGATATGTTATGAGAATATAGCATATGATGGCTTATATGTCATAGATAAAAGCAATTTAAAGCTTTCGTAATTCGATGTCAAGAATTCAGCTTTGAGTTTAAATAAATTTGATTATTTATTTATTTATTATGAAAACAAATATTATATCGGGTTTCTTTACTAGTTTATAGAATTCCTAATAAGAAAATTGGGATAATTCTCGTACTATAAAATAAGTTGGAATTCACCCAAAAGTCATAAGATATTACTTGATAATATTTTAATATAACATTTTTCAAATAAACTAAGAGTAACATAAATATAACAATTTAATGTCAATATTAGGATTGTGAATTATAATTTGGACAAGGACATGAGATTGATAATCTCATTCGCCAATCCCAAATTAGTACGGGAACCACCACTTAAAAATAAAATGAGTAAGTAAACAAGATATTGACTTTTATTCTCTACTTATGATAAATAAACATACCTTTAATGTAACCACTCTTTTCAGTGATTTGATTGTGGCTAATCCATGGGTCTTGTCAGTTTGTTTAGTGGTTTCAATCGATTCTAATACGTGGATTGCTATGATTTGACTTATAATTTTGCCCTCCCAATTAATGGGAGAAACTTTCACTTTGACACACAATTTAATTTATAATTGTCCTCCCAATAAATGCAAGAAACTTTCACTTTCGATTGATTCATACAACGTGCTAAGAAGGCTTTACTTCAAAGGCATAGCTAGTCTAAGAGGAGCGACACAATTTTACAAGACCACGCTAAATTCTAATCCTTAAACATTACGCAACAACTTGATCTACTAGGACAAGCAATCGTCCGTAGTAGTTTATATATGTAACCAAGAGGATGTTGCGAGTAGATCAAAATAATACTAATTTTTAAATACTAATTTTCATTATTTTATATGTAACCAAGAAAATGCACGTGTTGGATATATCCACCTACTGGATACAAGACTTTTCATAAATACTAATTTTTAAGCACATGCTTCGCATGCGTGGATTTAAAGTATTGAATCTTTTAAAAGAATATATAATATATATTCAAATGTTTTTTTTTAAGAATTAGCAAATGTTAAATTTTTGAGTAAATCAATATCTATTCTTAATTTGTTGTCTCCTAAAGAGTTTAACAAATTCAAGTAACCAATAATTAAAAGGGAACATAACCATTTGAAGAATTTTAAGGAAAAAGAAAAATTTTTGTTGACATATTTGAAAAGAAAGTTATTTACATAGGACAAATTGAAAAACGAAAAATTATTTTAATGAGCCAACTATAAATATGTAAACTTTTTGAGGAGAAAAAGTAAAATAAAAAACTAAAACAAAGAATAAGAAAAGCAACTCAATAAAAAAGAAAAATAAAAAAAGTTCATAAAAAGATAAAATAGAAAGACCAAATTTTTAAATAGTTTCAAAAGAGAACATCTCCTTTATAATATATATATATATATATATATATATATATATATATCTATCCACGACGCTAAAGATCAAGGGCTTGGGGGCCCCCTCAACTTGTTATGTTCTTCTATGTAACCGACGTATTTTTGTATAATTTTAAAGTAGGCTCCTTAAGTCTCCTCTTAAATTTGTCTTATTTCTTTTAGCCTATATATTTTTATGCAAAAACCCCCAACCTTAAACACTTAGAGCTAGCATCATCAAATACGTTATTTTTACGTTTTTTAGCATTGACATTACCACTTACGCTAGATATAATCATATTGAATACTTTTTTCATAAATAATTAATGGCTAGCATTATTTAATAAGGCATATTTATATTTATTTATCTATCTCTTTTGTTTATTTGCTTGATTTTTCTGACAAATATGTAAATCTGTTTTCAAGACCAACGGAGTACTTAACAACCCCTTAAATTTTTCTTGAAAAAAAAAAAATTTTAAAAACCCTTAAATCTTCATCAATAAATATATCCATATATACTACAACAAAAATTGCTTTTCATGACATAAAATTTATGACATTTTTTATAAAATGTCATTAAAAGATCCATACAACGACATTAAATATTTAAATGTCGTTAAATCCATTATACAACGACATTGTTTCAAAAAATGTCACAGAATGTTATTTTATTAATAAAATGGTATGAATTAAAATTTTTATATTTTGACATATCAGATCGTTAGTCTAATATTTTTAACACATTTATGTATAAAACACCAAAAAAATTATAGAGTTTTTCCTAGGTCTTAATTAGTCCAGAACAAAAAAATAAACAAATGCATATATGTTCAAAAAAAATCTAAAAATAAAATGTTCTAAACATTCTCTATGAAAAAAAAGTTTTCAAATGATTATTGAACAACAATACCCTCAATATCCTCTCTCACATAAGGCTCATCGTCATCAACATTGTCGTTGTTGAGTTTAGATATATCCCGTGCACATGTTTTGTAAGTGCTCTCATCAAACACATCAAAATCATAGAAACCTCTTGGTGGTGCTTTCATTACAACATACCAACTTGATGTATCTTTTTCTTTGGAGTAAAATATTTGGTTCGCCTGTGATGTTAAAATGAATGGATCTCGTTGAAATTGACTTTTTTCAGGTTAACCAATGTGAAGCCTTCTTCTTCTTTTACACCACCCGCAATATTAGCTCAAACGCAGTTGAATACAGCCAATTGAAATTTATGATAATCAAGCAATATTATATCCTTTACAATCCCATAATAAGAGACATTTGCAACAATATGTGGTTGGTCTCTTGTACTAGACCTACAAATTGTCTCTGCCTCTATAAAAACACTATAATCTTGTGTAGATCTTTCAACTTCGAATGCCATTGATAATATAATCAGAATATGACATGCAATAACGTCTAGGCCCCCGCGCAAAACATCTTAATCTGTCTGAAGCTGTAGTTATACAAGGGTGGTTTGTACTCTGCAAAATATATAAAGCATATTAAATCTCAATAACATAATAGAACTGGAAAATAAATATGAATTAAAATTATTTTTAATATAACAGATCTTACAATTTTATTCTATAACCATGAAGAAAATATCTCCGAATGTATCTTATCACGGACTAAACGCTCATCATAATGTTTTAGTTCGTCCATGTGCATTCCATAGTTAAATAAGAAAATTTAAAGTATTAATTGAAATATAAATGATTGAAAAATAAAATTTTTTTCTATAAATTAAAAAAAAAAAAAAAAAAGGATGTTGTTACACTTACTGAAGATATGGCTCAACTTCTGCAATGTTAAACACTACATATCTATGGACAATCTTCAGCATTTCATCAGTCATCGTTTTTGGATTTCCCTTAGAAATAGGGCATCCCTCTAATATATGTAAATTTATATACAACAGCATAAGTTGGAATCTCAAGTAAATACAAATGGATTTATATACAACAATCTATCTAGTAATCTATTTGTCATGAAAAAAAAATAGTGAAACGTGAGAACATATAGTGAAAAGTATAAAAATTCAGAACCGTAGGAGTTGAGAGTTCCACATAGTCACACCAAGAATTAGCGCCCTTTTTTTTTTTTTTTTTTTTTGAAAACCGAAAATTTATATGGACTAAAATATTGAGAGTTCAAATCGCAAAATGAAACCATACCTTTCCTGAAGTATTGGCTTGGATTCTTCTAACTGATGATTTTACTCAAGCTTCCAGCAGTTCTAGAAGCTGGGTTAGGACTTTTCTAAGTTGAATTTGCAATTCATTAGATTGTTTCCTCTGCTCTTCTGTTGTAGGTAGTCTTGCTCCCCTTTTGTGCGGAAAAGTGAACGAAGTAGAAAAGAAAAAGAAGAATAGCAAAAATACCAAAACTATAGTTATAAAATTTTCACTTATTAAAAAGGTAATTTGACTAAGTCAAACGGTTATGGCTGACCAATCTTAAAGAAAATGAAATTAATAACAATCAGCTTGAAGTGCAATTAAATCCTAAAATAAGCCTAATTTAAAATTTAAAAGCCCTAACCAAAATATCTCAAGTCCAAAAGTATCCTAAAATACTCAAACATAAAAAACCTAAATAACAAAAGTAATAATGCTAAAGTTTAAATTAAAATTCAAATCTTCCTTCCTAAACTGAAAACATCTACAATCTTTGTCAACATGATTGTTCGCATCAAGTGTCCCAAATGCCCCAAAGAAAAGCTGAAGAAGAAGAAGGGAAAAAAAAAAAAAAAAAAAAACAATTAAAAGAATATCAACAATAACTAAATTGTACGATCTCTAATCATTTCAAAATATATAAAAAATATTTATATTACCTTTTTTCTAGTCGAAACTAATATACTAATGGGGCCATGCTATTGTGCTCCTCCTTCGAATGTCGAAACAGTGGGACATTAGGCCTTAGTATTTCCTTGACCCATACTTTATAGCAATCAGGACCAAAAGGGACATGGTGCACAAATGCTTGGGATCAGTAGATGCAATTTCTGCCGTTGCAACAAACTCTCCAGTTCCCACCCAATGTAGTAATCTACATTTGGCATTAACTTCTGGAACATTTGGGATATGTGCAAGATCTTCCGTATTCTACGTTATAAAAGAAAAAGAAAAAAAAAAAAAAGTTCAAATGATATATATAACAATAGTTTACATTTAAAAAATAATAATTTTAACTCAATACTGTTGTAAATAATATATCTGTCATGAAGACTCATTGTCATCATTTACATCATCTTCCATCATGGCATTTTGGTTCTACATAATTTAACACGTAAAAAATATAAGTTTTAGAATTAATCACCAATAATTCTGTTTTAAGAGTTTAATTAAAAAAACATTAAAATTAATTGAGAAAAAAAAATAAGTTCAGTTATAGCAAAGTAATGAATTTAGAAATTTACTTTGTTACGAATAGAACTTGAAGCCCGCATCTCCTCCATTTGCTTTTCCATAATTTGAGTTGTTGCAGCTCCTCTTCCATATTTTTCCTCCATGCGTAATCAGTCCCTGAGCCTCTAGAGTTTTTAATGTCACTCCAAATCCCCGGCCTCTTATACATCCAGGTTGTTCAGGACCTAGAACTCTAGCCAGTTCATCTTCTGTTATGGTGAGTGATTCCTCATCATCGGCGGACTGCGAATCTTCTTCAACTCTATCTAAACAAATAAATTTAGGATATTTTTGCGATAATTATTACATGTCAACACAGACAATAAAAGCATGCAGATTATTTTATAAGCTTGTTGCTTAGTACCACATTAAAAAAATAAAAAAGGTCAAAATGATTATATAAAATGTTTTTATCCGTAATTTAAATATTAGAATAAAGTTTATAGTGTCTTATAAAAATTTTAACACATATTTTAACTTGTATTGATAAGAGTTTATCTAAAATAATTATATAATATGAAATTAACTAGACGCTTTTTTAGAGAATTGAAACGCTTTTGATATAACGTTTCGAGAAGTAATTTTGCATTCAAAAAGTCAAAAACAGCTTTTAATAATTCATATGCTAAACAGACTCTAAAGTTAACTGTCCATTTCCCAAGTATGAAGCTCATCACGAGTGTATTAAGATTTGAGAATTAAACTTCAAAAAATAATCAAATAAATTGATATATAATGGGAGAAAATGTGAACATAAATCTTATAATATTTATTAAATTTACATATAAATCCTCCATTAAACTAGGACATTCCTCTTTTATATTTTCCTTATAATAGGTCCCTATCAAAAGCAACTTGTTGTCTAATATTTATATTTCTTTGTTTTTAGTATTACAATGAAAATTGGTCATTTTTTTAAATGATTCATCTTCTTTGGGCATCATGGCAGCAAATCTAGTACTGAAGATTTTCTTATGCTTATATATAATAAGATATATCAAATCAAATATATATTTTTTGAACTTGAGGATGAGAGATTCAAACTCTTTATCTCATAATAAAGTTAGATGTGAAATTATCGTAAGCTATATTTACAATCATAAATTAATTAATCTTTATGAAATAAAATTTTCTTCAGAATGGTTTATTTTTAATTATTAGTGTTTTATTTTATTTTGATTTGGATACATGATTTTTTTATTTCATAACATTTATGATTTAATGTCATATTA
This sequence comes from Ficus hispida, assembly GCA_025413025.1. Classification (NCBI taxonomy): domain Eukaryota; kingdom Viridiplantae; phylum Streptophyta; class Magnoliopsida; order Rosales; family Moraceae; genus Ficus; species Ficus hispida. Next base: position 7,286,441 of record CM046364.1, on the reverse strand, counting down.
ACATGTTTATCCTATACATTCTATTTATAAATAAAAAGAAGTTGATAAATATTAATTCAAAGCTATTAAAAAACCAAACCAAACCAAACAAATTATTGATGGTTTGATTTTGATCTCTTAAATAATTTAATTTAGGTGGTTGCAGACATAATCTGACAATAATATCACATCTACCTGTACCTAAAATTATAAAATTCGAATCCCCAAGCCAACTTAAAAAAAAAAAAAAAAAAAAAAAAAAAAAAAAAAGTTAGATTGAAAATCTTCAAACTTATATGTGTTCGGTTTAGTTTGCAATTCACCTAAAATAAACGGGTTGTTGGTTTGATTGAACCCCCTAACTCCACTTCTAAAAACATTTTTAAAAAAAATTTTCCAATCGTAGCCTTGCCAAATAACGTTTTTTTCTTAGTTAGTCAAGGGAGAGACTTTGCAGATTACCCATACACACACACACACACACACATACACATATCCTTGTGTAATCAAGTTTTGTTGTTACTATAAACCATGATATTTGTAATTGTGACGTGACCAAAAAAGAGAAACTTAACATAATTCTACTCTGAACAACATATATATCACACATACTATTATTTTGATTCAATATTAAAAAAAAAATGCTAATTTAAACCCCCTCAAAATAAAAGACGATTGTTGTTATACATAAAGATAGTACTCCAGACGAGCCAAGCAAGCTAGCAAGGAAATGAGCGGAACTCTAACTCCTGGATCAAACCATATATATATATATATATATATATATATATATATAAATAATTTGATGATCAAGTGGTTTGAGTTAAAACTGTTGAGACCATAGTGTTGATGCCACACATGCCCATGGCCTCGGCAGAGCCTGTAATATCCATTCTCCCCCCACTGCTTCCCCCACGAGTTCTTGATGATCCAGTAAGGCTTGTATCCAAACCTCAGAATCGAGTAACCTCTCGACCCGTATCCGACCATCAGCACGCCGTGGTTCACCCATCTCTTCCCGCAGATTAGCGGACACGACACTCCTCCGATATACGTTTGCATGAACACGGCATTCAGCCCCACTGCACATATATATGTGTGTATTTATCTGTGTCTGACTATACATAAAGACACAAATAAAACATAATATGGCATCATATTTCTCGGTGCACTTACTGTGTTTAATGGATTTCATTAAAAAAAAAAAATGTCACATTTTATGCACTAATTGAGTCGGGCATTTCTAAACAAAAGTCGAAACAATATTTAACCATTGAACTCAATTTCTCCATCTTTTTTTTGGTCCTATACTCCTATTTAAGCAACGTATCGTCGCAGATTTTAAATTTTAAATATAAATAAGTTAAACTTGGACAAAATAAACTAAATTCATTCTCAATTTAGATGGTGTATAATTGAGATATTGATTAGTACGACACCAAAACTTGATAAATGATTCGAGACATAGTACAATAGAACTACAAATTAAGGCTACAACAAAGATATGCCTGCGAGAGGACCGTGGTAGACTAGATTCGCAGCAATCTGGTTCTCATCGATTGGAATGTTGGTAAAATTGGCAACTCTTACGGCCACTTTATCAGGTTTAAATTTGCACTCGCCCTTTTTTCCGGTGTAGGGATATGAACTCTCGTCTTCTATTCCTCCTGCCTCCATCAAATACTTGTAGGCATTCGTCATCAGCCCTCCACCGCAACCATTGTCACATGCATCCTTCTGCTTCGCATCGCACTTTGCGAAAAGTTTCAAAATCAAAGAAACTTCAGATCAGAGAGAGCTCAATATCATATATATGTTTAAAGTTTATAAATTTATGATTATTATACACATATATGCAAATAAGGGCTAATAGTTAACCGTGTGATCGCAATCCACTAGCTATTGTTCACTGAGATTGAGAAGCTTCCCCGTTGCAACAAAATTCGCTCCTTCAACAGCCCCTGTGGTGCTGAAAGCCCAGCATGATCCACACGCACCCTGCATCAACAACATATATGTATAACCATTTTCAGCAAACATATATGTGTGTGTGTGTGTATATATATATATATATATATACATGACCATGTAGAGCTTATAGTACTAGTAATCATAAGGGTTAATAATTCACAAATACTAGAGCTGTAAACCCCGAAAAATCGAGTTTTCGATGGACAGCAAAGCGGAATAGTAATAAAATAACTAGTTTGTGAAGTAACGAAAATGGACTTGTATCTTGCACATAATTAAATTAACAGAACTAGAACAGAGGTATTCAATTCAACCAATCCAAAACCAATTTTTCCAGAGCTACTCATGCCAAGTGATGGGAACTATGCATCTATTTTGATTACATTTTTTCCTCTAAGAAAAAGTTAGGTTATATTTTAACTAAAATACAATAAAATAATCAGTATTATTTAATTAAACAAAGTAAAATATTTAATAAACAAAATATACACATTAAAAAAAACTACAATACTAGACATATGAAATTGACAGCTAATTACAAAAAGACTACTGCTATATATGTGAACAAAATTGTTTTCTAACGATCATAGATATTATGATTTTTTTTTTCTTTCTATAGTAAGAAATTCTATTTTGGACTAGAGGTACCATTCAATAGTCTGATTTATTACCTGATTTATAACCGAAACAGTTATGCGGAAAGATTTTAATATTAATACTCATAAATCAAATCGCTAATAATGGATTATGCTTTTACAGTAATTTTTTATTTTTTAGGTATCACAATGACAGTTATAATGAACTATGGTTTTACAGTAATTTTTTATTTTTTAGGTATCACGATGACTGTTATATCCTTTTTATGATTAATATGATGACTGTTGTATCCTTTTTATGATTAATATGGAGTAGTTTATTTTCTTTCTTACTCTAAATTATTTAGTTAGTAATGTAATTAGCTGACTGCTCACGTTTTAATTCAATTTGCCATTTGAATAGAAAAAGACTATCTGTCAGTTGAAATAATTTTTTCACCGTTGATTGTATATTTTAAATACTTTCACATCTCTAAAAAAATTTCAAATCATTAAAAATTTATGCTTTATTTAGCACATTGGTTTAACCCAATTTAAACTGTATTATTTTGATTAGATTTTTATCTTTTTTTAAATAATCAATAAAAATTATAATTATAATTGATTTTTAAAATATTAACCAAACTTAAATATTTTAACTCCAACTAACAAACGATGGAAGCCATGCTTAATCTAACAATTGTACTGAGTGCTCACCTGCATCTTAACATCAGTAACAGCGCCCTTTTCTCTCCAATCAAAACTCTCAGGCAATTTGCAGCGGCCGACCTCCACATTCTACGCCACTGCCGCCGAAGAATCCTTGGCAAGGTTTCCGTAACTGAAGCCAGGGCCGCCGCCGAAGCCCGTGTACAAGCGCTCGAACTCGTCCTGGGCGAGGTCGGAGAAGAGCGTGACGCAGTGGGATCGAGCGCCTGGTGCCCTCACCATGTTCCTGGCGAAGATCCCGAGGCGCCGCACGTACTCCTCCCTGCTATGATACGCCTTCCCGTACTTCTCCATGAACCTCCTGAACTTCTTCTCCGTCCCCAGAAGCTCGTTTCCCTGGAAGTATCTCCGGTGCGTTACGCCATCACCACACTCGTCTGTGACTTGGTGTATTACTGGGTCGTCGGCGTATTCTAGAGCCATGGTGAGTGTGAGAGTGAGTGCGCAGGTTAAGGCTCCTGCGACCACGGCGTACGTTAGTCCCCCCATCGATCTCCTCCCGCTGCTAGCTCCTTTTGCTGCCTTTCCTTTCTTCTTCTCCTTTTTATTTACATATATATATATATATATATATATATATATTTTGTTTTCCTGGTTTGTTCTTCTTCCGGCTTGCCATGTCAGAATATATATTCCTGTTTTTGTTGTATTACTATTTTACCCTCTCATGAAAACGGAAGAAGACTTTTTTCAATTTCTAAAAAGACGAAAAGATGCTTCGGGAGGGAGGCTTCCTGTTGGGATAATTAGGGCTAATTTAGTAATACTATTGGAGATTCTAAAAATATTTTATACAAATTATAATGTAAATATTATATTTAGTAAAAATGTTTAAAAATTATTTACATAAATATCTATGTATTTTAATAATTATTTGTAGAAGTTATGATTTATAATTTTTGTTTTTAATTTCTACGTCTTTTTATATTAACAAGTAAAAGTAAAAATTCTATTAAAAAAATACAGCAACTTTAAATTAAGAGCCCGTTTGGATGGATTGATGAAGACGGAGTTTTGTTGTTGGGATTTTTAGAGTTTAGATGAAAATTTGAGTTAAAAACTTTTGAGAAAAAAAATTTGTCTTTAGAGTTTTGTGTTTAGTGGAAGAATAATTAGAAAAAAATATATATGTTTTGTGATGTGCGTTTTGTAATTTTTATCTTAAAGAAATGTAAAATAATTAATTTTTGAGAAAAAACAACACAAAAAAACGTTTGGATTTCGTTCATTTACAAATCAGACGGTCCATTGTTTGGAAAAGTGCCCCTAAAACGGGACCTTATCATTAGTTGAAAAACGAAGGGACAAGATGGTCTTTTGATAAATTTTCTAATCGAAAAATTAGGGTATTACTTTAAATGGAAGACAATGTGAAAAGGTGCCCTGCATGCAGAGACGTTTGGTTTGGAAGCATCAAACACGTGGAAGTTGCACCGTTTTCTTTTTCTTTTCCTTTTTCTTATTTTCTTTTCTTTGCCATATTTTATTTATTTATTTATTTTTGGATAGCATTCATATTTTATTCTTTTTTGGTAAATTATTCATATTTTATACTTTGGCGTCTACCGTTTTCAACAGTTTTGTACATTTTGAAGTTTACACATATATATCCTTTAAAAAATCGATAAATATATTTTTTGTCTAGAACTTTTCTCTTGGTTAAAGCCTCAGATCCGGGAACTTTTTGTCCATTACATGGTCGCGGTGTGATAAGAGGGAAAGAAAATAGGATGAAAAAAAAAAAGATTTGAGGGAGAGAAATTGTGAAAGGAAGAGAAGAAAATAAATTGATAAGAGATAAAGAAAAGAGGAAGAAATAAAATGGACATGAGGAAAAAGCAAGTACGAAGGGAAGCGAAGAAATTGATTTTCCTTTTAATTTGTCTAATACATGATATTAATTTAAAACTAAGGATAGAAAGCAAATTTAACTCCATATATAAGTTAGTCAAGTTTTTCCTATCAAATCTATTCACTTTTGAAAAGATAAAAAATGGTGAGACCCATAAATTAATTTTCTCTTAACTTTTATCTTCTTTTTACTTTTCTCTCCTACCAAATAATCTAAAATCATATTTTCCCTTCCCAAACCCTTTAACTCTTTTCTTTACTCCCGTTTTTCACTTCTATAAAAGTTTATATAGTAGTTTGTGTCTCTAACATTATGGTGTACTTTTCTTATTATAAAAATTAATTTACTCATTCCTTTATCTCAAAATTATAGTTATTAAACATATAAATTGATTTACTTTAACTTAATAAACCTTTTTATGAACTTTTAAAAAATAATTTTTCAAGTAAAACTGACAATTTTTCTTTCAACACCTAAATCGTTTATTTTCATTATTCAATACATATAATTCGAGCTTACAAGATATACTCTAAACTTTTAGGATGAACTATAGTTTTTTCACGTTTGTCTTGCAGGATTACATGGAGTATATTGTCATGCCTCGTTTGAGGTTATCACATTAGTTAGATATCTAAAATTTGGAAGTTGATATAAAGATTCGTACTTGTAACATTATTAGCAAATAGAGGCGGAGCCAATTTATTATTTCCATAAATATGTACATCAAAGCTATCAATGTTAAACATATTTATACAAAGGTAATCAATTTTTAATAAGAAAAAATGAGACAAATAAAAAAGATTTACAGATAAAATTAAAAAGAATATGAGTTTACTGAGAATAGAATTCCCTATTCGGCTCCACCTTCTGATAGCAAAGTAATATTTATTTTTGTTGATACAACTCATTTAATTTCTTCTCTTCTAAAATGCTCCTAAAACGTCCGACAGTCGCATTCAGATACTCTAAATGGAGGAGATATGATAATGTAATGCAGGAATAGTTGTTGACAATTTTGGAATTAAGAAAATCTACAATATAATGTATTCTTCTAAAAGTAAGCTGAATGTACTTAAAAGCAGTAGTTAAGCTAGATAATTTTCAGGACCAGTCAGTAGTGGAGGCTGTCTATTAATTTAATAGGGTTGTACTTTCAATGATAAAAGTTTTTAAAGGGCTTATATAACATTCAATCAATTTTTTTAATAAAGACAAAATGAGAAAAATGTAAAAGTTTTAAAGTTAAAATTAGAAAATATATATATATATATATATATATATATATAGTTCATTGAGTACATAAACCCTCACTCAGTCCCTTGTGCCAGTATTATTAAAAATAGATATATTTTATTTTCTTGTCAAATAACGGTGTGTGTGTTTGTGTATATATATATATGTATATAGTAAGTCTTCATTGGAGGCACAATTATACAATGAATTTTAAAAAGTTGACTGTGGCATCTGGTCTCAGTCATTACAAGATTTTTTTTTTCTTTAAATAATGGAATTCCATTTTAGGATCGCTGTGTAACGTCCAAACAACTGGTAAATAAAACTATCTTTTAATCCACCGAAACCGTACTTTTAAAATATTTCTTCTCTTCCGAACAACTCCTGAAATGATGGACAATTACATCGATGGTTGAGAATTTGGCTACATAATAAGATTTTTTTTAACATGTAAAATGTAAAATATTATTATAATAAAGGGGAGAACAAAAAAAAAAAAAAAAGGAGCCTACATAAGTTTGACAATGCATATAATTTGATTGATATGATAGTGCTTGTACTACAAGCACTTAACTTTGACAATACAGAGTTACAGACCGATATTCATAAAGGATACATTCTTTACATGAAATGTACGAGTCCCTTATTTAGCATGTATATTATATATATGGGACCTACTACTACCATAATGAAAACATATATTACCTCCACGTAAAATACTGGTCAAACATATTAAATACATAAAAGATCGAATAAATAATAATTATATAACATCAGTGTTATTTAACATCAGACTTTATTATAGAGTGAGCCTTACAGTATGTTACTCATATGAGATCTTTTATTTAATAGTTATGATATTTAATAGCACTGATATGATATAATTGCTGAAACCATGCAGAGTATTCACATGCATGAAAGTTCTTTAGGATTTGGAGAAGCAAAGGACAGAAACTTCATATCTTTCTCCACAGCAGCCATTTGTTTCTCTTCCAGCGTCATAAAGGCTTCAATTCCTTTACCTCCTTGTTTATCAACCAAAACAACAAGATTCCTGAACTCAGAACCAACCGCCCCATGTGCTCCCACCCAAATTGGCTTTCCCCACCCAAAATTAACCTCATTAAAGAAGCCTCCCCAGTTTGAGAATCTATAAATATCCGGTGCATTTTCAGGCTCCGAAGAAAGGATCTCTTCCATTTGATCGAAGAACTCCAACACGGCTTCAAAGCCAACCTCACTTTCCAAGCTCTCCAAGTACTCATTGCTGAAGTTTACAAGTGATTCCCTCAATGTCACCACTAGTTCTCGCAAATCCGCGTCGGCTGCCCTAACGGAAGCGGCTCTTGCCCACCAAAACAGATTTCCAATAGCGGTGTTCAATACTCGGGACTTCACTCTAGGCCTCATGTTCGTTGCATGGGTTACTATCGAAGCCCTAGCGTAACCCGACACTTCCTTGGAAGCCGCAGCCATGTGTTTCCACACAAAACACGTCACGGCCTCATTGCGTGTTGGCTTTGGGACTTCTTCGCTTTTCGCCATCTCTCTCAAAGTGGCGACGGCGTCGGCATTGAACACGAATCTTCTCGTGATGAAATTACCTTTCTTGAACCATAACTTGTACATTAGGGTTTTGTATTTCTGGGGAAAATTCTCTCTCGGTGGGAAGACTATCGGTGCGTCAGAGAGATTAGGTTTGATGATTTTATGAGGAGCACCTCGGAATGCTGTGGCCCAAGACATGAGGAAATGGCTTAAGGTTCCTCCATCAGCAACCTTGTGGCTCAAGGAAGTACTAATTGCTATACCGCCGCAGGCGAAGACATTCACTTGGAAGCCAATTTGGGGTTTCGAATCATCAGTTTCGTTGCGAAAAGAAGGGAATGGAACAAACTGGTCCAACAGCTCGTTTTGTCTGAGCTTAGAGTACTCGGCCATGGTGCAGCTGACATTGGCTTCCACATAGACGAATCCAGCTTCGAATTCGTCTACGTAGAGATTACCTTTAGTTCTCCCTGAAAACGGGTAGAACAAAGTTAGGGTTTCGGAAAGCGACTTCTTGAGCTGGGCTAGGGTTTTGGGGACATCGAAGTCTGGATCGGCAATGCGGTAGAAGACCATGACTGAGGCGTAGGTGAAGGGAGTGATCTGATCGAAGAGACATAGTTTGTGTGATTTTAGATGGTGATCAAGTGGCAGGGAAGATGGCTTGAGGGTTTCTCTTGAAATGATGCTAACCACCATAGTTCACCAATTAGTACTTTTGGCAGCAATTAACAAAGCATACAAATTTGTGTTTAGTAAGCTGATGTTTTGTTCTGAGTCGTCTTGATTTACGTCAAGAAATAAGGGTATTTATAGACCTTTTGTGGGTTGTGATTTAAGGGTCATTTGGTTAAGAAGAAGAGTTCAATTTGGCTTAGCCAAGAAGTTAGTGGCCCCTGGCCCATCTGTGACACCTAATTTCGTAAATATTAACATCGACAATACATTAAAAGCTCTCATCATGTGGAGTGTCGTATATACATACTAGTTTGTGGGATGCATGTTTCGTGTTTCTTTTATTAAAAAAAAATCATTTTAATTATGTTTAACAAAATATTTGTATCTTCAAATATAAAGATATAAATATAATGTAGTATTTTCCCTGTATAAAACAATAACATCGTAAATTTTTAAAATAAAAGTATAAAATTTATATGAAAGTTATGAAATTCAAAACTATCAAGTATATATTGTAACTAATTAATGATGTTGAACACAAACACACACCAAAGAAACGAATGAAAATTGAAGAACCAAATGCATATTTTCTTATTTATATATTACAGATATATATAGTATAAAGATTTACAAGTTGAAGTACTTATGATAGTAAAAAGAAGATGTGAGTCATAATTTAATCACCAATCTAAACTTCAAATTTAAAAGAAGTGCATCAACCCTCCCACTTATCAAGACTTATAATTTTAGAGATGAAATTTTGGAGATGTTTTGTTTGAAGTTGAGAAGAGTTTTGAAAATATGAATTTAGGGTAAAAGTACTAAAAAAAAAAAAGTTGTTTTGTTCAGTTTCTTAATTTGCTCAGTTTGCCAGTTTACTATACAAATTAACAAGTTATTTTTAAGTTCTACTTGTCATAAACATCAAGAATATTTCTGTAATATCATAAAGTTATAGAATATGCTACTCCAACATAAAGAAAAAACTTTGGCCACAATTGTTTCATATAGAATTCAAATAATAAAATTAATTCACCTAAAAGAAGCTAATATGCATATTTTCACAAGTATCATGAATTAAAATATATATATAATACGAATAAAATTGTTTTTGTAAATTAGTTACAAAAGATTCAAAAAACTCAGTGAGTCAAAAAAATCTAAAGACAATATCAATTACGTGCTTATATAATCTTGTCTCAATAATTAATGTTCTACAATAAAACAATATATTGTAACTTAATAGAAAGATATAAGTACTACAAAAAATTCAAAAAGTAAAAGTAAATAGGTTAATCCATTTAGGAAGTGAATAGTAAGCAAATAGATTAGATTAACAAAAGACAAAAATTGTGTTGCTTCAATATAAAGAAAAAACTATATATGTTTGTCTGTGTGTGTGTGTGTGTACACACATTCAATTAAGCATATCCTTGCATGCGTATTACGAAGAACTAAGAAGTTTAGTGAAGGACAAAAAATTTAAAAAAACAAAAACAAAACAAAAAAACAAAACAAAATTGTATTTTTGTATATGCATTCAAGCCATTGAAGTGCGAGCACGTGGAATATAAGAGGATGAAGAACAAAAAAAAAAAATACAAAGGACATTAACTCTAATCTCAACTTTGAGTACCAAAATATATAAGTAGTTAGAAGCATTAGGATTTTCTTTGGACTTGTAAATCTACTTTGCCTGAGTAGCCCTAGCTCCGGTATCAATCTTCAGTGTTCGATTCTATCTCCAACCTATTGACGCATAGGATTGTGTTTGAAGAACAGTAGGAGCAAAAATCCAAAAGGTTTTCGTATTTCACAAGGAATGAAAAATTAATGTAAACTCCGAGTTTTCAATCAAAAGAGTGTCAATTATATTCCGAGAGAGATCCATGTAATCAAGAAACCCAAGCATAATGGCCATAAGTAGCATCAATTGTGTGATCATCTACACGGAAAGGCATATCAACTCCCTAAGCAATTTCAAGACGTGTGTGAGGATGCAAGTTTTCCGAAGAAAGCCTTGTCTGTATCGGGGCCACGTTGTGAATTTTTTGCTTCGCCGGATTTCAATCTGGCACCCGTCGTTAGAAGCCTGGATTTGAGATTGAATTATTTTCCGATCCAAATTGATCCCCCCATATCTGGTTAATCATTATTTAAAATATAAAACAATTCAAGGCTTATCACCTTCAGAAGATAAACTCTTTCCGTCCAATAAGAGTTGACTGACACATAGCAATTTTTAATTGATAAAAAATTCTAAGATTCTAATTCACTACAAGAAAAACGATTTTTAGTGGCGACAAAAGTGGTCGTTAAAAATTGAAATGTCGTCATTGAACGTTATTAACGATAAAAAATCATATTGTCCGCAGTTATCGCTGTACCTACATGCCATTGATTGTTTTAACGATGACTTTCTTACATTGTTATTAAAAGTGTTATTTTACGATAATTAATTGAGTTGACTGAAGTGGTAATCTTCTCAAGGCTTATCACCTTCAGAAGATAAATTACTTTCCTTCCAATAAGAGTTGACCGACACATAGCAATATTTAATTGATAAAAGATTCTAAGATTCTAATATATGGCAACATATATTGTCTTCTTTATTTACAGGTTTCTCAGAATCAGTAAAATCCACAAAAGCATTGCTTTTTCTTAAAATTTGTAGATTAGGATCCTGTGATGCAAAGGGTTGGCGGAGCACTTGATGGCACGGTGGCCCACAGAGATGAAGCTGGAACAAACATGGAGACAAGCAACCACATTATATTTTGGAAGGTATATTTATATACATATATCTGTAAATTTTGGAGAAATAACACCAACATAAAAATCCAAAAAAAAAAAAACAAAGGGGTAAAATAGGGAAAAAAAGTCAAATCTAAAAGATGAGGGAAAAAAAAAAAAAAAAAGGACTTTTGAACTTTGTCAATTGGAAAATGATGCACGGAAAATTAATGTGATACATGAATGCATGTGATGCATGCATAAATCGAGAAAATTAAAAACAAAGAAAAAGACAACAATAACAATCGCAAACACGTAATGTCATGTCCGTGTGTGTCAAGTCTTCATCATGCTTCACGACATATATTTGGTATGTACTATATGTAAGAGTGATAATTGTTATTATCATTTTTTTAATGAGAAATAAATTATTAGTTTATATATTTCTTTTTAAATCTGAGAACTAATACTCAAGGCTTTTTTATTTTTCTAAACATAAAATAATTGAGAATGTAAAATAGAACTTCTTCCGGAGTTGATTACGGATATCACAACAGGATAATACACATAATAACATATATCATGGATAGAAGCAATGTAGAGATTTTGTAATTTGATATATAATCAAGAGTGATAAGTTCTAGAGTCAAGTTTGGAGTATGCTAACTGTGAAAATCTAGGATCATATTTTTTGTCATTCCATTCCGTGCGACCAGTAGACTCACCCAATAACTATAGGGATGGGGATGTAAGTATACCACTGATCTCTTGTCTATTAAACAAAAAAAACAAGACCAAAACACACACACACCCCCTCTCCTAGGGCAGGGTATGTGGCACATGCATACCCAACACGCTCACGAGTGATTGTCGGTGCAAACAGTTCCCGCCCAGGACTATTTTAGGCAACTTAGGATTAATTAGAAGATTTAGATAATTATTTGGAATTATTAATTCTAGATAGGCTCATGGAAATTTGTAATAGTCATATAAATTCAACTTTAAATCAAAACTAATATATTGGAGTTATTGCATACATAATCTAACGATAATTCCATATATGACTTCATCTAAAGGTGTAGAGTTCGAATTCTCTCATTCTCAAGTTTAAAAAAAAAAACTAATAAATTGGAACAATTATATATCTAGTTGGCATATGATAAAAGTTTTAATTAATAAAAATTTTAAATAGTTAAATTAATTATTTTTTCAAGAGTAGGATGAAATAGTAAATTGAATATATCCTTACTTAACACTAAAAAATGAGTTTAATTTGACTCTACACATTTTTAATCATAATTTTTGATCTTAAAAAGGTTTTAAATTCTTCAATTTACACTTAAAATGATTGAAAATGGTTAGTTACATTTTGTCTTGTAGTTTAATTTTTTTAAAAATTATTTTAGAAACTACAATAATTTATTTGAATATATGTAACTAACCATTTGCAATCATATTGAGGAAAAAAAAATTTTAACTTTTTTTACTTTCTTTCTCTGTTTATATATTTATTACACAGAAACTTGCTTACGTTTAAAGAAAAAAATGTTATGGATATTGTACTAATTTTAAAGCAAAAACCGAAAAAAAAAAAAAAGGATTATTTTAATTAAACTAGTGATTTTTCCCATGAACTCCAGCTGATTTCCCACTTGTATGAGTCTAACTTCTTCAAAAAAAAAAAAAAAAAATCTTTTTAATATCACAAATTATAAATAACCGTCGTGGTAGGTATTAAGGAGGGAATTTTGAAAAGTTTTGAATTAATTCAATTTTTTGGAGCTTGTATTTAAACCTAAAAAAATACCCTCTTTCGCACCCCATTACATTTTGAGCATTTTTTAGTTTTTTACTCTCTAATACACACTCTAACTCCATACCTAAAGTCGCTCATTTTCCTCCCTCCATTTCTCTTTCTCCGCTCTCTCCCTACTTAAAATCTCCAAAAACTCTCTCTATCTCACCGCGCCTCCTCTCTCTTTCTCACCTCTCAAATTTTTCTCTTGGCTCCATTCTCCGACGGCCTCCTCCATTCTCTGACGGGTCCATCAAGGAACTCACGCAGCTTTCCCTCTCTCTTTCTCACTGCACTCCACCCGTATCCACCCTCGATAAGTCGGTAAATTGTAGTGTATATTGCTTGGGTAATATACGGATTTGGGAATTTTTCATCCAAAATATTGATTTTGTTGATTGTGGTTGTTGATTGTGTATTTTCCGTCCAAAATCCAAAATTTTCAAACTCTAAGCAACCCCGTTATAAAGTTCGAAGAAGTGTGAAATAGAGTTAGAGGATATTTTACTAGAGGTAACCTAGTGATATTCTTTGTGTTTTAGTCATTTTTGGAGAACTAAAGTATAATGTTTAGTTATAATCTTAATTTTAGACTTTTTCTTATGTAAGAAAAAGTTTTGACAAGAACTTTGGAGGTTCGAGATCTTAAAGGATCCACGAAGTATTTTGGTAACATCTACGAACTTTGTTAATGCTTGTAGAAGTTGTGATATTGTGGCATGCATTAGAAACTTTGGTATAAAAAATAATTTATATAATAAGATTATATAGAAGAGAAGCTTCATTTTAGGTTTTGGAATCACTTGGTTTGATTTTGTATGTTTAAAGTTATGCGCATGTGAAGTTGTAACACAAAACTAAAGAGAAAATGAACCTTTGCGGGTACAGTCTAGTCACGGGTTTTATATACTCCGAACACTTTAACCTCAAAATTTTGAATTATAAATTATATATCTAAAAACTAGATTCTTCAAGCTTTCCAATATGGTATCATACACCTTGAACGGGTAAATATGCAGTTTTTGGTGAATTTTACAAATTTAGACTACGAACCAAAAGTATTTGCTGGAACCCTGTACTAGCCATGGGTTTTATATATTTTGGGTTAGTAAACTATAATGTTTTATAAAACTGTTCTTATCATGCGAAATATACACTATAAGCTTTCCAATGACATATCTTTTGCTTTATTAGGACTTGAATTGTTATAATTCTTCCAATCTTACTCATGAATCTGGACTTGTGGTACATCTATGGGTTCAATAGTAACAAAACCTAAATTAATGGTATGAAACACTCAAACACTAAAAGAAATAATTTGACCACTTAAAGTAGACATCTCAAACTTAAAAATGAGATATCATGCGTTTAAAACGGATATGTACATATATTTTAATGAATAACATAATATTATATTGTAATCTAGTAAACTGATATTTTACTATAAGATACTTAGAAAAATATTCACATTAATGTTTGAAATGCTTGAAATCTTGGAAAAAAATTATAATGACAGAAACTAGATGCTTCAAGCTTTCGAACAAATCATCAAGTGTCTAAAACAGGATTATACTCAAATCTAAATAAATGTTATAATTTAAAATCCTACACCGACAAAACAATTAAACATTAGAATGTGACATAATGGTAAGTCATAACATATGAACATATTTATTTACGAAATAAGTTGGTGTTAAGTGTATGATCAAATAATTTGAAAAACCCTAAGTTTATAAAGTTGAATCACAAGTTTTACATGGGCTAAGATAAAGTATACTAGAGGGTTACTGGGCATATACCAAGAGATTATCTTAGCCCAACTAAATTATCTAACTAAGGGGATTGGGCCTTACAAGCCCAATAATAGATGGGAGGTAAACACTTAGGTGACTCCTTGTCACCTTGATTGATTAATTAATTAATTAATATATAACCAAATATAATTATATTAAGAAAGTTAATTAGTAATTGATAATTAATTAATTAATTAATTAATTATCAGAGTTAGTAGGTGATAATTATGATTATTATATCGAGTAACTATATAATTATAATACATTATTAATTAGAGATTAATTAATCATTAATCATTGATATGATCATCAAAATAACTATGGATGATTAATTAGAGATTAATCAAACATTAATTTTTTAGATTAATCAAATTATTAATTATTAATATCAGAATCAATAATTATTAATTATTATATGAGAAAGAATATTTAAGTAATATAATTAAATTATTAACGATATAATTATTAATAAGTTAATTAAAAATATGTAATTTAATAATAATTACTCAATTAAATAAAATAATAATTAACTACTACCTAATTAGTTAGTTAATTAATTAATCAATCAATTGATTAATTAATTAATTAAATTAATTAAATAATGATAGCATAAATTTATTTAACACTTAATAATTAATTTAAATAAATTGTTAAGGTTAATTATAATATAAGTAAATTAAGCTCACTTTAATTTATAAAATAAATAAATAAAGTTATATAACTATGATTCTATTTAACAATGAGATATTGTTAAATCAGGATAATTTCTCAAACTTGAGTAGTAGGAGGTACAACTCCGGAAGTTTAAGCACATAAGACAAGCACAAATCTCACCTACAATATGGAATAAAATATTTTTCTTTGTTGATACTCTATGTTTGCTATAATTTACCTTGATGATGTAATGAGTATATTAGTTATACGTATTGCCTTAATTAGGTATTTGACGTACATAATTTCTCTTGCACTGACATGATTGACATACCTCACATATATTTATGCCATAATGATATATACATAGTGACATGTAAATCTGCATATTGTCATAGTTAATAAAAATGAGGCAAACAAAAAATAGAATTAAGTGTCATACCAATCTCCAATTATTGAGAGGATATGATAAGAACGAAAGTTATAAGATATGACTTTAGAGGCTGTTGGAGGGTCGCTTCTCCAACTTCCCATTAGTTGTATATATATAGGTACGATATAGGGATCCTTATGTAGACAAAACATATATATAATTAAAGCATAATTGAACATACATATATCACATGCATTTTTGTTCATGATGTTATATGTAATGATATAATTTAATGAAAATGTTTTGTAAGATATTGTCTGTGCTTGCTGAGCGAAAGCTCATATGTTTTGTAAGATATTGTTCGTATTGTATTTAACATGGGTAAGCAGCCATCTACTTAGATGTTTTATGAACTAGTGAAACTATGCGAAGGCGATAAAGAAAGGAAGCAAGATACCACCACGAATTTAATTTTCGTATTTAGATTTTTTAAATTATTTTGTATCGAATATATTTATAAATATATTTCCAATGTTTTGGTACTACTAAACTAGTATGAATACTTTACCAGAAAAAGACTTTAGACTCTTTCCTTTTAACTTACATGAAATTATAGTTTTTTAAATATTATATAAATACGAATTTGAATAGAATATTTATTATCTAGAGGTTTTCAATTCTCTTAGTTAAAAATTTTAGTAAATTTAACTTTTGTAATATGAATGTGATTTATATATATAAAAAAAATTTGTATTTTCAGAACCAAACATAAATAAGTGTTAAGACTAAATTAAATAAGAATAAGTAAGCTAGTTAATGGTCCGAAAAGTTGGGTCGTTACAAAGCACTCCCGGGGAGTGCCAACCGCTTTTACCTTTGTTATGCAATTTGGCAGTTCCTCCCTCGGGACTTAGGGCCCAAGGATCACCGACGAGGACGTGGATGAGGTGATTCAGCAACTCTATCCCACACAGAGTCTTCGGATTGAAGGTTGCATCAACCAAAAGCTTTCCATTATAAACGTTCTAACCAATAATTATCTTGCCTTGTTTGTTTGTAAAGCCAACCATGAGCAACCAGGGGCAGCGTGGGACCAAACAGCCAAATGACCAGGAGAGGGCAACTCAGCTACAACGAAAGTTCTCCAAGGGGGAGACGGAAGTAAGACCCGTTCGGGGAGTCATGATTCTAGTTCAGTGAGCAGAGTCTCTTCTGTCCCTCCTATAGCCCGGGTGAGCCGTACACAAGAAGAGCAGTACCTCTAAGTTACTTGGTTGAGGAAGGCAGGAAGATGTGAGACCCCATGACCTACCAGCCGCAATCACTGGAGTTGAGCCTATCAAGAAGAAGTCGTCGGCACAAAAGGCGATCGTGTCTAAGTTCGACGATCGCTTGACATCGGAAGTTGTCGACTTCTCTTAGTGTTCAGATCATATCTAGGTCAGTGAAGACATGATCAATAAACTGGTTTAGGTATTGTTTTGCTCTCCTTCTCTTCTCGTTTTTTTTTTATTCCGACCAGCTTTGCACTTGTTAGGTGGTCTCACTAGCGTTCTTCGGCAATGCCACCACCCGAAGCCACATCAACCATATGGATGAGAAAATGGTCGGGCTGGTCACTGAAGTTAAGAAATAGCGGGAAGCTGAAAATGTGGCTTTGGAGAAGGCAAAGGAGCAAGCTATCATGGCCGAGGAGGTAAGGAAGAAGGCCGAAGTTGAATTGTCATCAATTCAATCCGAGCACTCTCCATGCCTCCAAGAAGCATTTCCCACAGCCCTTAACCAAGCACAGCAATAGGTGGTCGCCGACTACTAGAAATCCGAGTAGCTTGAGGCCGTCATCTCACCGAATATAAAGAAGGGATGAAGGATATAAAGGCCAGCTTTACCTTGGAAAACCCTAGCTTGACCAGGCTAAACTAGTCATTCATGCCCGAGATCTCCGGGGAAACACAGGGCGATGGTGATGGCGCAGTAGTTGACGAAGGTGAAAAGGGTGAAATGGGCATGGGTGCCCAACTTGCAGACGATGTTGTGGTGATCCGAAAGCCATAGACTACTGCTGATCTGTCATCAACCGAGCAATGAGATGTGTTGATCTTTTTATACTTTTTTTTCTCATTTTGGGGCTTGAAGGTTTCTAGATTGTACCCCTTATTTCTTAGAATTAATGACTTTTTCTCTATTTCTACAATTTGTTGGTTGTAGTTACTATTTCGTACTTCTGGTACCCTTTTAGACTAGGGAGATTTTGTAAGAATTTGCCAAGTTTAAAAATGGTCGGGGGTACTTGCTCCTATCATCCTTGGACCTAGGGAACCATTTGGTATGCCGGAGAAGACTTGTTAGTTGCAACTGCTCAGGTGCCTCATATGGTCAGCTTGGATTTTCTTAAAATAAATCTCAAGTCAGATATCGATCGACTTCCCATTGTAGAAACACCATCTTTCTTCCCAGTGGTCCTAGGACCACAGGAACAGTGTGGTCTGCAGGAGCAGGGTGTACTCACTCAGATGCCTCCCGTGGTCGGCTTGGGTTTTTTTTTTTTTTTTAAATAAACTTCAAGTCAGACACTGGTTGGCTTCCCGTTGCGGAAATCCTATCTTTCTTCCCAGTGGTCCTTGGACCATAGGAATAGTGTGGCCCTTGGCTTTCTTTTTGAAATTAGTTAAGGAAACAAAATAGAGGTAATTTAAAAACGCTTCATTTCATTGAGATAATCAGTACATGGCTTTAAGCAACAAAATAACTATTGATAAAACGCTTAAGGTGATCATCGTTCCAGGGATATCCGAGAACTATCCCATCTTGGTCGGCTAATTAATACATCTCTGATCGCACGACGTTAGCAACCCTGAACGGTCCATCCTATTTGGGGCCGAAGGAGCCCAACCCGAGTTCTTGGACTAGGACCTTCTTAAGAACCATGTCTCCCACTTTGAAAGTCCTAGGTTGAAACTCTTTGTTGTAGTACTTGGCCACCACTGGGTTGTAAACGACGGTTTGGATAAGGGTTTGTTCTTTCTTTTCTTCGACTAGATCGAGTTCAGCCATCATCTGCTCAGTATCCTCATCATAGTTCTCAACCTGGTGACTTGGTAAGCCCACTTTGGCAGGTATTACAACCTCCACACTGATGGACATCCAAGTGGAGTTTCCCCGGTTATTGTGCACTTAATGGTCCGGTATGCCCACATGACTTTAGGTAATTCATCGATCCAGGCGCCTTAATACTTCTCTAGATTCTTCTTCAAGTTCTCTTTGATGGTCTTGTTGGCAGCTTCTAATTATCCGTTACTCTTGGAGTACCCCAAGAAAGAGAACACTTTCTCGATTCTGAACTTTGCACAAAGAGCATTGAAGCTCGGGTTGTCGAATTGTTTCCCATTGTCTGTGACCATGATATGTCAGAGTTCAAACTTGTAGATGATGTTTTTCCATAGGAAGTTGGTACACTTTGCCTTCGTCTGTTAAGCTAGGGGTTCCACTTCTATAGCTACAAGGCAATATCGAAACTGTAACTAGTCATTGGCAGTGGTCTGATCAGATCAAGTACCCGTTTGACGAAAGGTCATGCACTATCCACTGAGGTGAGTTTCTCCAGGTGAAACTTGATTGTCTTTGTGAATTGCTGGCACTTAAAACACTTTTTAGTAAACTCTTTAGAATCTCTATCCATGGTTGGCCAGTAATATCATTGATGAAGGCATTTGAAGGGCAAGGCCTTCCTTTCATAGTGATTTCCACATACCCTCCTGTGTATTTCTCTAATCAAATGTTCAACCTCAGCTGGTCCAACACACCGCTGATATGGGACAGAATGTCCCCTCTGGTACAATTTTTCATTGATCATGGTGTACCTTGTCGAGGTGTTCTTGATTCTCTGAACATCTTCCGGATTCTCTAGGATTTGAGATGTGATGAGATAGTCGATGATCGGGTCCATCCAAGTTATGACATTTTCGAAGCAAAGTATATGTTCAACACGTTTGATGCTCAGCTGGTTAAGACATTCCACGGGGATAAAGAATAAACTATATGCATCGATCCCGAGGCTAGATGTGCAAGTGGATCTACCTAGTTGTTCTCATATCAGAGTATTTGAGTCATTATATGGCTTCTGAGTTGATCGAGTAGGCTCTTAACTTTCCCCGGATACTTAGCCATTCATTCTTCTTTGGCTTGAAATGCTTTTGTCACCTGATTGACGATCAGAATCGAGTCACTAAAGACCTTGATGGCTTCCTGAGTTCTCGCGCCAGGTCAAAACCGGCTATCAAGGCTTCATACTCCACTATATTATTTGATGCTTTGAAATCGAAGCAAAGGGCGTAGTTGGTCTTGTAGTGGTCGAGGCTCATCAACACTAATCCATCCCCGAAGCCCCCGAGCCTGATGACCCATCCACAAATAGATTCCATCCAGGGAAGTCAGGGTCAGGTGTACTGGGGCCTTCCACGACAAGTAAATCGGTGGTCTTCCCCACAACCATTAGTATTGGTTCAGGATGTTCAATGAACTCAGCTACGAAATTGACTAAGGCCGGCGCTTTGATTGTTGTCTGGGGAACATATTCAATATCGAACTCCTTAAGCTCGATAGCCCATTTCGCAATTCGACTAGATAACTCTAGGTTTTGCAAAACATGACGAAGTTGGTAGTTGGTCGGGACACTGATGGGGTGATCCTGGAAGTAAGGTAAGGCCTCAGCTTACAGGCCAAAGTGACCAATGTCAAGGCAAGTTTTTCTAAAAGGGTATATCTTCCTTTAGCCCCTTAGAACACCTTACTTTGGTAATATATCGTGGTCTGTATCTTATTTTCTTCTCAAACCAGGACTGATCTAACTGCCTTTTTTGACACCGTCAAGTACACATACAGTATTTCCCCACTCAATGACTTGAATAGCAGGGGCGGCTCACTAGATATATTTTGAAACCCTGAAAGGCCTCTTTACACTTGTTATCCTAGTTGATTTTATCATTGCTTTTAAATGGTTGAAAGAAGGGGTGACACTTGTCGGTAGACCTGACACAAATTGGGAGAGAGCCGTTATCATACCAATTAGTCTTTGAACTTCATTAATAGAGTGCGAGGACTGCAAGTCCACTACGGCCTGTGCCTTTGTCGGGTTAACTTCAATGCCCCAGTGGCTCACCATAAACCCAAAGAACTTCCCGAATTCGACACCAAAGCCACATTTGGCTGGGTTTAGCTTTATTTAATAGTTCCGTAGAACATCAAAACAGTCTTTTAGGTACCCAATATGATCATTTTCCAGCTTTCTTTTTACCAACATATCGTCTACATATACTCAATGGACTACCTAATTAACATGGTGAATATTTTTTCACCAGTTTTAGATACGTTGCCCTGGTATTTTTCAGACCGAAATGCATAATCTAGTAATAGTATTGCCCCTGTTCGGTCGTAAATGTGGTCTTGGCCTAGTCAACTTTGCTCATAGGGCTATGATTTTATCCAAAGTACGCATCCATGAAACTTAGCAATTCATGACCTGTCATTGCATCAACGAGTTAGTCTATCTGGGGAAAGGAGAAGCAGTCTTTGGGTAAGCTTTGTTCAGTGTAGTGTAGTCTATACAGACCCGCCACTTACCATTGGCTTTCTTGACTGAAGTCACGTTCACACACTACTCCGGATATCTCATTTCTCGGATAAAGTCAGCGGTGAGCAGCTTCTTTACTTCCTCGTTGATGGCCTCGTACCTCTCCAGGTTAAAAGTCCTTCTCTTCTGGACCACTGATGTATGCTTCGATTTCACGTATAGTCAGTGACACATCACTTCCCGGTTGATCCCAGACATGTCCTTGTATGACCATGCAAAGACATTTCTGTATTCCCAAAGGAACTGTTCCAATCCCACACATATCTCTGGCTGGAGCTTTGATCTAAGTAGTATTAACATGTCTAGGTACTCATGGTCTAGGTGGAAGGGAACTAGATCCTCAACAGGTTACACCCGAATTTCTTCTTCTGACACACGAGGATCTAGGTCATTCAACAGTTTGATTTCATCGTTGGGGGTGTCAAATCTTATCGATCTTAAAGATGGTGGTCACCATAGCCGGTTAGGGTACTTTATGGCACACTTTGTTTACTGCTTTCACCTAGCATTTCTTGGCCCTCTCCCGATTCCCCCTGAAAATCCCTATTCCGGTAGAAGTGGGGAATCTCATAGCCAGATAATAGGTTGAGACCATTGCTTTTAGTGTATTCAGGGTCGATCTTCCTAATATAACATTGTAGACCGATAGCTTATCAATGACAAGCAATTTTACCATTTAGGTAGCTTTCTCTGATCCATCGTCAATAGTGATCAGAAGGCAAATGAGACTAACCGCTCAGACACATTCACCATCAAATCCGTATAGCAAGGTTTGAATAGGTGTCAAGACTGCTCCACCGAATTTTCAGCCTAATGAATGCATCCATGAACAAGATGTCGATGGAACTACTATTGTTGATTAGGACACGCCATACAAGGTTATCAGTTATTTTGATTTCTCCGACTAATACATCATTGTACGGGTAGAGGAGCTTGTTGGCCTTATCATTAGTGAAGTTGATCAAGAAACTATCTTGGGCGAGATCTTCGTCATGTGTTCAGCCATGTTAATATATTCCCCACATGCTACTTACTTAGCATTACAGATGTAGCTTCTTCTGCTACTTATCATATCACCGGTTGTCATTCCCCTAAAAATGGTATGGACAATGTGCTCGGTCTTCCTAACATTGGTCCGATCACTCATCCGTGGAGCAACGTGTGGTCGGACCTGGCCGATTTTATTGGCTGCACTTGTCGGGGTAATGGCCTTTTCAACAAACTCTCGTAGCTGTCCATCCCGTACCAGAAGCTTGATCTGGTCTTGTACCTATATGCAGTCTTCTGTTTCATGGCCAACATCTTTATGGAAATTGCAATACTTGTTCTAATTTCTATGGGGTATGGTCTGTCCTGATCGGTGGTAGGTCCTGAAGCATTCTTCTGCCGGAGATCTGGTTCAGCACGTGCTCGATCATGACAACAAGGGGAGTATATTGATGGAACCTTCCTGCAAGTGTTTTGGGCCTTGGTGCAGCTTCAGCTTTACAGGTAGTCTTCTCGATTTCTGTTGTGATCTGGTCTGCCCCATCCTTCTTGGGTCTTAATCTTTCCCCAAGTAAAGAGTTCCATCCTTTGATATACTCCTCTGCTTCGGCGTGCATGTGGGCTATCCCTCTCAAGTACACAAAGGTTGGTGGAACATCGTAAGCAATTGCCCATAGTAGTTTTTTATCCTTGACTGCTTCTCAGAAAGTCTGTATTAGGATGTCATCAAAGTAATTCTTTACTTGCATAATGGCTTTATGAAAGTGATCCAGGCATTCTTTCAAAGGCTCATTCTCACCTTGTTTGACCCTGTGCAAGTACAAGGTTTCCTTTTTCTGAGTCTTTGCATTGAGGAATACTGCCGAGAAGGCATCAACTAGCTGTTTCAATGAGTTTATTGTTTCAGGTATCAGCTTTCAGTACCACTATCGAGCAGTGCCGGTTAGGTCAAGTATAAGGCTTTATAGAGGTTGGCTTCGTTCACCTAGTAGTTCTCCAATTACTCATCAGCTTATGTGGAGCTGTCATAAAGTGCTATGGGCGGCATTTTAAATTTAGCCGGGTAAGGTGTAGCCATGATTGCCCGGGTGAAAGGCAGATTGACGACTCCAACTTGTTCTAGTCCATATCATTGGCTCATTAGTAGGTTGAGCTGCTGCTGGATGTTGTCCAGTTTATTCTAGTCTTTAGTGGTTTATTGACTGAGCGATCCTGACTTCAGTTACGATTAACCCTAGCCAGTCCCAAATGATCAAATACGGAGGTCGTGTTTCTGGAGACATTCACCATGTCCCTTTGACGCTAATTCCAATCGAATCTTCTCTAGGGTGCCATAGCCGTGGAGACAAATTCCTCGAGGTATGCTCGGGTTCTTGACTGAGTGGTCACTCTCTGCTCTGATTATACTCCGAATATCATCTCTCATTCCTTGGTTTTTCTTGGGCACTCTGGTTACCCATGTGCTTGATCACTGATCGTGGGCTTCTCGATCTCCCAATTGACCGGCATCGTCCAGCCGATGAGGAGTCTTCGGCTTCTTCCTACTGTGCGGGATGGGATAAGGCATCTCGGAACTCCCTAAAGGAGTCCGTAAGTATCCGAACGGTTTCTGTCAAGTACTGGACGTTTTCGGTGAGGATCTCCATCTATGTGGGCTTTCAGGGTGCTCACGTGCCACACCTGTGTTAGGCTAGCCTAATGCTTGGGGAGCAGGTTGAAGGAAGGTTCCCTAGGCCCTAATTGTCCTGGTTGTCCTATTCTTCCATTGGCTTGGCGTGGTATGCAAGTGACGTGGAAGTGCAAGTGAATCGAGAACAAGGATGATTAAATATGGTTACCGGAAAGGCGTGCAACCCTCATTCTAGCATCAAAATATTGATACCAAAAACCTTTGGCCCAACACCTAATAGGATCACTTAAAACGATCCGCCTTAAACAGTCACTCTCTGCCTGGTTGCCTACAAAAGTGAAGCACCTCGAAGTAAGAGGGACACCAATAGGGTGTCTACTAAGGGTATTTCGATGCTTAAATCAGTAATGACACTGATGAGCAAGCAGAGAAGTAGAGCTTTGACAAGGAAAAATTATCCATACCTGAATGAGCGAGCTAATCCTCTATTTATAGGCAATCCCTACGGGTCCGAGTATTCGGGTGACCCTGATAGGTTATACTCCGAGTGGTCCCAGTGAGTAAACATGCTTCGGGCATATAGGCTCCGAACTTCCAGCAGGCGAGTGCCACATACCTTTCCAGTCTGGTGACGGGGGACACAAATATAGATTAGTACTGGTGCAGGTAGTGAATACTATGTCAGTTCGGTCAAACGGCAAAAGCCGACACTAAGACAGGGATAAGGACAGGTATAGTAACAGGTAGTGGATGTCAGGTGTCAGGTGGTGCAAAGTGGTGGGTGTGGTGTGTTATGCCACGATACTACTGTCCGTCGGTACAGGACAGCATGATAAAATTAGTACGAGGCCAATAGCACAAGCAAGATTCCAGTTTTGGTCGAGAAAGTGTTGTGCTTACCAATACCACGGGCCCTAAAGGTGATCTGCTTGAGGTCCATGAAGAAAAGCCAACATGAGGACCAACAGTACATTGGATATGTTGGTAGATCAAATGGGTGCTCCGGGAAGAATCCGCGACAACCGACCTACTTAGTCTAGTCGGATATATTCCAGTCACCAAAACTTCTTCACTGGATGTAAAAATTGGTCCATTTGTTCTCGCACACCTAGTTCCTTAGTGAACAGGTAGTCTTCCGATGGATAAATTATACCATCAACACTTACCTTTAACTCAATTAGAATGACATGGATATATATGATTAAGTGGAAACATTGAATGATGAAATCACTTTTAATTAATTGGCGACGTTTAATCATTTTAGGAGTTAGTGGAATCTTAAAGGTTTTGTACTGATGAGTGAGAAGTCAAAAACCTATTATTAATACGTGGGAATTCAGAAGTCTAAAAGTTAGTATTTATTTGGGAGTTTTTAAGTATTCGTATTTTATTTGTGAGAGTTTGTGAAGTTAAAAGTTATTCATTATTTCTGTATTTATTTTGGGGTTTTGAAAATTTAAAGGTTATTTTGTTTTAATGTTGAGTCATGAATATGTAGGGGTGGTAATTCGTGTTACGTGTCGGGTTCGTGTCGTGTTAGAGCCGTATCGATTTTTGTCTTCCCCGACTTGAACACGACCCATGACACGAACACGATACGAAACCACGACACAAACCCGTCACGGATTAACACGACACGAACCGAAATAGACTCGCGATACGAAATTAACCCGCAACACGAAATTGACTCGCGATGCGAAATTGACCAGCGACACGAAATTGACACACAAAAAAAACGGGTCGTGTTCGGGTTCTACGGGTCCAATCAAAACACAACCCGTTTTTTTGTGTGTTAATTTTGGATGATCCGAAATCGACCCGTCCCTTATTTTTCCCAATCCGAACCCGTAAAACGTATTGCCACCCCTATGAATATGTGTAGGTTTGGAGGCCTATAAATAGGATTGTAATATTTCAAGCAAAAGGAATGAATTGTTTTGGGTTATCAAGAACAAATATGAATTGTTTATAATTTTATGCAAAAATTCTTTATCTCTTTCGTGGATTTTCAATATTGACGAATTTATCCCTTAATTCTGTATCTTGGAATGATGTTTTTTATATCCCTAAATGATGAATTAGTCTAACCTCAAGGGTGTTAATCATTTTTATATCCCGTTGTCTACTTTTCTTTTCTTTCAAACAAAATGATTCCTATAGTTAAAAAATAAATAGATAAAGCTTAAAATAATTTGAAAATGGTAAGATTATAGAATTAAAAAGGTAAATTTAGTATCAATTTGCCACAAAATATAACAACGGTCAAATTCAACATTAGAAACAGCATTGCATTTGTAAGCGGTTTTTTTTTTTTATATACCCAAACATCAAAATTTATATTTAACACATGAATTTTAACATCACGTTGAAGATGTTTTTATCTGTAGTAAAATAGAATATTGATGATAAAAGGTGATGGTTCATAGTCATATTCATACCAACAAAACAAAATAAGACCAAAAAACTTTCATGTGATGAAATTAAGAGCCACCAATCCAAAATATTGCCATTTATGTCACCCGATCAAAGTGGTCTCCTGTGTTTGTTTGCTACGGACATAATTTGGAGGGGACCAAACTCTTCCACCTCTGTTGATAAACACCTGCTCGGATGACATAAAGATGGACCACTTTCACCTCTCTATATATTGCAAGTTTCTGCATATAGAAAGCGCGCTAGTATATAGCTAGCATGATGATTTACGACGGGAAAATATTATTAACTTTTTTTTTTTTTTTTGAGAGAAAAATACGATAACGGGATTCGATTTCTATGTTTCTTTATATTTTCTATCCCTTTTCATCTCACCAGTAGAAAATAAAGATTCGACAATGGATCCGTAATCATTCTAACATGTATGAACAACCAATTTACACTTGGCTAAACTCCTTGTTATCAACATTAAAAGAGTTAAAAGGGAAAAAAAGAGTAGGAAATACAATTTAGAGTGGTTGGTATTTTGCATACATTCAATACTTGTTATCAACATTAAAGGAGTTAAAAAATAAAAAGAGTAGAAAATACAATTTAGTGTGATTGGTATTATGCATACATTTAATATTAGTACAAAACAGTTACGTTAAATATATCAATTTTGATCATAATATTTGAATATCATTTCACAGTAAGTAATATATTCATATGATATTCTTTTAAATATATGTTAATAAAAAAAATGAGAACTAATATGCTACGTAGGTCGGTGTTTAAAACTAGTATCAGAGTTGATTAGTATCATGACTGTTTTTTAATACAGTCAAGTGTTTTACAAACAATGAATTCTTCTACTTGAGTCTCATCACGACCTCTACAACAACCATTTTTCCAAGCAAATTGGTGAGCCTATCCCCATCGATTCACAAGGCTAGCAAACTTATCATCTTGTTTTGTAATTACAAGAAATTTTAATCACTTAAGAACAACTCATATAAATTGGATTTGATACAATTAATGTAAAACTTAAGGACATGCGTGAACACTGAAGAAAGATTATCTCAAAGTCTGGCTCGAGTGAGTGTAGACATAATTAAATGGCTCTTTTCAGAGAATTGAGTGCAATTTTTAGAGTCAAATAGAGTAGAGGTTTATATACAAATAAACCTCTATAAATAGCCAAAATCCTAATAAGCGTCATTTGGTTCACCGTGTAACTGTTAAATTTTTTGCCCTTATATTTCTCTTTGTATATGTTCAAACATCCCCAAATCACGTTAGAAATTATCCGTAAACATTTCATAGTTTGTAAGAACTAAAAAAGCCCTTGAGCAAAATGTTCAAACTCTTTTAATAATAAGTGATTTATCATCGGTAAATTGAACCCAAAAAAAAAAAAACAATCTGAAAATAAACCTTATTCGCAATTTTGAGCCAAAAAAAAAAATAAAGATGAAATAAAATTAATAAAAATAAATAAATAAGGCTCCCCATCCACATATATGCACGGGGACATTTCCTGTTGTGGGCTCTTAGAAATGGCCTATCATGTTTTCTGATAATTTATTTTTATCATTTTAAAAACAGATGCAACTGTATAGATTTTATATAGCAGACCGGATTCCAAAAATAAATTAGTCCTTTATTGATGATAAAGTCTCAAGACAGACATTTTTTTTTTTTTTTTTTTTTGGAGGAACACAGACAAATTGTTATTGTTTTATCTATCTTAGCTTTATACAATTCTGTTTCTCTAATTTTAGAAAGCACGGCCTTAATAATTAATGTCTTACAATATTAATTCATTAATATCAAACACTTTAGGTTGATATTATTTATCAATGTTTATAATAAAAGTTTCAAAACACAGTTAGTTTGTTAATGTGTAACAAAATATAACATATAAATCGACTAGTAATTATAAAATTCTGAAAAAAAAAACTATATTTATTGAATTTGAATAACTATTAGATTGGAGACTCGTCGTATAATAATATTATAGAGAAATAAAATATCGTCTTTTCAAAATGAAGTAACCAGAAGAAATTCATATAGAGTATTCATAGAGAACTATATTGGAAAACATAAATAAAATTATAAAAAGCTGACTTAGACTAAACAATGACATATAATTAACTCCCTACTTGATAAATTCGGTTTACTGAATAACCTGTTTTTCCTAATAATTGCAGCAAATATCCTTGGAAAAGAACTTGGAATGAAAATATATCTATCTCCCCATCTCTGATCATCATCAAAGCTTGGAATTTTCAGTTTTTAGCGGAGAAGCAAAAGCCAAGAACTTGGAATCACTTTCCAGAACAGCCATTTGCCCTTCTTCCAACGTCAAAAAAGCTTCAATCTCTTTACTTCCTTGCTTGTCAATCAACACAATCAGATTCCGAAACTCGTCCCCAACTTTCCCATGAGCACTTACCCAAACCGGCTTTCCCCATCCGAAATCGACCTCATTGAAGAAGCTCTTCCAATTCGTAAAAGCGAAAATGTCCGGCTTCTCGGATTCCAAAGAGATCATCATCTCGAGCTGGTTTATGAACTCCGAAACCGGCCCGAACCCGTCTTCGCCAACCATCGTCTCCAAGTAGTCCTCGTCGAATTCGTTCATCATCTCCTTTGTCAAAGCCACCAGCTCGCGCAACTCGATCTCGGCCTTGGCAGCCGGATTGGTCACGATCGCCGCCCACCAGAAGAGGTTTCCGGTGCAATTCTCGAGTCGTCGGGACCTCATCCTCGGCCTCACGTTCACCGCGTGGGCAGCAATGGAGCTCCTCGGAGTCCCCGAGAGCGTCTGCGACGCCGCCATCGCGTGCTTCCATATGAAGCACGAGACCGCCTCGTTCCGCGACGGCAGCGGAACCCTCTCGCTCTTCGCCAAGGCGAGCAAGATGTCGATTGCTGCGGCGTCGAAGAAGAATCGCTTCGTCACGTAGTTGCTCTGCTTGAACCATAACTGGTCCATGAGAGCGAGAGCGTTCGGAGGGAGATCCGGCAACGGACGGAACAATGCAGCGGCTTTCGAGTGATCGGGAGGGACTATTTTGTGAGGGGAGTTGGCGAAAATTGCAGCCCAAGTGGTGAGAAAATGGCTGAGACTCGCTCCGTCGGATTTCTTGTGGCACACGGAAGTCCCAACGGCTAATCCACCGCAAGAAAAAACGGTCACTTGGAAGGAAATCAGGGGATTGGAGGCCTCAACTCTCTCCTTACAAAAGGGATGAAAAGGGACAAACTTGTTGAGCGACTCTATTTCGGTTTTGACCTCCAAAAACTCCGACATTCGGCGGTTAATTCTGGCCTCAGAGTATGGAACTCCGGCGCCGAAATCGTCGATGTAGAGGTTGTTCTTGATCCTTCCGGAAAATGGGTAGTACAGAGTGAGCGTTTCCGATAAGGCCTTCTTTAAGCGGGTCAAGGTTTCCAAGAGGTTGAAGTCGGGGTCGGAAATGGGGTAGAAGAGAAGAACTTCGGGGTAAGTTACCGGAGTGAGTTGGTCGAAAAGGCTGAGGTTTTGGGGATTTAGAAGGTGGAGAGTTGAGCTAGAAGGTTTGATGATTTCTCTAGAGAAAATGGTCACCTCCATTTTTTTTTTTTTTTTTTTTTGCCCCCTTCTTTTTTTAATGAAGAAGAAGTAATATTAGAATTAAACTGCTCAACCAATGGCTTTAGCCCTCGGGCAATGAAGAGATGAAGAAGAAAAGGAGGCACAAGTTTTTGGGTGGGTTTTGTAAAGAGAAGAAGAGATATAATAGAAGCAATTTGGCCTAGAGAGTAAATGCTCAAACTGTGCATCAACCATTAACACGGATAACAATATTACCTAAATATCTATTTTAAATAAATAACCTCTTGTAGTACTTATTTTACTATGTTACTATATTCAACATTATTTTCTCTCGTTATGATTCATATCATTATTGTTATATTTTTATCTTAATTATTAATTCTTTATTACAATGATTACTTGTTAATATGTTAGTATGGGTTAGGTTTTCTTATAAATATATAATTTAGATTTCTTCGAAACATTTTTGTATTATGATTTAGATTATTTATGACAATTTCTTTTTTCTATTATTATTGGTATTGTTTTAATGGTTAGTTTCTAAAGTTTAAATATGATATGAAATTACTTATTTTTTTATGATAATTGCTATGTCATTATGATGCTTTTTAAATGTGCATGGTATTTTTTTTGTTTTTATGATATTGTCATATCATATATTTTTTTTTTATAATTACTATATTATTATGATGTATTTTTTAGGTTTTAAAGTGTTTAATATTTCTTAACAATATTTATTTAATTTATATATATATAATGTGAATTTTATCTTAATGATCAATTATTTGTCATAATTATTATTTTTCATACACCATGTAACTGTTATGTGTTATGTTTCTTTTTTTTTTTTTCTTTATAATAAATCAAATAAAATGATTTTTTTAATGAAATATTTGCTTAGTTTGACTTTTTTTTTTGAGATTTTTTTTTTCTTTTTTATCAATTCTTTATTTGTTTATTTTCAATTCTTGATTAAAAAAAAAAAGATAACGTGGTCTTTCTAAGTATCAATTTAGATATTTATGTAAATAAAAAAATTGAAAATTTTAAATTATAGTTTTTAATTTAAACATTCATGTAAATAACTTATGTTAAATTCCTTGGGCATTAATAATATGATTATCTACCAAGTCCAGAGTAGGGACGCCTTAGTTTACCAAGGATGATAGTCTCTCTAATAACCGGTTATTAATTCGATCAAGTTTGTTATCAATTAAATACTGTTATTAAATTTTGTTAGCACCATTATTAGGGACTAAAACTGCACTCAAAGAATACATAGACATATTTACAAGAAGCTAATGATAATAGTCAAATAGCTTTGTTCGTCGACATAGTTTTTTTACCATGTGATGTAACCATCACTATGAACATCTATAATTGGAGCTAGCTAGGTAAAGAATTATATTCTAACATCTCTAATTATAACTTTATTCATGAGTAACATTAATGCATCAATAAGTGTCCTATCTCAGAACATATGAAAGATAAAGCTTAGTCCGTCCACCCAAAGAGCACGAGATCTATACATTTAATATTATTAAATTAACACTACACAGGAATATCATTGATCTTTACATATAAAATGGGGAATGATTTCTTATTCGGTACTGGATGGTATTCGATAATGTGAACTTCAATTATTATAAATATAAATTTAGTTACTAGTAATGTGAATACATACATAAGAAAATGTAAAATAAAGTGAATTCACGTTCACTTTAACTATATTTTCTTCTTCATGAATTAACATTTTTAGGAACTAAAGTTCACGTTGTCGGATATCATACGATATCAGATATAAGACTTGATGATAAGTTATGTATCTATGATTTAAATTCCCTATATTCACTATAGTACACTTAAACAGCGGCTTGAATTGAAAAATGCTTCTAATTGTACCAAATAACACAGCAATCACACCTATATCAAATTTGGCCACCTATACTAGCAGGATTCTGATGGACAAGTGCTCAACAACATGTGAGAAGATTTCGTTAAAAATGTAAAGTGTGTGATACAACCGTAATATAATCACGCAGATGTACCTCGCTAAAAACTTGAAGGCACGTTTCCTTTCCTATAACATACCCCAATTTTTTATTTTTTCTTCCTGAATTTTTGTTTTCCTAAAGTTCTTTGGATATAGTTTTTTTTTTTTTTTTTCATTGGTAGAGTGAAGCAGTTTAAGACTTTTGTTTACCCAAAAAGATTTTTTTTGGTTAATTCTTTAATTTGGATCACATTTTTTACACTTTCTATGTGTATTTTGTTATTAAATAGCAATAATGTATATATTTATTAAAAATTTCATATAATTTGAACCAGTATTCAACTGAGACCAAATCTTATCAAAAAAAAAATAGTTGAAAAAATGAGATGGTGATGAAAAAAATAATAATAAGTAAGCATTTATGTAAGATAATTTTTTGAATAAAGTAAAGAGAAAAAAAATTAGCCAACTAAAAACAAAGAGAGAGAGAGAGAAAAAAAGATGGAAAAAGTGAAAGAGAGTTAAAAAAAAAGAAAAAAATTAAATGATATATGTTAAAAAGATAAATGAGTTTTTGACTTTTTTATATTTTTTAAATTAAACTTGAGATTAAGAGAGTATTTGATGAATGAGTTGAGTTTGAATTAAGTTGAGATTTTTAAATTTGTATAATAATTTTTATTGACTTTTTAAAAAAATTAAAAAAAATTTAAAAATAAAAAAAAATATAATAAAAAAATATAATTTAATTTAAATTAAATGTAAATAGCAATCACCTCTTAAGATTTCGCGGGCGATCAAAACGCTCTTTTGGTCTATTTGAATGCATAACTGGCTACAAACTCGAGAAATGTCCATGTGATCAGTCAAGGATTTTCAGGAAATGGTTTTGATTTGATATCGATCTGATTTGGATTTGAAGTTCTATTTTTCAGATATATATATTTATTTTCTAGATTTGTTTTGTCTGGTTTTTTTTTTCCCTTTTATTAATATGTTTTTTTTTTTCTTTGTTAAATATACACGATGATTTTATTTTTTTTTTAAATCCTCTTTTATCCAAACATTTACATTACAAGTGACACATTTTATGAGAATTTTAGGGAATATAGATGAAAAAGATTTAAATTATCAAAGATTCAAGAATTTAAGGATTTGATTGACAAAATTAAAAAAATAACAATTAAATTATCACCTATTACAGAGTTGGGATCATTCATGTCAATTACCCACAAATTAATTCTTGATGTCACTTTCTGCAGGACTGCAGCTGGCTAACTTTTGCCTTTGCCCATTGTTTCTTTTTCCATTTCTTTTCTCTTTTTTTTTTTTTTTTTCCTCAGCTGAAATGCGTACCATTTTTGCTAAAAGCTTCTCACATTTACTGTGCCACTCATTTTTGGAAACTTTTTTTTTTTTTTTTTTTCTGTTTGGGAAACTGCTGTGGGCCTATGCCCACCAATAAGGTATTACGTAATTGAATTGAAGGGACACCGGACATAGAATAGAAATAAATACAATAAATGGACGGTACTAATTAAATTTTTCGACAAGGGATGGACCCAACTGTTAGCTAGCTATATGGTTTATTTCAGAGTTTTTCTAAAATTTATTTTCGGCTTCAAGTGTCCAAACATTACTTTCAAAACCTTTTAAATAATCGATTAAAAGAGCTTTCAATTTTTAGAAAAATTTCTTGATAAATTCAAAAAAATATTAATATTAAAATAATTTTGAATAAATTTTAAAATTTATATTAGATTTTAAAAGATATATTAAATTTTATTTTAAAATTTTAGTTAATAATTAGAAGACTATATATATTTGGTCGGCAGTAAAACATTCTAAGCGGTTTCACAATGTTGTGAGTCAAGTAGATGGCACAGCTGGTAATTCCATTCTACAGTAATGGAGAAGAGACAATGTTATAAGTCAAGACAAGTTTTAAACATTTTGTTTTGTTTTTGTTTTTTTTTTTTTTTTGTACTTTTTCAAAAATCCAAACGGATCATTAAATTACGCCTTATTTACCAGATAGCAAGAACTGGTAATTCCATTCTACGACAGTGGTAACGCCTAAACTAAGTAGTAATAACTGATAATTTCATTATACGACAGAGGGGAAGGCACAATGTTGTGAGCCGGGATAATTAAGTTTATAACATTTTGACTTTTGTCTTTAAAATACTTTTTCAAGAGATCAGTTATATGTATTTTACATTTTTTTTTTTAAGAAATCTTTTTTTTTTTTTTTTGTGAAATATATGGTTGTGTTCTTAATTTACATAATTTATAATTGTAACTCTACTCAAAAAATAAAAAATTAAATAAAATTGACGCCACTGCTCTACACTAGTCTGGGATCTTCTGTTGGTCTATAAACCGTAACAAATTAATTCTCAACGAGACTCTCTGCAGGACTGGAACTAGCTAGCTTTGCCCATATTTATTCATTTTCAATTTCTTTTCTCTTCTCTCTCTCTCTCTCTTTTTGGGGGATGAAATGCGTACAATTTTTTGCTAAAAGCTTCTCAAATTTACTGTGGCACTTTGTCGTTTCTTGTGTTTGGGAAACTGCCCTATGGCCTATGGCCTGTGCCCACCAACTAATATATTAGGTACGTGAATTGAATTAAAGGGTCGCAGGTTGAATGGAAATAAAAAGTAATAAAATGGACCGTACTCAAATTTTCCTTCAGTGCCAAACAAAAGCGACCTAATTTAATCACAAGGAATGGACCCAATTGCCAGATGGCTCTAGGGTATCCCAATGCCATAGAGTTTTCGAAAAGCTATCTTCTGTTTTTATGTTGGTATTAATCTAGTTTAGATATGTCTAAAAACATAATATTAATTAAAAAAAAAACTCATGAGAAGAGCTTTTAATATTTAAAGGAACTTCTTGTCAAATTCAGCATATGAATAACACTTCATAATAGATTCTAAACTTAGTTCATGAATTTATTTAGACATTATAAACTTCAGTTTAGTATTTCAAATCATTTTGACCTCACATAATCCTTCAATGTGATTTTAAAAACGTACTGGAAAAGTTAAAATTTTTACTTTTACTTTTACTGACAATCAATAAAAGTAAAAACTCTGTCAAATCCAATATCTTATGTCTTGTTTGTATCATTTTATAAATAACAAATGAGTTATCAAAATTTTGCAAGTGTATTTTTTAATTAAAAAAAAAAGTTCAATGATGTCTTTATGATCCAATCCAACATGTAAAAATGTAAGCAGTAACTGTGATCACTGATGGGATGATTAAAGATCATATCTTTGGACATTCATCAGCTAATAAACTAAGAACGTATAAAATTAATAAACAAATGGTTGTCAAGATAGACCTACATGATATATGACTCAAATCCCCGATCTATATTCTATTGAAGGTGAATACTTTCAAATAATACCTTTTTTTGTCACCAAAACACCATTGCCACGATATTGCGAGTGTGTTAGCGTTCATTCATTAAAACGGTTTGAGTTAAAATTTTTAAGTTTCAGTTCATTAACTTTTTAAAAATTAATTATAATTTTTATTAATTTTTTTATAAAAAAATAAAAATTAAAATAAAAAAATATTATTTAATTTAAATTAAATCATTTCACTAAACAAGCCCTCAGTTCCTCTGGTCGCGTAATTGCAGGAGTGCAGCAGCGTATGCCATGCCCGGGTAATGTCATCTCTTTTCTCTTCTTGTCTGTCTCTTTGACAAAAATGTTCCACCTCAGTTTCCAAATATAAGCTTGTAGCTGACCAACTTATTAATTTCGGTGCCAGAAAAATGTAATGGGTGTTTGGTGTTTGAGTTTGAGTTAAGATTTTTAAGTTTCAATAGTAATTTTTGTTGATTTTTTCAGAAAAGACAAAAAAATTTTGAGAAAAAGATAAAAATTGAGTTGAAAATTTGGATTTAAACTTTAACCCCAAACTAACCCGTAGACTTCATTGGGAAAAGTGCATATTCAATGCAACCAATTGTGGCGTTCCTATCACCACGGACGTATAGGTGCGTACATTAAAACTAGCTCGGATCACGTCGCTCTCGTTACCATCCGTACACTTTTTAGGTGCAAATATATGATTCGACTGTATTTTTGTACGATTTATTATTTATGCCGGTCAGCGAATTCCTACCTATTAGCCCGTACAGTTTGAACTGTGCATTTAGATGAACAATTCCATTGTAACACAATACAATGTTCATTTATATACTTAGTATCGGTTAGGACGATAATCATGGGGACTAAATTTTAGAGATTGATTGGAAAATATGTGTTTGAAAGAGGTGTTGAAGATATATATATATATTTTTTTTTTTTTTGGAAATTTATTGAAGATAAATTTTGA
Source organism: Ficus hispida (assembly GCA_025413025.1). Lineage (NCBI taxonomy): Eukaryota > Viridiplantae > Streptophyta > Magnoliopsida > Rosales > Moraceae > Ficus > Ficus hispida. The sequence continues at coordinate 7,249,913 of CM046364.1, read as the reverse complement.
TATAGAAAATATTATAAAATTTTGAAATGTATTTAAAAAAAAAAGAAATTATGTAATTTGTAAAAATAAAAAAAAATCATCTCATTTTTGATTTAAAATAAGAAATTATGAATTTTAAAGTTTAATTTTTTTGTACTCTTTCTTTTTTGAAAATGTTTTTTTAATTAAGAGGAGAAAAGATAATTTAGTTATTAGTAATGTTAACAATTTAATTTTTTTAAAAAAACTGGGAGTTTTTTGTCATTGAAAGTAATTATTATTAGAATGTAAACAATTCAAATACATATTTCATTTGAATACAATGATTTAAGTAACAATCTAAATGCATATTAAAATACATATATTTTATTTGAATTATACCAAATACAATAAGTGATCCAAACATACCTTTAATATCTTTATATGTCGTATCATGTCATGTTGTCTCAGCTCATATGTTTAATGATGTTAATCTATACATGTTTACATTGTCCGTTAGATTAATTGTCAAATTTTAACACTGATTTTTACTGTTTTAATTTTTGACTATTTTGATATTTTGAGAAAGTTTACACAAAAGAAAAACAATATAGGAGTTGAATGTCAATGGGGAGATACCGTCTATGATCCATGGATCTCCGATCGAGAAGGAGATGAAGGGTAAAAGAAAAAATAAGAAGCTAAAGTCACGAGGGAGTAAAGAGTCACCTAACTGTGGTTCTGCGCCAACAAGTAGCATAACCGACTATATTGGGTTCAAGAACACGGTTCATAGGATGTTTGACGAAAAATTGTTAATATGACAGGGATATAAAAAAAATTTTTTAAATAATTTACCTTAGAAGTTTTACCTTTATTTAATGGATTCTGTTGAATTTTTAGAATTTAAAACGACACTGTAATGCCCTTAAGTTTTCAACTAATCTTAATTTGTAACAATGGTAATTGCCATTACATCTTAATACTTTTATGATGTAAGAAATTTTCCTTCTTTTAAATGGAGAAAATGTCAAAAATACCTTTCTTTTAATAACTTCTTAACATTCTTATCATTAATCTGCACATTTAACTTTTTTGTTACTTAAAAGTATTCAATCAAATAAAGATCCCAAATAAAATAAAGATTCACGATTGGTGTGCATTTAATGGTGTTCTCCCAGCCAAAGCTCCTTTGGCGAAAAGAGATGTGTCGATGGATCTTTGTTGTCCTCGTTGTGGGGAATCTGTTGAAGATTCTTGTCATGCCCTCTGGTTGTGGCCTGCAGCTCGCGATATTTGGATGGATACCGCACTTCGACATGTTCTGGAACGATTCAAAGGAGGTTATGTTAGCTCTCTATGCGTGTTCATTGCAGACGAGTGTCATGGGGATGATTTTGACTCCTTTTGTGCTATCTGGGGCGATCGAAACAAACGTGTTTTTGAAGGAAGATGGGACAGTGCCCGTGGAGTTATTGAAAGGGCTGGAAGACTACTTGGAGTCTACCTGATGCGCAATGGTTCCGAAGATTCATTGGAGAGCACCAACACGGGGTTGTATCAAACTCAATGTTGATGTGGCGATTGATGATGCTTTGGGCTTCGTGGGTATTGGGGTGGTGGCGCGGGATGACAAAGGATCAGTTCTATGGGTTGTGTCTCGGCATATGTTTGGTCTTTTTCCCCCCCTCATGTAGGGGAACGCTTGACGGTCAGGGAAGGCACTTGGTTTGTTTAATCATGTGGCTATCCAGGTTTGATTGTTAAAATGGATGCTATAAACGTCTATCAAGCCGTTTCTTCTCCGGTTCAACCTTCATTGAAGCAAATATCATTGCGGACATTCGCGATTCATGCTTGCAAGTGAGAAGTGACTCTGTTTGCTTTGGGTCTCGTAAAGAGAACTTCATAGCCCACTTCTTGGCTAGATTAGCTATTTCTAGTTCATGCTCTCGTATTTGGATTGATTATCTGCCCAAGATTCTGGGTCCTTTCTAAGAGCTAACATTGCTACTTTAGAATTAAAATTGTCATTTCACTTTCAAAAAAAAAAAAGTATTCAACCTGATATGTTTTATTTAAATTTTCCTTATTGATTAAAAAAAAAACCTACTAAGATATTGTACACATTCAATCAAATGTCATCCAACCTAATAGTGATCACTAACAGTGTTGGTTACTAGAATATTAATCTAGTAGAATATTTTTATAATCTATCAGAGTTTTTTTTTTTTCCCAATATAGATGCCAGGAAATATTTCAATCCAGTGGCCGGTTACCGGTGCCAACCACTGTCTTTGATCTCCAGTCACTGAAACAATCTAGTAGAATAATTTTGATAATCTACTAAAATATTTTTTGTTTTCAACGTAGATCGTGAAACATCATCGACCGGCGCTGGCAACAGGAGTTGGAAAAGTCCTACCATCCACATTGAAAAAAAAAATTATTTTAGTATAATATCCAAAATATTATTCGCGAATATTATGGTGATTGATGCCAGAGACCAATACTGTCAGTGGTATTGCAGTAAATTTTTTTATTAATATGAGCAATTTAGGTAAAACATATATAATAGGTTGACCTCTTACTAGATTTCTTGTGTGTCAATGGTCAAGTGTCAAAAGTTTGTGTCATTTTGATAAATAGGTCTTCAAATAGGGAGATTTTGAGGAATGCCCAAAAAAGAGCATACCCTTGAAATATTGTCGCATCTATAATAGCTTCAGGATTTTTATTTTCTTATAACAAAAGTCAAAGATCAACCAATGTATCTCCAAAAGTACCCCAAGTAACCAAAAAGATATTATAGTAAAATATCAAAAAGTAGTCTACCAAAATACACTCCAATGACTAGAGTCAAAACAAACCACAGACAGTCTCCGATCTCCAGTGTCGATCACCAGAGAGTACTGTGGTGGAATACTTTTTGGTAGTCTACTATAATTCATTTGATATTGAACATGTTCTCTAATTATCACGAGAATCGATCTCTAGTAGCCAAAGAGTGTTTTATCATGTTCTACTGGAATACTGTTTGACATTCTAATTATTGCAATTTACTAGATTAATTTGTGATTCAATCATATTATTCATAAAATATTTAAAAATTTGTATTTATTTAAAAATCAGATAACAAAAATTAATTTTTTTTGTTCTGTTTAAAACTAAGCCCAAAACTAAAAATTCCCATTTTTTTTTATAAAACCTCCCATTTGATAATCTCTCCCTTCCTCATCAACCCACTTCATGCTGCCAACAACACAACAATAGATTTTCGTTATGAGTTCTAGTCTGATCTTCGACGGCAAGGACAAAGACGAGAGAGAGGTGCAAATGAGACGTTGTTGGCCAATCGTCGAGGCCACGGCGTCCAAATCACCACTCTTGAAGGTATATCTCGGAGATTTACAAGAGATCCCTCACAATCGTTCATCTCCATGACTATCTATGTCAAAATCGTGAGGCCAAGATTTGAACAACGACCAAATTTGTGGGACACGATTCTGGCATTTCGTTTCTCGGCATCACAAGGATGTTCGCGAATCCAAAGCCATATCTGTGGGAGATTTTTACACATGGAAGAACGTTCAAATCGGCATGGCGAAGCTGAAGAATCTCGTTGGAGTTGCTCCCTTTGCATGGAGAGAGAGAATGAGAAAGTGGGAGTTCTGGACGAAGAGAGCTCGAAAAGAGAAAAAGAGAGAAAGATTGAGATAACTCAAATCTTCGATCCAATTTTTAATATCCAAAATAGTGTCTAATCATTAATATATAGCTGTGCCATTTTAAAAATTTTAGAATGTTTTATAACTGATTTTTTATATTTTAAAATATAATTTTATTTAATAATTTATCAAAATATAATTAATTAGACACCATATGAGATATTAAAATTGGATAGAAAATGTCAATCCAATTGAGAGAGGGAGAGAGAGAATAGATATTTGATGGAAAGAGAATGGAAGGAAAGAAGGGTTTGGACAAAGAACTGGAGGGCAGTTTAGTCATATAGATGTAGACAAAAAATGGAAAAGAAGTTAATATTGACAAAAATCCAATTTTCTCCTTCAAATATGGGTCATTGGAGCCCCAAGCCTTCCCCAACATAGACGAGAAAGCCCAAAAATGTAAACTCACAACTAGAATTCCAACTTTAAGCCCATAATAACGAACCCTTCCTTCATCGTCTTTGTGTTAAACATGAAGACTAATGTGTTGTGAATTTTCATCCTAACAACACTATAATCCTTTTACTTTCAAAACTTTTCTCTTCTATTAGTTTTGTTAGCGGAATTATCACGTGTCGGTATATAAAATAGAGATTGAACTAAAATGATATAATATTTTTATTCTTAATAACAAAAAAAAATTAACAGCGATATTAAAAGATTTAATTAGTCTAATAAATAAAAGGAGAGTCTTATTCATATAATAAATTAACAAAATTAAAAAAAGAAAAAACGTTTTCTTTGGGTTTTTTTTTTTTTTAATAAAAAAATGGTATCTCTTGCGATAGTGAGGGTGGTTGAGTTTTCGCACAAGACGAGCGAGGTGGGGGAGGAGAGGAGAAACATCGTCGCGGCAAAGAGGGGTGGGAAAAATAGACGACGTCGCGAGCGAAGGGTGGGGAGTGGTGATGCGGATAATTAAGCTAGAGGGTGGGGACTTTGATGCAAATTTCAGATGGGGGAGGAGGACATGATGCTAAGGGGAGGAGATGCCGTCAAAAGGAAATTACATGCATCTTTTTTCTTTTTCTTTTTCTTTTCTTTTTTTTTTTTTTGTTTTTTAAAAGATTGAAGAAGTTTTATTTATTTATTTATTTAGATGTCCTTCTTCATTTTACAAGATTTTGCAAAGAATGAAGAAGTTTCATTTATTTATTTATTTAGATGACCTTTTTCATTTTACAAGAGAATTTTTATAAACCCTTTTAATTTTGACTTTTGTGTGATAGGTCGCAATTCCATTAACAAAACTAAAAGAAAGGAAAGATATCATGTCTTTTTTTTTTTTTTAATAATTACTGAACATAAAGAATTTGGACTTAAAAGATTTGAGTTCGAATCCCAACATTAAGACTATGTTTGGTGAGTAAGTTTGTACTCAATTTTTTGAGTTCAAACTGAACTCAAACCGTTCGGCACAAAAGTTCAGTCCCAACTCATAGTTGGACCGTTGCAAAATAAACCAAACTCGGTTTACTGTGCGTTTACTATGCGCCCAATCCTCCCTCTTGTGTTGTCTCACAATGATTGATCGCTGTGCACCCACCGCCTGCAGCTCCTCCCCACCCTCGCCCATCTGCTGCTTCACAGTGCTTGGGTTGACGGCGTTCTAGATCATTGGCCACCCACCCCATGTCGACCACAGCCAGAATTGCTACCTCACGCCAACGCCATCATTTTGGACTTCGTTCCCGATGGTAACAACTCGCGAGCCAACCATTGTCCAATCGCTACAAGAAGCTCGATGTTGGGCATGGAGGAGAGTGAATTTTCAATGGCGAGGGGAGGCCGAGGGGCAAGCAAGGTGGTAGTGGCTCGTGGAACCCACCGGTTGGACGTAAAAGTTACATGAGGTTGTTGCAGGAAGAAAAAAGCTAGATCTGAAAGCTAGATCCGGCAAATTTGTATGGTGGGGGAAGGGAGGAAGTCGGTCTCATCCACAAGCCCACGGGGCTCTGCAATGGACTAAGAGGGGGCCGAGACATCGACGGCGAGAAGGGCATGGGGAGAGACGGACATTGTTCCGACGTAGGGAGAGGTCGTCCACGAGTCCGCAAGTTTCCGACGATGGAGAGATGGAAGAGAGAGCTCCAACCGCCTCAACTTCTTGAGGGGCAAGATGTCGACAACGATGACCACACAATGCCTTGCATCTCACGGTGGGTCCCTGCCTCCGACACCAAACACAGAGGAAATGGAAAGAATTTTTTCCTTTTTTTTTTTTTTTTAATCTAATATATAGGATTGCACAATAAAATTTATGTCCACATAACATCTAAGCCATAACATCTAAGCCGTTTATTATCACTTTTAGTTAGTAACTACGTAAATATTGTTGTTGTGTTTTATGATTATGTAAAAAATATTATAAAAACTTTGATGTATGTTGTTGATGTGTATTTTTATTTTAGTTTATTTTGTTTTTTCTATTTTTTCATTCACAACTTACAATATTATGTTAACTTATCTTTTCAAGTTAAACTTTTTAACTCAAACTTTTTATATCCAAACACTCAACTCAAGTTAAACTTTTCAACTCAAATTTTTTACCAAATACTCAATTCTAACTTTCAAATTAACTAATCCTCAACTCAACTTAAAAATCTTAACTCAAACTGTATCACCAAATGGAGGCTAAAGATAGGAAAAACAAGTTGTCTTTTATCTCTTTTTTAAGTTCTCTTTTATAAATATAATTATTTTTTTTAGGGGAAAACCTCAAGATTAAAGATTGAAAAACATTAGTGTTTTTTTTTTTAATCTCTTTTTTAACTTCTAAGTTCTATTTTATTATTATATTTCTAAGGGACTAAGTTCTCCTTTATTAATTTTGAAATATTATTGGCATGCATTAATTGCTTATCCAAAGCATTCTTTTGCATTCATATAGTACTCAATAGATTTTCCTCACGTTATTCTCGTATTAGATCCGTTAAATATCTTATTTTATCCTATAAATTAAAAATAATATTTTAATTATTGTGTTAAAGACTTACGTCTGCTCTATTAATATTTAAATTAAAAATTTAATGTTCAAGTCAAAAAATTGGTAATCATTTGAAGAGTCACACATCAATGAAAAGTGTGGAACTTAAATGATTTATAATACCACGAGTGCTTTTATAATTAGTAATTATCTAAAAATTATAATTTAATAAGATCTACTTATAGGTCTATAAATATCTTCTTCTTGAAGTTTTGTAGTCTATTCCAAGTTTTTTTTATAAATTTATTTGAGTTGAGAATGTGAAAATTTAAATTATACGTCATAGAATACAATTAGGTATGTTATTATACTAGAATGTATCAACAACCACTTTTTTTTTCCTACTGACACTATGTTTTCGAAATTTGAAGGGGCTGAGATTCTAAGACCACAGTTTTGCAGCTTCGCTGTGCCATTTACCGTAGATGAGTAGTCCAAGATGACGACGTGTCAATACGCCACTTGGTTAGTCATAAGTTTATACAATGTGGCGGAACAGAGAATAATCCTTGTCAAGGAAGCAACAGAGCACGTGCTTCGGAAAAGATTTAAATATCTGCCACGTGGCGATTGCTCGGTGGATAAGGGTGGGTGATGGCCGTTAGGTGATCAACCACCAACAAATATATCGTCCCAATATCGCGATTTTGATGAGTTTACATTTCGTCTCGTCCCTACCAAATATATCGAGTTCCAACTTGTCTGGAAACGATAATATTATCTAAGTTGGTAATTTTGGACAAAGTTTTTGCCATTGACTGTCCTGAAGCAGGCCGCCCTCCCAGTAGCGGACATGTTATATTCTTTTACACTCCGTTTGGCAGAAAGAAAGAAAATGAGATGAATAGAAAACTTAAACCGGTACTTGAGTTGAAATTTTGAAATGTTTTAATTGAAAAAAAAATAAATGTTTGGAATTATGTATTTAATTAAAATAAACTGTTTATATTAAAAATTAAAAATTTAGAATGTATTTAAAAAAAATAGTAATATAATTTTGTTTCGTTGTTCTTGTCATTTTATAAAATTACAAAAAAAAAATAATATCATTTCGACTTAAAATAAAAAGTTATAAACTTTAAAATTTAAGTTATTATGAGAGATTTTAAAAATTTGAATAGTAAAATTAGTTTTTTTTAGAGAGAAAGATAAAAAAATAAAAAAAAAAATAAAACTTTGAAAAAATTTGATTAGAGTGCATGGGAGCTCAAAATATAGGCTTACAAAAGATAGAAAATTAAAATGATAAAATTTTTTTTTTTTTTTTGAAAAAAGGACATGTATCAACTATATAAAAGCTAATAAACACCAACGTTAATGATCTGGTGATATGCACGAAAAACTCTCAATTAATAATAAATCTCGACTTACATCCTACTCTCTTCCTACTCTCTGAAATTAGTTTTTAAAAATTGTTTATGGACTAATAAGGAAAGAAAATAAGAGATTTATACCAGTTACTATTTATTTATTCACTTATATTACTTCACTTTAAAAATATGGACAAAAAATATTGTAATCGTTATTGGATGTCTTTAGATTTTTCACTTAGATAAAAATGTTATTTACTCTAATTTCTCTATTATATGTATCCATCCTATTTTCCTTTACATCCTCGTTTCCATTTTACCAAAGCTACTTTCAAAATTGCTACCAAACAATAGGTAACCTTAAAAGTATCCCATGTTTTAATGAATCATGTCAAAAGCAATGCTTTATTCGGATCATCTCTTCAATTCTAATACAATGCAATATTCATTTTATTGTTGAAAATATTATATTTGAATACACATTTATTTGAATAGTACACAACTCATTATACTATTCGATTTCCTTTTTTTTTTATCTACTTTTATTAATCACATCATAAACTCTCTCTCTCTCACCTATACCCATTAGAATAACTAGTCAAATGTAGACAATGCAAACACACATTTCTCTCAAAAAAACACACACACACATTCCATTTGAATAAAATGATTAAAGTAGATATCCAAAGGCATTTTGAAATGCATTCATTTGATTAGAATGCAATGCCAAATTGAATGAAACATTCAAACAAAGCATAAGTATTATTTGCACTTCACTAAGTAAACTAACAATGTAAAAAGACCAAACTGTCCTAATTCAAAGAACACTTCACATTGTTGCTTGTTTACCTGTCTCAGAAGGGCACTTTAGTCACTCTCGAAAAGTTAACCACTTGGTTTGAACAAAATTCAGCGCAAAAATACCTTTTATATGATCCAAAAATATTAATATCATGTACTTATATGTATAATGTAATAGTAATTTTACACTGACTCAATAATAAAATATAAAATTTGAATTCTCCAATTTGAAGTTAAAACAAAAAAAATGTACAAATATTAAGATCCCTTTTCGTAGTTAATTTAAACTTACAGAATTATCAAAATCTTTTTCAGCTACACAAGACAAAGGCCAAAAAAGAAAAAAAAAAACCCAAAAAAACTATTTCCAAGCACTTTAGCAAAACAAAAATTCACAAGACAAAAAAAAAAAAAAAAAAAATTGCTAGCATTGGTCAGCCAAATATCATCTAGAGCTAGAGTAGATAAATATATACATAAGAAAGCGGTGCGATTTAGAAGTATGTTTCATTTCAAGCATTATTTTATGGGCGGAAAAATTTCAAACCAAACCATTAAATCTAGTGATTTGGTGTTGTTTGAAACTGAGCATTTTAAGAGAGCTAGGGGAGAGGATTTCTATGAGCAAACCATTATGATTTGAAGTTCTTGGAATGGAAAATTACATGTTTGTAAAAAGAAAATAGAAATCTATAATACCTTAGGATCTGTTTGGAAGAAACATTAGGATAAAAATATTTATTCTACGAAAATATTTAAGCGAAAATATTTTGGAAAGAAACATTTAACACTATATAAAAAAAAACATTTAAATGGTCAAAACATTGATCCCTACCATTTAAATGTTTTCTTAAAAGTTGCAAATGACAACATTTTACAACATTTTTATCCCATTTGAAAGTTGCATTCAAACGCTGATTTGAAATATTGGAAAATGATTAAAACAAACATAGGGTTAAGTTTGGAAGGAGCTTGAAGTGTATTCGTTAGTTTCACGAAAATTTTGAATCAATGAAGAATCAGGATTTGTTGTTTGTAGTTTTATGAGAAGCAATAAGGGCACAATGGTTGGAGTTGGAGTTTAATTTGTAAGATGGAGTTTGATTTTTGTATGTTGGAATTGAAATGTGTGTTTAGTTAAGGTGTGAATTGGGAATGAATTAGGCTATAGAGAATAATGTAAAAATTCTGAAATGTGTTCAGAAAAAAAAAAAAAAAAAAAAAACCAATATAAATCTTGCTTCATTTTTCTCATCATTTTATGTAATTTTTTTTAAATAAAAAAGTAATGGCCGTTTGGAGGAGGTTTAATTTGGAGATGTAATTTTGATATTTGAATTTGAGTTTTTAAATGTATGTTTGGTTAAAAAAAAAAAAACTGTTTGGGGTTAAGAAAAAGAAAAACTTAAAATGTGTTTGAAAAAAAAAATCAATACGGATCTTGTTTCGATTCTCTCTAAATTCTATGCAATTAAAAAACAATCATCATATTTGGACTTGAAATAATAAAGTTATGAACTTTTAAAATTTGAATTTATGCAGTTGAAGATGTGAACAGTGAAAACTAGTTTTGAGGTAAGAAAAAGTAAAATTAAAAAAAAAATTTGGAAACCAGATGCAATAGGTTCAATACGCACCCTTAAATTTTGAGTCTTTTACAAATGAAAGAGTGAGAAAGTGAAATATAGATTTATGAGTTTTGAAATTAAAGTAAAACATTTTAATTAAAAACAATAATGTTCCAAATGAATGCTAATAAAAGATATCAAATGCAAAACAAAATCTAGAAATATTAAGAACAAGAATTAAAAAAAATTGCACGAACTTAATCATAATATGATTTTGTTTCTTTTGGAGGTTGATCATGAATATTCCATAAATGCGCTTCTTAAAATCAATATCTTATCCAGACGGAATCAAGATAGCAATAAAATATCCTAATAATTTGATACAATTTTTTAATTGAACTTGAGTAACGGTTAAACTGTTCTACTAGTAAATTATTAGTTTAAATGAGAGTTTTTGTGATATGATTTTATATTTTGTATTTTTTAAGAATTTCTTTTTTATCATTAAATTAATTTTTTAAACAGTCTAATTTATAAATGTGTATTTTTAAAAATTTACAGTGTACCGTATAGAACTATTCTAATCATAAATTAGACTGTTATAATTTTTATTCTAACTGCTAGAACAATATTTATTTTCTATCAATAATACAGAGAAAGAGATCCTACATAACACTCTCACCTTATATAGTAACATAAAGTTCTTCTATTTATAGGAACCTAAAATTAGAGATTTTGTTCCCAAATTAAAAAAAAAATTAGGGATTTTCTTTTCTCCCCTTGAGTTTCAAAATTACAGATATGCTCTTTAGTCATTACTCCCCAATTAATTGACATTGTTTTTTTTTTTTTTAATGAGAAAATCATTTGACAATGTTGTTGTATGCTATTAAAATGATCAATTTTGATAATTACAACACGATTTTAGAATTTGCACATCTGATCTCTTCTTTAACTCGCCCTACCCTAGTCAACCCAGCTAGCACTAATTACGGATCAATTTAACACGATTTATAACCCTTTATTATTTTTTCCCCTAGATTTTGGACCTCATGAAATGATTAAAAAAAAAAAAAAAGAAACAATTTACTAAAATTGTTGATTTTTCGGACATTGAGATTCGAGTGAACCAAACAGAATTTTAATTAGGAACACGTGTCACGCATCAAACACCGACTTTCGGGGTGCCGAATTCAGCATAAAAATCATCTTTAGATCCGACATCACCAAAAAGTCAGCACGTCTCTTTAAGCACAAAACGAAAAAGAGACGAGAAAATTGAAATTGAATTGAAGGAAAAGAAAAAGAAACGAAAATGTGGACTTTGAGTACAAGAAAACAGAGGAGGCAAGAGACTGAGACCTGTGAATCTGATCCAGCTGGTTTGGCGGAATCACCAATCCCAGTGAGCAGTACCAGGAGGTGAATTTGAGAAACCCATCTGTTCTTCTTCTCTTTTATTTTCCTGGCTTTATCCATCAAGTTTCTGAGCTTTCGAAGAAGAAGAAGAAAAAAAGCTGTTAAAAACAGAGCAAAAACCAGATTTGGATTTTCGAAAAAAAAAAAAAAAGGAAAAAAGATGGGGATTTTACATGAGGATATGGTGCTCATTACTGAAGGAGAAAAATCAGGAGATCCCACTGTGATTACTGTGAATTGCCCTGACAAGACTGGGCTGGGCTGTGATTTGTGCAGGATTATTTTGCTCTTTGGTTTGAATATCTGCAGAGGAGGTAAGAATTTCTATTTCTATTTCTATTTTCTTTTTTTCTTTTTTTTTGGTTTGAAAAGTGTTAACTTTTTTATCTTTTTTCTGGGTTCTTGTAATGGTATCAAAATTTGAAGTGGGGTCTTCTCAATTGTGCATAAAATGGTTGTTTGTTTCTAGTTTTTTTTAGCTTAAATTTTATTTGGGGTTTTTTTAGCTAAATTTTTTGGTTGTTTTGGATTTTTTTTTTTATTTTATTTTATTTTATTTTATTATTGTTTTGTGTGTGTGTGTGTGGAGGAAAGATGCTTCAACGGATGGGAAATGGTGCTACGTAGTGTTTTGGGTGGTGGGAAAGACGAACACAAGATGGAATTTGTTGAAGAAAAGGCTTTTGGAAGTGTGCCCGTCGTATTTTTCGACGTCAGGAATCGAGTACTACCGGAGTCAAAGCCAGCAATCGCCGCGGCCGCCTGATGTTTTTCTCTTGAAATTCTGGTGTTCTTATGATCGACAAGGCCTTTTGCATGGTAATCATTTTGTTTTCATGTAGTCATTTTTGTGTGAGAAAATTGTTGTCTTCTAATATAGTAACTTGATAAAGAAATTCTGTAGTTACTTGCAATACTAAGTAGAGACTAATTTTTTAGGACTATAGAAAGATGGTCTCCGCCAGACAGCTGCGGAGCCAGTTTGTTATTTTAGCGGGAGCATACATTAAAGATAAAGTTTTTAAGATGATTTATATAAATATTATCAACTTTTAGTGGGGGAAGAAATAAGAAAAATGTTAAATTTTTAGAGATAAAATTGATAAAATAAAGTTTACTGGTCCCACTCGATCATGTGTGGCTTCGCCCTTGCTGTCAAAGGTGAATATGAACTTGATTTGCTTTTTATGGTCAGCATTGATAAAAGAAAAATGCATAAATTAGACCTGTAATCGGAAAAAAAAGACCAAACATTTTTAAGCTACACTTACTTAACTCTCTTGCTCAGAATGGAGTCGCCAAGGAAATTGAGGATGAAGATGAGTATCTGTCATAGGGTTTGTTGTTCAATGAACAAGTGAAAATTGGAAAAGGAAACCATTTAAAAAGATTCACCTTTTTTCTTCCTTCTCTATTTTTTGAGTTTTCCAAAAATTGAAAGTGGTCCTGTTTGCTTTCTAAGTATTCTAACATCTAATGGAAATGAGATGTGCTTTAGTTGTCCTTTTACTTACTGTTGTCTGTCTTGATCTTTGAGCAAGAAGATCCTGTCACATTTTAATATTGTTTGCTCAACAGATGTCACCGAGGTTCTCTGCGAGCTAGAGTTAACCATAAGGAGAGTGAAGGTATCGACCGCTCCTGATGGGCGAGTGATGGACCTCTTTTTCGTTACAGATACCAGGTTTGTCATTCATGAAAATTCACCTGTTTTTTGCTCTTATTGATGGTAAACATTCCGTTTTTCTTTTACGTCTCCACATCAGAGTGACTATTCTCTATAATTTTCCGTCAAAATGATTATTTGAAGAAAATGAGAGGAAAATGAGACGAAAGTAGTATAAACTAGAAAAATTATTATGTTTTAATTTTATAGGTACCATCTGTGTCCTTAGTTGAAGAAGAACCCATCAATGCAGATATCAGATTTGGTTATAGCCAATCGTAGATGTAGAGTAGTAACCATTAAGATTTTGGCTTTCATAATTCGATTTCACCCTGAACAAACAACTGAAGTCTCATACTTTTCAGTTCTTTAAGTTCTTCCTTATTTTCTGGACTATTGTCACCATCCGTGTGCATGCTTGGTTGTGCTTCTGCTGGTTTAAGATTTGGCCAGGGTTTGCGGTAGAAGTAGAGGCATTAGTTATTACAGAGAGCAGTTACGAGCCATATGTTAGGTTTCTGAGCGAAATTATTATGACCCTTTTCAATGGACATATATATATATATATATATATATATTATATATAAACACGTCTTGCTCTCTTTCTTAATCAGAGAACTTCTGCACACAAAGAGGAGAAAGGAGGAAACTATTCATCATCTGAGAGCGGTTCTAGGGGATGCATTGATAAGTTGTGAGATTGATATGACCGGTCCGGAAATTACTGCATGTTCACAGGGTTCTCCATATCTTCCTCCTGCAACCAGTGAAGAAATGTTCAGCCTAGAGCTGCCAAACCAACACTTAAATGGATCTCTCGCCTCTAGCCCGATTTCAGTCACATTGGACAATATTCTAAGCCCATCTCACACTCTTATTCAAATCCTCTGTGAGGATCATAAAGGGCTCATCTACGATGTCATGAGAACCCTAAAGGACTACAATGTTCAGGTAGAAGTTTTTACTGCAAAGAACCTTCCATTTCACTTTTATAAAGACCAACTATTATTTCCAGTTTGAGCCTTTGTCGGTATAACCAGTGATCTTTTTTTCTTTGGAAAAAAAAAAAAAAAAAAACCACGGATTTCAGATTTCTATGGACGTTCTTTGCAAACCCAAAAGGGAACTCTGAGTTGGACTTGTTCATAATGCAAGCAGATGGCAAGAAGATTGTTGACCCCAGCAAGCAAGATGCATTGCGAGCACGCTTGAAAATGGAACTTCTACGTCCTCTAAGAGTGGCTGTGGTGAGCCGTGGCCCTGATACAGAACTGCTAGTTGCTAATCCAGTGGAACTGTCTGGCAGGGGACGTCCCCTTGTATTTCATGATATTACTCTCGCCCTTAAAGTTCTCAGCATACGCATTTTCTCGGTACTAATCCTGACCATCGATTTCTTCACTTTTGTCTTTCTATCCTTTACTCACTGTAACATGTTTTGGAACCTATTCATTTTGTACTGGATTTCCAGGTTGAGATAGCCAGACGCATGATCCGAGACCGGGAGTGGGAAGTGTACAGGATCCTGCTCGATGACGGAGTTGGTTTTTCTGTGCCGCGGGGCAAGATTGAATCCAGCGTAAGAAACATACTGATGGGGTGGGACAAGAGTAGATAGGTTTCGCGATTTGCTTGAATGTACAGAGCACAGTTTCTTTACATCTCAGCCCTGTTGAGTTAACATGACTGAGAGCTGCTAACGCACTGCAAGATTAAAGTACTAATTATGAAGTGCATATTACACGAATCGAAACTCCATTTTATCCACCAACGATACCAATTTTTTTAGTTCTTTCTCCCATGGCCTAATCAAGGTTTTTAGCAGCACCCCATTCTCTGTCTTCTTTGGTTCTCTCTCTAGTCTTTCACTTGGGAAGTTATTTCTCATTGTTTTTCTCGGCAAGAGAAGAGCTGTTTTGCTTTGGAACAAGTGGTACTTTGTTTTTTTTTTTTTTTTTTTTCCATGAATTTTTTTCTATTTATGTGTGTGCATATATATGTATTTATTAACTTGTGGCATTCGAATTCTATATTTAATGACGATTTATGTGTGAAATTAACAAGGGCAATCGCAATTTTTTTGCTATATTTCACTATCTGATTATTTTCTCGTCAAACTAGCGCCACGAGGAAGACTGCAAATAAGCCGCTCTAATCTTAATCTTAATCTTAATATTATCTTAATATATAAAAGAGTCAAAAACTCCTAATTCTTTTTTTTTTGTTTAATTGCTAAAATTTTTTTCCTCTTTTACTTTATTTAAAAAATTCTCTCATATAAATGCACACTTATTATTATTTTTTTCATAAAAATCTCAGATTCTCAACTATTATTTTTCGTAATATTTAATTTTAGTTGAATACTGATTCAAATTATGTGAAAATTTTGATAAATATATACATATTTTCTTTTTACTCTTTAAAATCATTGTTCATTTTCATCCACGTGCCGATTTACATTTGCTTTTTTTCATCATTTTTAATTTTTATTTTCATTCTTTTTTTCCCATATTGAAGTAACATTTTTTGTAAATTATCCTTACTAGGACATTTTTCTTGGGGACTTTTACAATAGGGTTAAGTTTTTTTACTCCATCAATGGAGTTAAAAAATATTGACCATTGATTGATTCTGGACGGTTGACATGAGGTGATTACACAAAATTCATTATTCACCCACCAATATCTTATTCTTGCAATATTAAAAAAAAAACTCCGATGGAGAAGACGATCGGAGAAATGACGCACAGAGAAACGAAGAAGCGACAACGGAGAAGATGATCAAAGCGTCGATTTCCTCTTGCCTTTGTCGGAACCTATCGTGGCTTCCTTTGTCGCCAGTGTTTGGGGGGAGGAGGGGAGGTCGTGTGGTGGTAGTTCGTCGTCGCTGTCAGGAGGGGAACTGGGTCGCCGTCCGGGGGTGGGTGAGGTTGGGAAGTTTGTTATTGGGAAGAGTTTTTTTTTTTTTTTTTTTTTTAAATATAATCATATGTTATAACTTACCTCCTAATTTAGTATATCATATTAATCCATCGTTTGCATCCATTGGATTTGACCCATTATAGAATTTCCTTTTTTTTTAGATCTTCAATTATTATTTTCTCACAATATTACCTAATTAACTTTTTACATAATTTGTTAACTCCTATCAATTTATTACTACTTAATTATTTTTCGTTAATATTTTATGAACAACTATTTTTTTACTAATATCTCATAATTAATTTTTTATTTAACAAACTGATTAAATATATGTGTGGCACATACCTACAACTAGTACTATCAAAAGACGGCTCAACAGTCATACTTCATAGGTTTCAAAGTTCGACCATGACTTTTTATTTAAAAAAAATAATTAAAAAACAAAAACATTTTAAACTTTAACTATTCAAGAAGCAAGGCGACCCCAACTGTCAACTTGTTTTTGGCTTCTTCTATGAGGATACACACTCCAAATTTGGATAATCCCAAATGAATTCTCAAAGTTGAGATCAATGTTTGATAGATTGCTCTCTTTTAATCCGACATCTTTGCAAATTGAATATCGGGCTGTTTCGCTATTAGTTAATACCATTGACGTATATTCTGATATCTCGGCGCATAACAATGATATGAGACCAGTAGAGATTGGTCATGAACCTCCGCATGGTGTTCCTACTTCGACTATTGTCACTAATGAAACGGGCACTTTGTCTATTAAACTTCGCTTTGAGCCTAAACTCTCTCTTTCTAACAGTTGTAAGGAGATGAGCATGGTTACTATTAAAAGTTGAACTGATCAAGTAATTGAAAAAAAAAAAAAGAGGGAAAAATTATTAGAAAAGTAACAACTTGACAGAGTTCCATGACAGTGGAGCCAAAGTTGTGGTAGATAAGGAACTTTCGCTGATAAGAAAAAAAAAAAAAAACATGTTGAGACATATTACATGGAGAGATTTTTTGTTCAATTTTAAAGAAATTCAGTTAATTTTTTTATAATTACCTTTCTTGTTTTGACACATTATGTCCACAAAAACTAGAGGTTATATTTTCAAAGGAGGAGGGAAATAGGCCAAAAATGGAAAGGAGTCAAAATAAATGACACAAACTCTTTTTATAATCCTAAATGATAGTTAGATTATAAATTCGAATTTACACACAATCAAAATTCTAAAAATACCCTCATCTCTCTCTTCCCCTCTCTCATACATTTCTTGTCCTTCCTTTCTTCATGCTCGACGTGTGATGGTCGTTACTCCTTATAATAAAAAGGTAAGCTGTGTAATCTCACATCACTTGAGAATAGTTATATGTGATGATTCATAGGTAAAAAGATCAACTCCTAATAATATGAGACTTTTTGAGGTGATTTCAAGAGTAAAATCGTGTAGGCACGAGATCCAAAACAGATAATATCATACCAAAGGGAGGCACGAGTCGTTATAAATGGTATTAGAGCTTATATCTAACCGGAAGTATAACCAACGAGGATGTTGGGTCCCAAAAGAAGGGATGATTGTGATAGTCATCAGTTCCTACAAGGAAAATGGTAAGCTATATTTGCGAATGGATAAACGTGATGGTTCATAAGCAAATGAACTATCTTCTAATGGTATGAGATCTTTTGGAGTGAGTCAAAGAGTAAAATCGTGTGGGCATAAGACCCAAAGCAGACATTATCATATCAAAGAAAAGTACGGGTCGTTACACATCAACGGCATCTCAGAGGCCGTCGCATTTATTTCCACTAGCATCATTGTTGTTGGAAGTCCCAAATGTCACAATCACTAACAATAGCCATTGCCATTAACAAAATCATGAGTGAAAATGGACGTTTGGGGATGAAACCATTGCCGTCGCGCATGGGGATATCCATTATGATCTCCATCTTCAGCCCGATCTCAAGAACTCCTATCTTTTCTCGAACGACTGTTTATGTCTAGTGCTAGTAAAAAAAAAAATTTAAATATCTATGTATCTGTTGAAATTAAATTATAGATTTACGCTGTAAATTTTTAAATTATAGTACACAACATATTCCATCATGTGTAGTAAATAAATAATTTATAATTTAAATAAGTAACTTACAAACTAAACAAAATCTTTGTGATACCCGATATTGAAATTCACACTATAGATTTTGAAATTACAGTTCATAATAGATTATGTCATGTCTTAAATTACAAAATTTTCAATGTGAATAAGTAATTTAGCATGCATTTGGTATTAAGATTTAGATTGCAGTATTTGGGTTTGAATTGAATTGTACGTTTGGTAAGGTGGTTGAATTGCTAGAGTTAAAAAGTGAAAAACTTGAAATGTGTTCCAAAAAAAGATATCAATATGGAGCTTATTTCGTTCGTCTTGAAATTCTATAGAATTAAATTAAATAAAATCTCATTTATACTTGCATACGTAAAATTATTGACTTTTAAAGTTTGAATTATAAAACTGTATATATATTAGAATTGAGGTTAATCTTTTAGAAAAAAAAAAAATTGAACCGTATAACAATGAATAATTGTCGATCGTGGAGTGTTGGGTTGCATGAAGCAAGCGCTGGAAAGAAGTAAATCAAATTAAATAATATACATTGTATATTACCTTAATTAAAAAAAAAAAGAAAAAAAATGTTTCCTATACGATAAATTATATGTATATACACACATAACAACGATAAGTTCTTATTTAAAAAATCTCTCATAAATCCGAGGACACAGTTAACAAGCAGAATAAGACACATCTTGAAGGCTCAAATCATCTAGACCGCCACCGAAACTGAAGTACGATCGAGCATCAACAAATGAGTCCAATTAGAAAGGAAAGAAAAATCAAAAAAGGATTCCAAGAATAGTTCCAAAGGATTCCTTCGCATTAGACTATTGTGTAGAGTTCCCAAAGGAAAAAGCAAAGTTTGGCTTGGCGGACTCAAATCCTGAGAGCTCGTAAATATGTGTTGCGAGCAGCCCCCACGTGGCCGAACCACCTTCGTTGCAGTGGTCGTTAACAGTTTGAGCTCCTTCTGTGGTCCCCACCTTTGTACCAATCCCACCGGAGATTCCCCACGAATCTTCTCTTTTCTCCTCTCTCTTCTCTCCTTCTTCTTGTTCTTCATATCTTCTTCCACTTTCTTCTCTTACTTTCTTTCTTATGCAATTTCTTTTCCTTACTCAACCAAACACTTGAAAAAAAAAAAATAAATAAAGTAACATAAAACTCTTTTTCAAGTTTTCAACTCAGAAAAAAATAATTATAATTCTAATAGAATGAGAACTTTGAATTCTCGTTTTGTGCTCATTGATCTCCACAGCTCATGGCACTCGGCCAACCAAATCCCGATTTCGACCCTCAATTACCTTCAGAGCTCCAGTTTCCTCTCTCCGGCATTTCGTCGAACACGTCGCGCGCATAAGGCCGTCGCCTCGTCCGCCTCCTTCGTGCCGTCGATTCGGTCCCCGGAAATCCGGAGGCCGTCGGATCGGTTAGTTTCCGGAAATGGGTCGCAGTCGAATTCTCCGAATTCGGCCTCAACGTCGTCGTCGTCAATGCGATCGGAGGCTGCGACAGAGCTCGAGATGTTTCTGGAGCTCTTGCCTCCGAGAATGAGGAGGGAGCTGTATGGACATGAGGAGATTGAGGAGCTGATTGAGGTTGTCATGGATTTGGGAAGGAAGCCGATTGCGAGGTTTCCTTCGGGGGATTGGATCATCTCGGACGACCCTATAAAGGATGAGGACCTCAGGCACGCCATATCCAAGGTGATCCTAGTTTTGTGGTTTGAAATATTTCAACATTAATTATTCTTTAATTCATGTGTTAGTACCAATGATTAGCCTATGCCTATGGTCTTCGACTAAAAATAATGAAATTAGAACCTTTATGTTCATGGAAAGAAGTCCATTTTATATGTTTACGTAGTAATAAGAGGTATAATATAAGATTTATTCGTGTAACTAGGATCTCAACGGCATTATTAGATTGAATAAATATCAAGTTACACCACCGTTCTGGCATATAGGACGATCCTTCCTAAAGGACCATAGCGTTTGCTTATACTTTTATTAGATGGTCAATTTGGTCTGTTATTTTGTAGTGTGAAAAGGAGTTGTGGTGTGGATAGTTGTGCCCTATTTTTGAGAAGTTTGATGTGTTTGTGAAGCTAGAGAATTTAAATGTCCTATTTATTATGCTTCTGCGTGAAGCTGACATTTTCTTTTCTTAGGTTGGTGATTTTTCAGATGACAACCGTTCAGGTATTAATAATTCTTTGCATCGTATAAGTGCTATTCGAAACCGTAAAATGCAAATTATTGGCCTCACTTGCCGGGTTGGTAGAGCTGTCTCTGGAAGTGCTGAGATTTTGCATGACTTAGTTGAAGGGGGAGGTTCCATCTTGGTCATTGGACCTCCTGGAGTTGGCAAGACGACCTTAATTAGGTACTTAACTCTTGCCATTTGGAATTGTTCCATTGGATGACTTGTTTTTTCTCTTATAAGATATTCTCAGCTCCTTTGCATCATATGTGCTTCCCGGTGAGGTCATTGCTCTTTCATGCATTATGAACTAGTTTTTCTAATTCTGCAGAGAAATTGCAAGAATGTTAGCAGATGAGTACATGAAGCGGGTTGTCATTGTGGACACATCAAACGAAATTGGTGGTGATGGAGATATTCCTCATGCTGGGATAGGCCGTGCCAGGAGGATGCAAGTTCCTAATGTGAACCTGCAGCATAATGTGGGTGTCGAAGTCGATGGCTTTTCAATTTACTGTTTTTTCAGTCAACAAATGGAAAATCTTCACCATTTTCTCTTGGTGATGTCATGATTTGTTTATTACGAAATTTACGCAGGTTATGATCGAGGCAGTTGAAAATCATATGCCTGAAACAATTATCATCGATGAAATTGGAACGGAACTTGAAGCTTTAGCTGCAAGTACTATTGCTCAAAGAGGGGTCCAGTTGGTTGGAACAGCGCACGGAATGACCATAGACAACATAATAAAGAATCCTTCTTTGCAAATCCTTGTTGGTGGCATTGAGGTGCAATGAAATTCCTTTATTTTCTGAAGCTCGCCAGTCTGTTTTAGCTTATTATACATATTTCACATCATTGTATAAAATTAAAGCTTCGCCAAGACGAGAACTAATAATTGACCACGGTTAATTATTCCTTCAAAAAACAGAGTGTTACACTTGGTGATGAGGAAGCAAAGAAACGGAAAGTGCAGAAGACAATTCTTGAAAGAAAAGGACCATCAACATTTACTTGTGCTGTTGAGTTGATATCTAAATACGAGTGTCGTGTTCATCACAGACTAGATGCAACTGTAGATGCTATACTAGCAGGTACAACTCTTTGCAATCGGAAATTTTTAGGTCTCTCTCTCTCAAAATTTGTGGTTTTGGTCAAGAGTTACACGTTCTGTCATTTTTGTGAAACAGGAAAATCTCCTCTTTTTGAAATCCGTAAAATGGACGCTGGTACTAATGATTCTCAGAAGGCTATTCCAGTGTCCAAAATAATCTGCTCAGAAAAATCTGATCTGGCTACTGATAAAGAAAGAGATACAGAGTCTGATGAGGAAGTTGAAGAGCAGTCTCCCAGTTGTTCAAAGAAATCGAGCAGCGGTAGATCTGTGAACAAGAGGACTTCTCCAGTACGGATATATGCTTACAAGGTAATATTGGTAAAGCATTTGAATTTCAGTATTTAAAGGATTATATGCAAATTTAGATATTGTATCACCTCATGTTAACTGCGTAATGATTTTCTAAATTCCTTGTGCATATTTCAAAGATTTTGACATTGTTTTCCTTGTTGATCTGGATATCTTTTAGATTCTTGAGGCGGATCTACAACAAGTAGCAACTGTAATGGGGCTCGAGGATCAAGTTGATGTAACTGATGATATTGGAATGGCTGATGCAATTCTAGCTTGCAGTTCCGAATTGAAGCAGAACCCATGGATCCGTAGCGTTGCAAAATTCCACCAGATGCCAGTATTCGTTATGAAGGTATCACGTTTTATCAGCACTTCATTCCTTCATTGCTTAGTGACACGTCTAGTGTACAGTTGTATTCTAATTCCGTAATTTGGTATCAATTTTTGCAGTCAAATACCATGGCGCAAATGGTCAAAGCAGTTCGCATGATTCTTGGCCTAGAGTCATTCGGCTCTTTGCCAAAGCAACCATTTACAAAATCATTCGACATCGAAATTAAAGATGATGCACCGGAAAGAAAACCATCTTTGGAAGAGATTGACGCCCTGGAGGTGCACGTTCTTTCCCATTCTATAAGTTTTTCTCTTTGCGCGTAATTGTTGGTCATGATTATCTGTAAGTTTTTAGGAACTAGTTTTCCCATGGTAGCATTTGTCGAAAAAGATCATGCTCACTATTGGTGAATGGACTCAAAATCACATTTGGCTTAAATATTTATGTTTTTCGCAACATGACAATTATTGTTTAAGCTCGATTAACTACTTCTTTACCAACAGATTCTTTTCTTTCCCCACAGGAGGTTCGTCTTGCGATCGAGTACATTGTGATTCCTGGTGGAGAACCAGTAGAGCTTCTTCCAAGACGCTCTGAAATAATTGCGCGGCAGCTCGAGCTAGTAGAAAGCTATCAGTTGGCTGTCGAAAACTCAGGAACTGAGCAGAATCCGCGGTTGCAGATTCTCCCCATGAGATTAAGTAAGAAGGATTCTTCTAAATCTGTTAAAACCAGTTCAAGTCCACAGAAAGCAACTAACTTTAAATCACTAACCCGTGGCGGCGGAGCTACTAGTGTTACTAGGTTGCCCCTTTTGCCAGAATAACACCGAAAAATAAAAAAGAAAAAAAAAAAAATCCTTGTAATTGTGACATAGCTCAATCATTGTTGATACATGTGCCATGTCATGTACAGCTTTGTAAATTAACTCTCTTATAATTTGATGTAATTATTTCATCCCCTCGTTCGTATTGTACAATTTGTCGTAAAGAAAAAAAAAAACAATCAATACAACAAACGACGTCGTGACGACAAAAATACCTTCTCATTGTAGAGCCCTTTTTTTAGTTGTGAATTCCGTCAATGGAAAATTAGCCCCCCCCCCCGCCCCCCCCCTTTTTTTTTTTGTACTCTTTTAGTGAGTACAAAAGAGCAGTATTTTTGTTACGAGTACCGTTTTTCTTTTGGGGGGAAAAAAAATCTTAAGTTTCGAATTTGGGACCTAAATTCTCGAACCCTTCTTTACCCGTTGAGCTACCCGTGGGCTAGTTCTACTTTTTCATGTACTGCACTTGACAAAGTAACTTTGAAGATTTCCCTGGTGTGGATATTTATTTCATAAAGTTGTCTACTTTTTTTTTTTTTTTTTTTTTTCCGCATAAAGGGGTATATAGCAATGGCTATTAGAAAATAATAAGTAAACATTAAGCTTGTATTTGGTTTATCAGTTGGAGATGAAATTTTTTAGTTGGAGTTAGTTGATTTTTAGAAATAAGTTATAAATTTTGTTAACTTTTTAGAAAATAATAAAAACGGAGATGAAGAAGTACAATTTAGTTGTAGTTGAACTGGAACTCCAAACAAAGTCTAAAACAAACGAAATGTCGTCTTCCAACGTGATAAGATGTGACAAAACTTTTGAACAAAAAATGTCAAGTAGTTTTCACTCAAACGGCAGCAACAAGCCAACAAAAAAAGTTGATAGACAAAATGTTGAATTTTTGTCTTTGTTTGATAAATTAGTTTAACTCCAATTAGATTATATTTTTTGACTGGAATTTTGTTTTGTTTTGTTTTTTGTTTTTTGTTTCTGAAAAGTCCATAAAAATTACAACTAATTTTTAAAAATTCAATCAATTTCAATTTAAAAATTTTAATTCTAACTAACGATCTAAACGGATGCTTCATATCCATAAGCGACATGCCGTTTTAATGATCATACGACATCATTTCAGATTGACGACGTCGTTTGTTCCCACAAACTTTAGAAAGATACGACATGTCGTATTTTCAACGAGTAGAAGTTCAACCCTTTTTTTACTTTATGGGAGTGGGACCCACAGCCAAAACTTTCAAATAAAAAACGACACCTCGTGTGTTTGTTGCAGGAAAAGGAAAAAGGGGAAAAAAAAAAAAAAACTGAAATAAATCAGTAATAAATATCAAAAAGTAAGACTGAGAAGGGTGTATTCGCAAAGAAGTTGGTTGAGTGGTTTCGCTCAAAACCCTAACTTGGACATCGCAGTGCACTGGTAAAAGCATTTTCATCAAAAGTCTATTACATATGTGTGTATATATACATATACAGTATATTACATAGGGCTTTCTCTTGTTTCTGTTGTTGTTTTGTTTATGTGTTTGGCTGATATATATATATAATTTTGTTTTTTTGGGTTGTGTCTGGTGTTTGAAGAACGAGCGAGTGATGGCTGGGAAGGAAGATTATCGAATATTCGTAGGAGGATTGTCTTGGAATGTCACCGAGCGTCAGCTCGAGAATGCTTTTTCTCGTTTCGGCAAAGTTCTTGAATCTCAGGTGCTCTTTTTTTTTTTTGGGTTTATTTGTGTTTCCTTTATCCTGTTTGGTTCCCGAGAATCTGAAGCAAAACTACCGGTTAGTTTGAATTTTATGAATTTAACTCTTTTTTCGTGAGGGGGAAAAACAAAAATTAAATTCACTACTCGATGGAAATTTGGGTAATTGTCATAGCGAGCATGGTGTATACTGTATTAGCCGATTTTCTTTTGAATTTGAATGTGTTTTGCATTTTTTTTTTCCTTTTGTGGGTGGAGAATCTTGCGATTTCACGTATATAAATATATTTTATAAAAAAAAAAAGGGGAAAAATTAAAGCAATATGGATAACAGGTATTTGTGTAGCTCTTATTTGGATGATTATGAATATGTGTAGGCTAACGAACCTGTTTTGTGTTTCAACTACTGGAAGAGCGGGTAATGATTAGCTCTGTTTTCCATCGATTTGTGGTCTTCTTCTAGGGGTCGTCAAGTTTTGATTTTTTGTTTATTCTCTTACTGATACGAATGTTTCTTATTTTGTTTCTTGACTTCTTGGAATGCTGGTTACGATCTTCTGAGATGCCGTAATGGGTTTTTTAAGACATGTTTTTGTGGGAGTGACTGTAGCAAGTTGCTGAAGCACAATGGTTAGGTTATAAGAGATTTAAGTGGTCCCAAACAAGAATTAATCAGAAACAAAGATGGTCAGTCGTAATATGGGAAATAAGATTTGGGAAAGGCTGAAAAATATTTCTTACTAGTTTGGCAGAATGAGTACTTCAATTTATGAAATGGGCTGTTGTTGAGATTTACAAGAGAAACCGAGCCAGTTTCAATTGGAGCTTAGCAGTTAGGAATGGGATGGAACCAACAATTCAAATGATGGGGTGAATATGAAGACGTTTCCTTTTGCTTTAGAATTAATGTTTTTCCATTTCGGCTTTGTTGCTGAGGAACTGAAGAACTTAATATGATTTAAGTGATTTGTGTTATATTTTAGTAATTCTAGTTGTTTTCTCAACGGTTATCTTCATTTTTCTGACTGTAAACACTCCAGAATTGGTTGTTGGTCAGACAAAAACTTGACTATTAAGACCTGTGCGGGAGATTCTTCAGCTGGAGGTTGTCTGCTCTTCAATGATTGCTTGTGTGCCTTTTGTTATTTTTACTGGAGAATCCAGGAGCTTATCCATGCCTTAACATCATTTGTTACCATATAAAGAATGAGGATTTCTAAAATGCCAGCTACAGTCAGAGGCTTTGTAGGCGTTGCTCGTATCTTAAGAGATGTTAACTGCCTGCTGACCATTTAGTCCCAGGGGTGTGGAAGGCACATTAAGCTTTCTAAATTGAGTTGGATATGCCTTGCATGGTACCAAGCTTGAGCGCAGTTACATATAGTATATTCCGATAGTTTGGAACCATGTTACATATGTTTTGATTGGTTTAGGTGACCTGAGGTGGTGACCCTTGTCTGCTACTTAATATCATATATGCTAATAGATGGAGGCCAGAGTTGTTTGAGTTTATTTCTTTGTTTGCTTATGTTTTTCTCTGCCTTGCAAGTAAAAAGTTCATCATTCAAGTGCTTGGGCTCGTTATTGATTTCTGGTAATACAGTTAACATTGTTGTTTTAGTGGGTTAATTTGTTCAGTATCCGTATCATTTTTGGTCATGAAGTGTGTAGGATTTTGTGGATGGATTGTCCGTATACCGCTACTTCTGAGCAGGCTAGAGTTCTTTTGCATCTTGTCAAGGGGCCTAAAGTCATCACTTTCATTTTCCTTCTTGTTTTACTTTCTCAGTTTGGTGCGTGTGTAAGTGGACCACATAAAATTCTTGAGGTCACTTGCCTTTCCTTATGATCCATACCTGTATTCTTTTAAGAATACTATTCCGAATGGCAGTGTTCAGCTTTATCTCCAACAACGAAACCGTATTCTTGCCTTTTTTGTGTAGAAGTGGTTGTATCGTTGACTCCATATTAAAAAAAAAAAAGAAGTTTAGCATGTGTCATTGCCGAGAAACCATTTTCCAGCCCAAGTGATTATGTAATAAGTTCACCTGATATTTTGGAGGAGCAAAGGCCATATTTGCTCATATAGCCGAGAACAGGGTGGATTGCAGCAGCTGAGAACAGGGTCGAGTACGGGCCACAGTAGGTTTGGCTGCTAGTGTCCTTCCATGAGCGATGTATGAAGACAATACAGCTCGATTTCAGCATTTTGAACTTGATTAACTGGCGAAGACCGCTGCTCACTTGCTTGCTAGATCCTCTGTGCTTTGTTTTAATCTTACGGCCTTGACTTACCACATGAACTTGGAGGTCACAGCTGAATTCTTTCTTCAGTGGATAGGTTTTATCTTTTGGAAAGGCTGAAATCCTGTGGATTTTCTTAGTTGGGCAAACCAGAGTCTTTCCATCTTAACCTCTGATAATGTTAGTGAAGGGCACAAGTAAATTTCCTGGTGTTATGCTGACTAACGGATCGTCACTGTTGTAGATTTTGTGATAGGGTATATTTTCTGGAGTTAGAGTTGTACCGAGGCAGATTTTTTGGAAGTTCTCGTAATTTTCGTCGTTTTTGTTATAAGCAGATTATCTTGGACAAATCAGCCATATCTTGGTGGTATCTGATCAACTTTGTCGATCACTTTGCTTGTTTTTAAATGTTCATGAGGGCAGCAGAATCATGGAAAATTTTGAGCAATAATCTCTTAAGTGGAGAGCTTTATGGTGATGCTTGGTTACATAGACGTATCTTAAATAGTTTCAATAACTGCAAGGATGCCTTTAGCTGCCAATTTTTAACATTTTCCTCTTTTGGGAGTATGATGTTGCGACCGCAAGAGGGGCATTTGCTTGATATGTATTGTGCGTTCTTTTTCTGTGACAAATAACCAAATCCATAGAGGGATATCATCTTTTACTGATTTGAAAGTTGTATGCTGTTAGAAGCCTTAGTCAGCACTATATGCCGGTTTTCGAGATTCTGGGCTTTACTATTTTTGGAATTTGTATGAGGTTTGAAGCCTTGGTTATTGATCTGTGCTGCTGGACTCATGTCTTGGATTCTGTTGAGAATTAGAGTCGGAGGTCGTCTATAACAGTCTTGCAGAATCTTCTGTTTCTTTCTAGGAATCATTCAAGTTTGAAAGATGTAACCTTGTTCGTTGTAATAAAATACAGTAAGTTGTCATCTCATTAAATTTTGATTCACTTGTAAAATGTTGTATGCAAATATTCACTGTTGACTCAAGTTTCTGATATTATTTTCTTGTCAATTGAGTTGATGACTTCCTCTTAAAATGGACTGTGAACAACATTCCGTTTCTCCTGTGCTTTATTGCTCTTGCCTTTTGAATTTGTTACAAACCAGCTTTTTGTTACATGATGAATTTTGTTTGTATTGTTCTCTCTTTTTAAATTAGAGTCGCCCTATATTCCTGAAAATGGTTTCCATTCAGAACATTTGAGACGAACACAAGAGCATAAAATGGTCTTTAGCTCATTTAGTAACATTAGTAGAAAACTTAGGTGGTTGTTTGAATTATTCAATGTCATGATGTTGAGTTGTGCTTGTGCTGGATGTTATGCTCGAAAACGAGCTTTCAAATTTCCTGTGTGCATGATGGTGGAAACGCATGGGCCTTTATTTGAGTTTTCCTTCTTTCTTTGTGGGTTTGGGAGAATGGCACTAGATAGGTCTTAATGTGAATGCACCTTTCTTATTAGTGTTATTATTTTTTGGTAATCAACAATATTATATTGATAAAAATCAAGTACAAGGACGGTGACAAGGAGTGCACTAAAGACAGAAAAGAAAAAACAGAAAAAAACCTCGGTAATTGTCATTGCAAAGGAGAATTAGTTAGTTATGCTGGGAGGTTCTCCACATTCTCGGTCTTTTTCCAGTCCTTGAAGCTCTCGTAAATTTGAATTTCTTTGTGCTTATTTTGTTTACTGATCATTGTACTAGCCCTTTGTCATTTTATTTTCTTGTGCAAGTTTTGTTTGAGATTGATCAGTTCTCTGAAATTTTGTCCTAGGTTACAGCTTTAGACGTATGTTTGCATGGGGTTCTGTTTTTCTTTTCACATTATGATGAGAACTTGACTAAAATTCATGTTTCCATGCTTGTTATGTGCCTTGCTGGTCTGTT
Organism: Ficus hispida; assembly: GCA_025413025.1. Classification (NCBI taxonomy): domain Eukaryota; kingdom Viridiplantae; phylum Streptophyta; class Magnoliopsida; order Rosales; family Moraceae; genus Ficus; species Ficus hispida. Next base: position 7,220,814 of record CM046364.1, on the reverse strand, counting down.
CGGATAGTGCGTGCTGAATGATTATGTATTTCGTGGTATTAGTAGTTTCTGTTATTGCTTGGTGTCAGTTGTGCTGGTGTGATACTTGTGTAGATCATGATGGAAAGGGATACTGGCCGTCCACGTGGATTTGGGTTTATTACATTTGCGGATCGTCGGGGGATGGAAGATGCAATTAGGGAGATGCATGGAAGGGAGTTGGGTGATCGGATCATCTCTGTGAACAAGGCCCAACCAAAAGTAGGCGATGATGATGGAGACCATGGTTATAGGGGAGGCTACTCATCTGGTGGCAGAAAAAGCTATGGTGGAGGGGATAGATCTATAGGGCAGGATGATTGCTTTAAGTGTGGGCGCCCAGGACATTGGGCACGAGATTGTCCGTCAGCTGGTGGTGGTCGAGGTGGAGGGCGCTTTGGGGATCGCTTTGGAGGTGCTGGTGGACGTGGGGATCGTTTTGGAGGAGACCGTGATCGATACTCGGATGACCGTTATGATGCAGGGCGCTATGGGGAGAGGGATCGCTTTGACAGCAGGGACAGCAAATATGGGAACCGTGATCGCTATGTCAGTGACAGGTACGAGAGGTTTCTAAGATAATACATTGTCTAAGTTTTCACCTTGGAATTTGAACTATTTCCCGGTGTATGAGTATTGGCCTTGTGTGCACTATCTTCTCTCACTGGATTTTTCAATACTGCAGGTACCAACCAGGTGACCGGTTTGCAAATGATAGGTACAACAGTGCTGATCGGTACCCGCAAAATGGTTATGGGAAAGATAGGGGCTTCGATAGAGACGGAGGCCCACGGGGTGGGGACAGGTATGGAAGTGGAGGGCCAGCTCGTAATGAGGGAAGAAGTTACCGGAGTAGGGCTGATCCTTATGACCGCCCTAACAGGGGTGGGCGGCCATCTTCCTTTGACCGCTACTAATGTTTGTTTGTTTCTTATTCGGAACTTGTAACTACATACATCGTTAAGGTAGGTGATTTGTCGTTTTTAATTGTTAGTAGGAAGTTGAAATTACAATCTAGTTGGGATCGATGGATGCGTCTTCAACTGGTGTTTAGCCTGTTTCTCTCTCTTATTTAGTGTTCAGTTTGTGGAGACAATTGAATGGATGCTTCTCCTTTACCCTTCTTTTTCCTTGGTTGACAAAGCAAGTGAAGCAAACTGCTTGCATGGGAAGCTCAGCTCCTTTGCTGGATTTATAGCCATTGCGTGCTTCTCGATAGATGATGAAGTGGTACCTTACATTTCAAGTATTCTTTGATTGTTACAAGCATCTTTATATCCTTTGGCCTCGAGAATTTCATTTCAGAGTGGTGCTTGGCTCTGTGGTGTGGGGATCGTTTGTCTTTTGAGTAGTTTCGTTCATCGTTCGATATTACATTCTGTCATGTAGTATCGTACTCACTGTAGAACATAGTGCTGAGGGCAGGTGGGGTGGTTAGCCAGAAGCCTTAAGTTCGAGTTGAGACTGTTGCGATGGTCAGGGTATATGAGTAAATATACTTGTGCGGAGATTCCGTTTATCATGTGGGATGTATTTGCCTCTCTTGAATTTGAGAAACTGAAAACGCGATCCCGAACTAGGTCCTTGTCGACCTCATCCTCCCCATTAGTATCTTCTCATCTTCTCTCTGCTCTCACATTTTTTGGTAATTTTTTCTGACACTAACTAATGATATAAGCTCTGCCTGGTATCAGGATTCAGTAAAAGGCTTCGCCAAAAATGGCTGTCTTGATCTCCTGCTACCACTTTGCCTCGCCGCTTCGCCTTATTTCTGACACCCTTTATGCCCGGATGAATGTTCCTCTCGAGATCAAACGTATCAACCGATCTTCCTTTCAACTAGTGGGCTATGTTCTTGGTTTGGTTCCTCTTGAGACCACTGACCAAATTTCGGGCCTGTTTGGATGACACCCTCATTTTTAAAATGGGCCTAAGAAGACTTGGGTAACCCTTGTTAAAGTTTCTCCAACTTAAAAAATAAAAATAAAAATAATATATATATATAAAACTTTCCAAAAGAAAGCATTGGTTTTCAAGTGCTTATCTAACGGTGAAATTTGAATCTTTTCTGCCGAGGGACGTGGAGCTAAAGTACCACCACTGAGATCATGAAAAGACTCCTCCCTTTCACGCTATACAAATGGGGAATTTTTTTCTAAACGTCTGGTCTGGTTGATTTGAGTTAAAATTTATTAAAATGGTTGATTTTTAAAAATTAGTAAATAAATTAGTTAATTAAAAAAAAGATAAAAATTAAGTTGAAATTTTTTAAGTTGGAATTCGTGAACCAAACAAAGTTGTTAATCAACAAAGGATAATTGTTAATCAAACGTATTTAACTCATTTTAAAATTAGTTGACTTTTCAATTTACTATCCAAATATCATTTTAGAATATTTTTCATTTCGAAAAAGATTTTTTTTAATATCTAAATGAAATCATGTCAAAGAAAATTGTTTATTTCTTATTACTCATATATAGCAAGAATTATTCTAAATAATAATTATAATCATAAATAAAGAGGAATTCTGCCCAACACAGTTTACGTCTTGAAGCATTTCCGTTAAGGCAGTGTGTAGGTTATATATAAGTGTATATATACACTGTACACACATATAGAAGTGTTTGTATGTGATACTGTATGTAAACTCAAGATTGTATATATGAATCTAAGTATAAAAGCCTTAAGTGAAGACAAGAGGATGGAATCCAGTTATGCAAGTAATCACGCAAGCGAGAAAAAGAGATATTTGTTTTTCTTTTTTCACATATATATGGCATGGAAGATTAGAACCATTTACAATATACATACATACATACATATATATATATATATATATATATAAATTTACTGTATTAATACAAATTATGTCGCTTGACCCATTTGAGAAGTACACAAAATTTTCTTTCCAAACTCGAGTACTTTTGATTAACGTACGTCACATTATCAGTCGTGCAAGTAAGTTAAGTTCATTAACCAATTAATAATTTGACTAGTTTTTTCTACTTATCAAGAGATTATTTTAGTTTCAAAATTTTTTTTTTTTGAATATTATTCTGCTATTGTGTAAACGCTTTGACTTGGCTGTTGTCCTCGTGGGAGAATAATTGAAATAATACGTATCATCTAGAAGAGCAAGATTTTCTTTCCTGTCCATATCTGAAAACGATATTTATAGAGAAAAAAAAAAGGAAAAAAAGAAAGTGAGAAGTGGATCAAAGAGAAGAGATTCACTTGCTTTGTATGGTTGCATCTTCTTTTTTCTTTTTTTTTTTTTTTTTTTTTTTTTCTAAATTTTTTTTTTTTTCTAATCCTCAAGTGGCGTACTTTAGAAATAAAACAGTGCCTGAAACTTTTGGCAGTTGACTTTAAATGGATGATGAGAGTACATGTTGTTGGAAAAGTCTACATCAAAATCAATTGTTTGTAGTCTATTCTCCAATAGAATGGCATGTAATTAGTTTGTCCTTTTTAAGAAATTCTTACAATGGCAGGAAAAAAAAAAAAAAAAGAGGAAAAAACCTTCAATGATAAGATATCTAAGGATAGTTTACGGTTTGGAATATTGATTCAATCCAATTCAAAATCATATCATTATATATATAAATAAATAAAATTAAATGAAGAAAATTAACAGTTATATATATATATATATAAATATATAAATCTCACGGCTCTGATAAGATACTTTTTTATTACCTTACCCTAGTAATTATCAAAATAAAAAGTAAAAAAATGGGTGTCCAACTGGGACTGGCTCCGCGTGTGTAAGGGAATGTGCTTGAAAAGAACTGTCGTGTTCGAAATTTAATAAATGTTTTCATTTAATTTAATAAATGGAAGTCATATGTAGGCCATGCAATAAAATAAATAAAAAGTAAAAAAATAGACAAAAAGCCCTTTTGTGCTCTTCTTTTGCTTTCTTTTTCCAAGTAAATGCAGAAAAGGAAGTGAGAGGTTGGACTTGGGTTGTGGGATGGGGTTGGGTGGGTGGTTAAGCAATCCCTCTTTTTTATGGTAACATTTTTGTCCAACTGATCATTGAAAACAACTTGGATGACAAATCTTCGTTTTCCAACTTTAATATATGGGCCCCACCATGATAAGTTCTAAACTTTAGGATTATAAATCTTAATAAGTGAAAAAAAAAATAAAAATAACTAGACCGTTGAAAAAAAAAAAAACGTGTCGCCTGATAAAATCTGAAAAAAATTGTAAAGATAAGATTGGTTTTTAAATTTCGTTCACAGATTGAGATTTAGACTGGAAGATAAATCCTAAATATATAGTCTGGCTGGCCTTACTCTCATTATATAAATGTTCTCAAAAGTTTTTTAGTTTTAGTCCACATCATCCTGTCCTATATGGGCCATTTGACCTAGCGATCATTGACACTCGGTCCTTAGACTCTTGCAGCATCTAGGTAAGGTTAGTTCCCACGTCTCTCTATGTATCTATTTCTACATATGTAACATATATATATATATATATATATTTATATAAAATATGTATGTATGCATGTATGAATATGTATGTATACAAAGAACTGGTGCAATAAAATACAAGTTGCCAACAGATTCGTGGTCGGCAATAAATATGCTTTCTTGGTCCACCTATAAGGGTTTCTCGAGGATATCATCTACCTAAAATTTTAGTAGTTAATTTAATATTAGACAGCCATGTGTTTGTGTGTGTGTGTGTATACATATTTATTTTAAAAAGCAAATACAAAAAAAGAAAAGAAAAGAATATTCAACGAGTTCAAAATGAGAGACGTAGGAATTGTGGCATTGACCCCATAAGTGTGTATTCAAAAATGATAATAACATATTAATTATATTAGGCTTTTTTAGCCAGGAAAGATGCAATATTTTCCATTTCCTGACCAAACCCCTCATGCGGTGGAATCTCATATTGTGGGAGTCGTTGTTTTGAATTTTCTATTCAATTTTTATCCCCACGAGAAGAGAAAAAGATTGTTCATCTTTGAAATTAAGGGCTTGATGATTATATACACTATCGACAGTGATGGTATGATAATAAGGAAATCCTATATAACAATTTTATCAAGATATAATATATGTATTAATATCTTCTTAATTTGATAAAAAAATATAAGATTATGTAACTAACTCGATTATTATAATTCTACATATGATCTCAATAGACTCTTATAATAACGTTGGACGGAGAGTATTAGGGCATCACTAATTTTTTTTTCAAAGGACTTGATGATTAGATAATTACTATTTGTTTCGATTAGTTCATTAATTAGTTTGTTAACAGCGTTTCTTTAGTTTCATTTTAATATTTAGTACACCTAAGAAAATGATGATTTCAATGTCGATCTTGTGGCATACATATTAGCGTAGACTTATTAAAAATATTAAATATTGTAATTTTCCTTATAACTGAGCTGTACTTCTTTAATAAATATTGAATTTCCTAAATCTTATCTTAACTAATTAATTATGGAGGGGAGGCAAATTAAATTAAGCAAGCTATACATACATATACTGTATATATTATTCTACTGGTTAGTTGGCAGCTTCCATCTGTAGGTTCTATATGTTAGTAATTTCTTGATGAATAATTCACGATAAAATATTGCATGAACAATACAAAAATTAACTAATTAGTTGACAGTTATTAGAGTGTTAATGTATCGTAATCTTAATTTAGATTAAGTCAGCCTATTAATAAAATTGGGCAGTTTAATAATTAATTTCCACGCTCAGTTGCTTAATTTAGAATTAAAGGAGTAGGAAAAAAAAAAAACATAAAACCAACTGGATATTCACACTAGTCTACCTAATAATATGACTAAACAAACCCATTTGGTTCTAAGGTACAGTTTAGCATGTGCTATATGACAAAATGTTAATCTGTACACTACTTTGAACTTGTCCGTCCAGAGTGTCACATTACCCTCAAGATAAACATCGATTAAGTTGGTAAGTTTGACCTATATTTTTGTATCATTAATGAACTGAAGAACTCTAATTACTCAATCTGCCTGCTTTGCTATAAAAAAAAAAAAAAAAAAACAAGAACTCTAATCAATCAATCAAACTTTTCATACCGTACTTATCAGGTAATCAAGGCTCATTATGTTCTGCAACTTTTCTATAATTTGTCAATTAGTATATATATTTTTTTAATTTAGAGGTGAGAAATTTGATGTCTACATCTTCAAATAAATTCATATGTCACATCATTATTCGATTATGAGTGTAATCACTTCAATTAGTATCTAGTGGATGTATGAATCATTCTCGATCAATTGAATTTTGGATTTTAGTTACATGATAGTATAACCATTAAGAAAATAAAGGGGGAAAATATCATTTTGGTAGTTTAAGATTTTTTTTTAATTTTAAATTTGGTACCTTCTTGTTTGAAAAATGGCGGTTCTATCCTTCTAATTTAAAAACATTTTTGAAAGAAAAAATATTAACTTTTCTTCTATTATTATTATTATCATTATTATTATTTTTTGTTTGTGATTGAACATGGTTTAGAACTAGTTTTGATTTGAATTTTGGTTAATTATTATTTTAGAATCTTGTGGTTTATTTATTTAATTAAGTTTTTAAATTAATCAGGTAGAGCTGTCATTTTAAGTCTCAAAACGAGCTCCCAAATAATAAGGTACACTAATAAGATTTCTCGAAACAAACGGAAAGAAAACGAAAGATAAATCATAAATCATGAATCAACTATACCTATGGCTCGACATATTTGCGCAATAAACCAGAGCCATCTTTATTTGATTGTACCCTGAGAAGTTGAACATGAAGGTACAAAATTGAAAAAAAAAAAAAAAAAAAACATTAAACTACAAGTTACCAAAACGATATATTTCCAAAACAGGCTATTTTCTCACCTTTTATGGGTGAGGTTTTGGAGATTTGTTCAACTTAACTATTCTGTCAAGAAGATTGTTTATTGGTGGTTACTGTTTTAGAAGGTTTATGGTGTGTTTGGATCACATATTCATTTCATATTAATGTAATTAATATAATACAATATGTATTTAGTTACAGTTTAGAAGACTTATAGTGTGTTTGGAATATATCTATTACATTGAATATAGTGTAAAATAAATGTATGATGCGAAACGAATAGTTGCTTTCGCTCTAATTGGATGCTAGATTTGTTGTGGAAGATTTTTGTTAGTGGCAAATTTATATTTGATTTGAAACTTATCTCGGATTTCATAAACTCGCTCATAATGTGAACAAAAAAATGGACTTTTTTTTTTTTTTTTTTTTGGCTAAATAGACCAAAAAAATAGACCTTGACTAATAAAGTATGCCGCTTGAATGAGTGGCTCATAATCCCGAATAATATTTCATTGTTTTTGTCACTGTGTAGGTTGTCTTTTTCTACCGATTTTTCATATGAGTTGGGGGTATTTTCTGACTCCTTCTCTCTCTCTCTCTGGTTTTTTATTTTATTTATTTATTTATTTTTATACACAAATAAGAACACACATTTTTCATGGGATAGATTTTTGACCACTTATTAATCCTTATAGCATTTTGTATTCAAGAGGTGAAACTCTTTTTCTCTTATTAAGTTTTTTTTACTGAATTTTACTAGCAAGGACATTGATGAGGACTTTTTGTTTTGCTAACTGATTTTCAAAATTTTTATTTTTTAGCGTCAGTTATTGTTTGTATTGTACCCATCAGAGACCCATTTTTTTTTTCTCCCCTGATTTTGAATAGCCCTGTATGGATGGTTTCTTCTTTTTTCTTTTTTCGGATACTTTGTATTTATTTTTTTTGTTTTTATTTTGTAGATTATTAATAAAATTGAACTGAGGACTTAAGTGCGGGAGGAAATTGCTAGCGGTTGCCACTTTTTAACTCTCTCTCTGTTAGTTGAACCAAAAAAAAAAAAAAAAAAGAGTTGTCCTCATTTATTGGTTTGCTTCTTTTGTGGGGTTTTAATTTTGTGTTTCTGTGCATTATTTGTTTATTTTCTTTTTTGAAAATGTCTTCCTACCTATCAAAAAAGTAATTATATATATTATACTTCTAGATTTACCTGTTCGTTAGTTTTAACGGTTAACTATAAGCTGATGATTGAGAATACCATCAGGCGGAGGATAATATACTTGTTGACTCTAATAAGGCTGTCCGTCGCCAATGATTTGAATGTTCAATAATAATAATAATCCAATTACTTATCAATAAATAATTTGGTTTCTAAGTGTGAACTTTTGTGTTTCACTTAACGATATGTTTAATTATTTGATTGCTGGAATATATCTTCTTCAATATTATTGGATTATCCTGACTAATCTTAGTTAATCATGATCAGACTTATTTGAAAATACAGCTAATTAGTTTACAAATTAAGTAATATTTCCTGTCATATATAGGTGATGTTCCGTGATCTTTTGAGCTTATCTTACAATTTGTTTTTTAAATAATGTTAGTCTTAAAATATGTTTTTATTTTGTACGTACCTTTAATTTTATAGCGAAAAAAAAGAAAAAAAAAATCTCTCTTGTAGATTCAGCACTTAAAAGCCACTCACCCGTGTTTTTGAATACTTCCTTGACATTTCTTTGCTAGAAGCATTTTTGGGTATATCCATTGGCTGGATTAAAAGTTAAAATTACTTTTCTTTTTGTGATGAAATAGAATAAATTGCTCGTTTGGTAGCTAAACTTTTTAAAAAGTTATAATTTGTTACTCGATCTTTTTTTTTTTTGATAAAAGGTCCTTAAACTTTTTAAAAAAGTGTAAAATGATCTTGTCTGTTAACATATATTAAAAATTTAGCAGAAAATATCACGTTAATCATACATTTATTTAAGTTATTTAAAAAAATTTAATGATTCAATTTGCATGTGTCGTACATATATGTGATCAAGTTCATTTAATTTTTAAATATTTGTTAATAAAAAGGATCAAATTACATCATTTTAAAGGATTTGGGAACCTTTTAACTACAAAAAGGTTAGAGACCAAATTACAATTTCACAAAAAAGGTTAAGGACCAACGAGTAATTTATATTTAAAAATATAAAAATAAAAGATGACATATTTGGAAAACCTTGAATAGTAAAGTATCTTGTATGATGTGAATTTATTACGAAATAGATTATTTCATATATCTCGTTTGCAATGAAGACTAGTCTATATACAAAGGTACCAGGCAATTTGTAAGAATTCGAAATGCGAATCTCGAGAGACCTTTTTTTATTCTTCTTAATAATTGTTTTTCCTTATCAACGATTCAGCTGTTAGGAATTAGAACACAAGGTGCAAAAGCTGGAGTTAGATTAAATGTATTTTGATAATTAAGCACGTGTCACACATGTTTTCTCCCATTTAAATATTCCATTCGAGTATTAATTGTACACCTCATCATATGCACTACCTTAAAAGATACTTATGCCTTCACTCAAAAAAAAAAAAAACACTTATGTCATAAATAATATTTAATTTATTGCTATTAAAGTTGATTTGTGGAAGCTACTAAAGTTACAATTAGGTGGTAAGCAATATCATGATCAACTTGGATTTGAGAGATTCTTTATTTATCAAATCTCACATGTTTAAATTTCTTTTATTTAATCTTTATTTTTTCAATCCTTCTACAGTAGGATGTTTATCAATGATTTATGTTTTTAAAAGTTACCTCTGTATCAAAATAAGAAATTATACAAAATTTACATATTACTAAAAAGAAATAGGTGATGGTCTAAAAACAGAATTCTACCACCAAGATATTATTAATTTATAATGTTAGATTTGACAAACTAGATATTTAAAATGTATTTCACTCTCATATAAGAAAATCATGTGACAATATGTGTATAATTTTTATCTGGTACCTTACCTTTATAAAAAGATACATGTAACTTTGGTTGAACGTTAATATAATAACAAATTGGTTACAGTCAGAGGCGGAAGGAGGGGGTGCGAGTGGGGGCTAGCCCCCACTCAAAATTTTTTTTCCTTTTAATTTTGCCTCAAAAATTTTCTAATTTTTACAATTTGTCTCCACTAAAACAAATATTCTCATATAGTCCATATTTTGTCCCTACTAAAATTTAAAAATTCTCACTTAACCCCCACTAATATTAATTCTGATAAAAAAAAGTTAATACTTTACCACTTTGTCCTCACTAAAATTAAAAATCATCACATAAACCCACTAAAAAAAAATTCTCACATAATCCCCATTAAATTGTGTTTTATCTTAAAAAAAAAATTAGTGTATGCCCTCGCTGACAAAAATTCCTGGCTATGCCCTTAGTTACAGTATAACATTTTTTAGTGAAATATATTCTCTGTGATAATAACTTTAAATAATAACATGTTATATATAATTATTATATAAAGTTATATATAAATTAACTAATTTTTTAATGATTTTAAATAGAAATTTATAACCGTGCAGTACCTGTTCGGCTGTTGAATTTAAGATATTTCTTGTATATATATTAGTAGGCTTATTAAAAAGGAAATTAATCTGTCGCGACTCATGAAATTATGAACCGAAACTCGTAATATCATGGCCTATAATTATTAGTAAGCTTATTAGAAAATAAAATTTATCTGTCATGACTCATGACATTATGAACTCACATTTAATGCTTAGATTGTTATTGATAAAAAACATTTGTTGCTATTTCATGACTCCTATAAATTTCCTTTTCTTTTTTATTTTTTGTTTTTTGGCTCAAGTAACGTAAGGAAAAGGGACGCACCATGATAAGATTTGTGGTATAAATTTCCTTTTCTCTTTATTATTGTCTCAAGTCTTTAATTAATGCATGTTGTTTCTTCTATTCCAGGGCAGAAGACATACAACAACATGTGACGGCAATGTTTGGAATGGACCTGCCCTTTGCCAACTTGCTACATGAAAACGACAAAAATCGGAATATAATTTAAATGTCGTTCCACTCTTCTGTCTTTTGTATCATTTTTGTTATTTTCTGCACATACATTTCAAATGGGTTATGGTAGTAGTCGTAGATGCTAAAAATCTACGGTCACAAGAAATTCAAGTTAAATCGGTGAGAATCAACATACATAAAATATTAAGGTTTTTGTACATCGTAAATGAGAATCATAATAAGGCAATCATAATACAAAAAAAATGAAAATAAACGGAAAGTAATGTAGTAAAAGGTGTTTTAGAAAGATTCGCCAGAATTGTGCTACATCCTCTAAGTCTGTGATTTCACTATATTTTAAATTTTGAGTACAAAAAGTATAATCTGGCAGAATAACAGTAGGTAGAGGGCTGAAAGATTCTTAAATGTGAGGGGTCTTCCTCTATTTATAGAGGAAAAATTATGGGTCTAAGTTTTTAGGACAGTAGTGGGCAGTTCCCCACTACCTCGAGTAACTTGGAATGTGCAAGAATGTGGACCATGATTGATCGTGGGTTTCGCAGTTATGAAAGTCGATCTTCCATCGTTCATCGTTTGCTCATTGGGCACTCATTGGGTAATCGAATGTCATTGTTCGTCGTTCATTATGTTGAGCTAGATGTTGAGCAGATCAAAACACTTTGTAATTTTAAGGGCTTTAAGATGTCAAAAAGACCAATATCAAGTGATTGATAGATCACTGTTCGACGTTCGTAGGTCTTTCATGAGGAGTATTGAGAGTCGGATATTAGACTATCAAACATCAAAGTTTGATGTTCATCAAACAATGCCAATTGTCCAGTCAAACATAATACATACCGAGTGGTTGATGGACATATACTGAGTGATCATTGGATCACAGTTTAACGCTCGTCGGTCCTTTCATCTAAGGATGAAAAATTGGACGTTAGGCCTCACGTGCATTTGCTTAGCATCTGGGTTAATGAATGTATAGTGAACAATCAATGGACCATGTTTCGACATCCATCAGATATGGTTCGAGTAAAAGACAGAATTAATCGATTCACTCTGAGCCATGGTACTAACATCGAGTGATTGATGAATCATGCTTCAGCGTTCGTCATAGCATCAGATAATGTGGTCAACGGACTCGTAAAATCCAAGTCAAAAGTTCAATGGACCACGGTTCGATGCTAATTGTTCGTTGATTCACCGATTATCATGACCTGAGCATTACATGATGAGAAGACGAAATCTGACCTCAACAGTAGTAATCTTGTCACTATGCTTTTCATATTTTCCACAATATATATATTATATATGTGGACACAGGTTGAAAGAAAGAAATATCCAAAATAATGGTGGGGATACTGTGGATATTCCTACATTGACATGATTGATTAAGAGAGGGTAAATGGAGGTCGGCCATTGAGTTTTCGTTATTATTTATTTGTTTATTGGTAGAAGACAAGTTTTTTTTTTTTGGGTAGAAGACATGTTGTTTTATGTATGTCTGTGCAAGTGTTGCTTGCAAAAGATAAAAGGAGGAGTGGCCTTGTTGTGGTAGCCGTAATAGGCAACATGTTGGCCTCACTAGTGCAAAAAGAGGATATCACGACGGTTTTTAACTATCGTGGTATCATTCTTCGATTGTTTTTTAACTGTCGAGGTATTCAAAATCGTAGAATTATTTAGATTCTACGATGGTTTTTAAACCGTCGTGGAATAAATAAAACTGACGCCAAATACGGGGTACATAGGGCTATTCCACAACGATTTTCAATAAAAACCGTTGTAAAATATTAATATAATACGATGGTTTTTAGACAAAACTATCGTGGAATAGCCAATACCACAACCGTTTTTAGCAGAAATGGTCGTGGAAAGATTACAATGAAAAAAACAAAAAACAATTCACAATTCATGCGATTTCTCACAGATGGCAAATCCCATGTGTTATCCAGTACACAGCCCAGATTAAAAAATAACTAATTTTCAATTAATTTTATGTCATAATATACAACAATTATTAGAAAAACATACATTACATTATAAAATTTATAAATTGTCTTCTAACTATATTGGATGAACCGCATTACAAAATTAGCCAACTTTTGCCTTACTAAACTCATCTCAATATCAATATTAAACTCCTTAGTTTGAAGTAAGGATAATCCATCGAGAGTCAAGGTTATTTCTTGTATAAAGACCAAAACAAAATTTATGCATTCAACATAAACTTCTTGTAGAGGACATTGAACAAAATCAATCAATGTTTCATAGTTGCGTCGCTTTCTTACTCCTTTGCCCACTAAAATTTTCGAGTCATTAAGTTCCCTAACAATTTAACAAAGTTTAAAACAATTAAAACAAGAATAACGTAATGTCAAATCACAATTTGGAACATAAAAATATACTTACAACTTAATTAGGTCGAACATGTAAAATGCAAAAGCATAAATCACAAAATCAACTTTTTTTTTTTTTTTTTCTGGAAAACAATCTAAACCAAATCTCACCCAAATATTTTAAATCAATCTATAACTAATCCTCACCCAAACACATAAATATCATATAATTAGATATTTGTCGAACATATAATATACAAAAGCATAAATCACAAAATCAACACTTTTTTTTAGAAAACAATCTAAACAAAATCCTCACCCAAACATTTTAAATAGATCTTATCATCTACACTCTACAATATCTAGAATTTCTTGATGCTCCATCTAAAGTCCTTGAACTTGAAGACAAAATAAACTTACATATTTATTCCCTTAGTAATCCGAAAGCTTATAGACTTCACCTATTCTTTTTCCCGTACCCACATTTGGTAACTCTTTCTCGAGTACTCATTTATCAAAGTATACTTTTATCTATATTTGTCGTCTATTTTTATTATTTGTTTGGCGTAGAGCTTTGGATTTGGGACATGGGTTGGAACTGAGGTCAGGATTGAGTTTCGAGACATGGATAATGTTGAGATTAGGGACAAAGGCTGTGGTCCAGAGATGGTGGTCGGGCCCCGAATCTAGTCCCGAATCCTGACCATGACTCCATACCAAAATCCCGACACTGATCCCAGTTTTGAATCTAGATCCCGAGTCCTATCCCGATTTTGAATCTTAACCCCGTTCTAAAGCCTGGCCCTGACCCAGTCTCGTATTACTGACCTTTATTCGATTCCAAATCTTGACCTCGACCTCAATCTCAAATCCCGATTAGATCTCGGTTCCTAGTTCCGACCTCGACCCTATCCTGAAACACGAAATCGATCTTAATTCTGAATCCTGACCACGTCTCGAAACCCGATCCTGACACTGGTCCCAAATCCATATCCAGACTCCTATCATGAATCTCGATATTCTACCAGAATATCTTTTAATGTTCGATCTGTATTTGCCAGAATGCATTTTCATGTTCTACTAATTTTTAATATATTCTACCGAATATTAAATTTTATTTTTTATCTACCATATTTTTTAACATCAAATTATTTTAAAAAATGTTAATGATTAGATTAATAGATTATGTATATTTTCAGAAGATATTTTTTTTATATTATCAAGTTTTTTTAAACAAAAAATATTAATATGCCAATAAATTATCATAAAAACCTCACAAAAACAAAAACAAAAATCATGAAACTGAAAATTTGAAAAGAAAAATAAATAGTCGATCGTGAAACGAAGCTGGAGAGAACATATCGTAGGGCGGAGGCAGAGAATGCAGCAGGTGAAGAGATCACAAAACGTGGAGGCGACTAGGGAGAGACTGGCATCTGGGTGGTTCGAAAGGGAATCAAGAGGGGGGATCGTGATCAGGGGCTAAGCAGCTTGCAAGGGGCTTGTGACTGGTGACTAAGCTTCTCGCGAGGGGATCGCGACCTACAACTCGCTCAAAGGATGATGTTGATGGCGGTGGCTCCTCAACGGATTTGGAGACCGAGGCACGACTCCGACTGTGATGAGAGAGAGAACTGAGGGAGATCACGAGAGAGAGAGGTAGAGGAAGAGAGATTAAAAAAAAGGGGGAAAGTTTGATGTTTAATTAGGTTTTGAGGGTAAATATATCTTTTTATCCATCTAGTCAAAATAATATATTGATCAACAGGGTAAAAATCCAAATCATCTTTAAGTGAGACAAAAATTCTAACTCTATTTAAAAAAGGGAGAGGTTGTGGTAGAGCCTCTGCCAGAGTAACTACCGGTAGAGTTTTTTTTTGAACCGTTAAGATTTGATCAAATAGTTTAAATGTTGTTGGTATACCATACTTATTTTACACCTTATCTCATATTATCTTTCTTACTCTAGATCTACTCCGTCATCGGCAACAACCCCGACGCCGGTGACCCTAGGCCCCTTCGCCCCCAACCCCGGTAGCCCTTCACCCAACCCCGGCACCCCCCAGCCCTGGCACCCCCTAGCCCCTAGCCCGCCTGACGCCCCCCACCCCAGGTCCCCCCTCCACCGGCACCAGCACCTCCACCCCAAGCCCCCCTTCCCTTACCTCCCCCACCCTCTCTCTCTCTTCCTGGCCCGCGCCCCCCCGCCCACCCCCGATGCGAGAAGAGAGAGAGAGGGGGATGGGGGTCCCTGTTGAGGGTGGGGGTGGGGGTGGTGTGTGGTGGGGCGCAGGGGGGCAGTTGGGGTGGGGTTGCTGGGAGAGAGGAGAAGAGAGATGGGGGGAGAGGAGGGGGCTGGGGGGTCCTATTAGGGGGGGGTGCCGGGGGGGTCGGGTGGAGGATTGGGGGGAAGCCCGGGGGAGGAGGGCCTGGGGTGGGGGTGCCGGGGGGGTTGGGGCTTGGGGGATGGCGGGGGAGGGCTGAGGGGTAGGGGAGGTGTCTGGGGCCGGGGCTGGGGCCTGTGGTGGGGCGGGGGGCGGGGGTGGGTCATCGAGGGCGGGAAGGTCACTGGCGACGGAGAAGACTTAGGATGAGAGGGTAATATGAGATAAGGTGTATGTTAAGTATGGTGCATCAATAACATCTCAACCGTTTGATTAAATCTCAACGGTTCAAAAAGAAACTCTACTGATAATTACTCTGGAAGAGGCTCTACCATAACCTCTCCTTTAAAAAAATGTTTCCACAATTTTCTCTCTCTCTATATATATATATATATATATATATGTGATTTTGGCCGTCAACTCCATGTTGTAAATTATGAAAAGTCATATAGTAAAATAGTCAATACCTAAGAATATTGACTTTGCCCTGGTCTTGTTGCCAAACCGTCCATCCTCGCTAGACTACTCCTCAATCAACCAAGTGTGGGCAAAGGTGGAAGCTAGCTACTGATATCGAAGAATAATAATAGCCTTTTTCACAACGATTAAAAATAATCAAAGTTTGTAATAAGGAACTGCATTGATAGCCTTTGGGTAGCTACAAACTTAATTCTCTACGGTGTTATTAGTTGACATTTTGAGTGTGCAAGCATAGATAAATTGGTTTGGTGACTTGGTTGGCTTTGTTCGACTCCTATTACCTCCTTTTAGGTCTGGTTTCAGCTTCAGTTGTTGAAGTATTAGTTTGGTGATCGCAGAGTAATCCCCTGATGATCAATTGAAAAAAACTAGCATAAAAAACCTGTATTCCTGTCATATTTAGAAAAAAAAATTCTTGCATGTGAGACTGAAAATTTGGAAATAATGGGACTATCCTCGTATCCTTATTTATTCACAAAAAAAAAAAAAAAAGAAAAGCATTAATAAATTGGTGAGATTGTACTTTGAATTTATTGTCGTTGATGGAAGTTTGGTTAACAATATTAGGAGCACGGGTACTAACACAACATGTTCAGAATTGAAGTTTCAGTAAGAGTGGAGTTACTGAATTCTTTTAAAGCGTTGACTAAATTATTGGGAGTTAGGTTTCCGAATAAATTCAAATTTCACTATTTTCTAAAACAAATAAATTAGAACAATGCCAATATAACCTTCAAGGATTTGAGGAACCGAATTAGAGTACTCTATTATATTATTTGACAATAACGCAATATTTGATTAGATAATTATCATATTGTTACTACTACAAAAGTGGGCTTACACAATGGAAAATACACGATGGTTTTTATAAAACCATCATCTTAAACAGGATTACACGACGGTTTGACAAAACCGTCGTGTAGACAAAGGGTTACACGACAGTTTAGTCAAACCGTCATATAATCCGATGGATTACACGACGGTTTTGATGAACCGCCGTGTAATCCGGATTACACGACGGTTTTCATGTAACCGTCGTGTAATCTAGTAGCATTTCAAAAAAAAAAAAAGGATTACACGACGGTTATAGAAAACCATCATGTAATCCTCCGAAAATTTTCAAAATTTTCAAAAAAAAAAAAAGATTACACGATAGTTATAAAAGCTATCGTGTAATCCTAAGATTACATGACGGTTTTGAGCAAAACCGTCGTGCAATCCTCCAAAAATTTTCAAAATTTTCAAATTTTCAAATTTAAAAAAAAAAAAAAAAAGGATTACACGACGGTTTTGAGCAAAACCGTCGTGTAATCCTCCAAAAATTTTCAAAAAAAAAAAAAAAAAGGATTACACGACGGTTTTGAGCAAAACCGTCATGTAATCTCAGAAAATTTTCAAAATTTTCAAAATTTCAAATTAAAAAAAAAAGGATTACACGACGGTTTTGAGAAAAACCGTCGTGTAATCCTCGGATTATGTGATGGTTTTAGAAAACCGTCGTGTAATCCTCTGAAAATTTTTAAAATTTTCAAATTTCATGCTTTGGAATTCGTACGAAAACCCATTACATAAATACACTTTCCTCTTCATTTATTATTATTTTCATCTTCAACCCTCTAGGTAACTCAAACTTTTCTCCTCCCCACCTCCTTCGCCCGCCTGCTCCCATAACTTAAAATCCGGTCACGCCGCCGCTGCCACTTCAATCTTTTCCCAAACCACCGCCATAGTCCCGGCTTTTTTCCTCCACCGCCACTACAACAAAAATCCTTTTTCATAGCGTGCAAAACATGCTATCGTAAATATACGATAACATTTTTCCGAACGCTATCTTAGCCCATGTTATTAAAAGTGACAAGTTTTAATAGCGTTCCATCGATGCTATAAAAAATATTTTTATAGCATTTTTTGAATGCTATAATAATATTTATCATAGCATTAATTCCATGCTTTAATACAATTTTCATAGCATTCATAACATGCATTGAACTCTTTTTCATAGCATCTAAAAATGCTATCATACTAATACTATAACATTTATGTGAACGCTATCTTATATGATGTTATTAAAAGTACATATCCATGCTATAAGACTATTTTTCATAACATTCATATCATGCTATAATATAATTTTCATAGCATTCTTACCACGCTATTATATTAGTTGCTTCATAGTGTTTTTGTTATATTAGGCCATAACACTTAGGAATGTATCTACGTTTCTTTTTTCACGTTATTCTTAGTTTGATTACAAACAATACTGTATTTTATATAAATCAATAACACATTTAAAGATTATAGCAATTAATTTGATTAAATACTTTAAGTACATAAACATCCATACATTCACCCCCTAATCTAATAATATGAAAACAACGTTTTCAACCAAACATCTCAAGTGTACCATGTTTGACCCAAAAATAAATAAATAAATAAATAAGTAAAACAATACTTCAAATTCCCAAATGTAACTTAACGACTTAGCCTCCATACATGTCTTCTAGTAATGGTTCAAATCTTTCTCTAGTCTTTTAAATTTTGTCTTCCATCAATAGTCATCGCCCTTCAAGTCCTACATACAGGGAAAAAAAAGAAGTTAATGTTTACATCAATTAATCAACTCATAGCTAAACCCTCACCTAACTAAATTTACAATACATTATGCATATAGGTGTATATTTTGTTTACCTTATAACTTTATCAATGGGCCATGTAGAACCAATAGCATCTTTAATGTAAAGCATCTCTGATGTAGTCCTCCACAAAAATGCATTAGGCTTTCTTACAATATCTACCCAAACTCTCACAGCACTTGGTCCGATAGATTATGAACCAAAGCTGTTGGATCACTTGAAGACCAACAACCTTCGGCTACAATTTCATCTGAATCATCCCAATCCATTATCTTGCACTCCTTGCTTTGTGAGTTAGTATTGACACTCTTTCAAGAAGAAAAACAGCAAACACAATAATAGAAATGATTATTCACTTTTAAAACAAAGATGTGTTAAATTTAAAAATGAAAAAAATATATAAATAAGCATAATTTTACCATAGGAAAACGCATAGGTGTATTTGTTTGTTTCTCTATTTGGCAAGATGAACCCTATAAGAGAGCATATAAAATATTAATCACAATGTATAACTTGGAAGAATCAACATTTACATGAATTGGATACTAACATGATTTTTCAAAGTATTTATGCTGGGTTGTTACTTTCTCTTTCAATTCGCTACATTCTTTTTCTAATCAGATAATAAGCTCATCTCTTTCTAATAAAATTGCCAATTTGGTGATGGAAGAAACAACAATGAGAACTCAGTTGTCGAAATTAAAACACTACACAAGCATGTGCAAAAATATAGACCAACTAGTATAAAAAAGAATATCATATCAAATAAGGAAAATTTTGTACTGAGGTTCTTAAAAAGCATACAAGATTTGGAAAGATTACAGCAAATGTTGAAAGATTACAGTAAAGAATAAGGAAACAGTGATATTGTTATATTTGGTTAGAAAATAAATATCTACAGAAAAAAACAAAATTTGCAATTGCTAAAGGATATGAATTTGCTGTTGTTGAAATAGCCAATTAATATTGTAGATTACAGAGTATAATCGACTAAACAGGAAAGCAAGAAGCACTTACAAAATCTTTATGAAGCTATAAGGCAACAAATAAGTGTGAAAGAGACCTATCTTAGTAAATTAACATAATAGAAAAGAATCCATAAAATAAGGTTGACATCAAGAAAAAGATCAAAACTCCAATTGTTAAACATACCCCGTTTTCCCGATACATCATCTTGAATGCACCAGACATTAAAAGATTGGTTTTGTTTTTTCCCTTACAAACAGAGGATTTCTTGCATTTGAAAGATACATCTCTACCAGACCCTAAGGTATCGCAAATCAATCTAAAAGTTACAAAATGAATCCACAACAAAGAGACATGGCTTTTGGTCACTCTTAATTATATATGTACTATGTTATTGACCTATTTTTTCCCCATTACAGTAGTATACACTATTGTAAAAAAATTTAAAAAATAAAATAAAAAGACTGAAAACTATAATTAAACATATGACTGACGTCTAGGGAAGATGAATTAAATTCAGGAAACTAATAAATTAAATAATAATAGCAAAACACATGGAAGAAACAACAATGGTAACTGAATTATGAAAGTAAAATAGTACGCCAGTGCCTGCAAATGCACAGACCAACTAGTTCATAATACAGGAAACAATATAACATATATCAGAAAGGGAAATTTTTGTTAGAATAAAGAATGAATAGACACGTCAGAAAAAAATTATGGCAAATGATAAAATATTATAAGAAAGAATAAGGAAACACATTAGAAAAAAACATTGTAAATAATCTAAAAGCATAACTAGGACAAAGGAGCCTAACCATTCAAAGAAAATTTCAAAGAGGGCAAAAAAAAAAAAAAAGAACAAAAAAAAATTGTTTCTGAAGATAAAACAAACAAGTGAATCTTAATCTACCCATGTTCCTAATCCTTTAATGAGAACTGATCAATCGTCGAAGTAGAGAATCATTCATTGAAAACAAATAAGAGACTGTGAAACTTGACACAAATGAATTGAGATAGACAGAGAGACAAAAAAACTCACCCAGAGAAATGTCTAAGGAAAATACGTTCTCGACTTGCTGGAAGTGCTGGCTGCGGAGATGATAATCAGTAGAGAGGAAAAATCTATAAGAGAGAGAGAGAGAGAGAGAGAGAGCAAAGCTATTTGAAAAGAGGCGGCTTAATTTGCCAGTCTTAGTGAGAGAGGGAAATATATGAAAATGAAATTTGAGGGAAACCAATTTGAGAGGGAAACCAGTTTGGCGGTTTTATTTGAATAATTAGGTGATGGACGGCAGATGAGAAATCGTGGGAGAGTTTTTGTTTTTGTTTTGGATTTAAAGAAAAATGGAAAAATAAAATAAAAAAGATGTTCTAGTTGGGTTTCACCGAAAAGGAGGGAAGTTATTATGCCAAATGATCTCCTGCCTTTAAAAAATAAAATAAAATAAATCTCCACATCTGTAGCCAATTAGGAAAGACACCCAAAACTTAGTGATGACATTTTTTGGAACACGCTATTACTTTGTGCTATTAAAGAGTAGTTTTCTTGTAGTGCGCCATCACCACCACCTCTCTCTCCCGGTGTTCCCATCAAGGCCGTGACTATTTTTCTTTAAAGAAAAGCAAGGTGAGTTCCATATTGCTCACTTTCTTGTTTTCTAACAAAACTACGAAGACATAATGTTTAAATAACTTTCGTGGAGTGTAATTTGTAGTGTTGTATGAATTTTTTTTTTATTGTTAGCTCTTTGGAGATGAATGTTTTGTGCACGGTTTTGGTACTTTACACGCATTTTTTAATATGGTTTTTATCCACCCACCACATGCTCGATGAAATTCCAAAATGGAATTTTGTTTTGGATAATCATATGGAATTTGATTCTAGTGTAATGTGTACCATTACACGACGGTTTAGCAAAACCATCGTCTAATGTGTGCCATCACCAAAAAAAGCCAATTTTTTTAAATTCAAGCCCAATTACATTACGGTTTTGAGCTGAAACCGTCGTGTAATTACTATATTACACAACAGTTTTGGAGGAAAACCGTCGTGTAAAGTTCTCAGTTTACGGCGTTTGCTACTGTATTTCTTGATTCGACGATGGTGTGAATCGTTGTGTAATATTGAGATACCACGACGGTTGTGGAACCGTCGTGGTATCTTCCACGATGCTGGATTACACGATGGTTGTCTAACCGTCGTGTAAACTTTACACGACGGTAAATAACCGTCGTGTAATCCACAATTTTTACTAGTGTGTATAAATTAATACGGCTAGGAAATAAATGTAATACAATCCATGTAGTATTATCCAATATGACACATTTTCAGTGTATTGTATGTACTCTATTATTTCACACAAAGCTCAAGGTCAAGATCACGGTCGAGACTAGCTTGGGGCCTAGGTGGGGTCGATCAGGGTTCATGATAGGCCAGCCGGTCCTGGATTAGGGTTAGCCTGGGTTAGGGTTATGGTCGGCCCATCATCCCTGAGCCGACCTCATCCTGGGGCCCAGGTTGACCATGACTATAGGCTCGGGCCTACCCTGATGTTCGGCCTGGGCAGAGCCCATCACTTTATTCATATTAGCTCGACCCGGGATAGCAATCACAACCTTAGGCTCAGGATGACTAACTCCAACTTTGATCCTAAGCTTGGGCCATTAATAGGGTGACCCAAACCCCAAGTTCGGCAGCCAACGTCGACCATATCTTCTAGCTAACCTCGGCCCCTAACTCGGGCTGATCACGACCCCAAGCTTGGGTGAACCCCAACCCTATCCCCAAGCCGACCCCGATTGCAATCATGGGCAGACCCAGACCTCGACCCTGATCCCCACCCGGGTCCCGGTTTGCCCTTGATCCATATCTTGACCTTGACCATTGTATAAGAAATATACCGTATAATATGGTTTACTGAATATGTGTCGTAATAAATAATCCAATATCGATCAGATTAATTTTCTATTTGTATAAAGTTATACAATAAAATAATCTTATTGAACATTGTATTATTGTAGAGTAATACAATATAATGTGGCCATAATACAATCCACCCAACATATCGAATATATGTAAAAGCATCCGGATTGTCAGTTAAAAAAAAAAAAAAGCCTGGTGATTGCGCAAAGCAATTTACATATATATATATATATATATATATTAAAGAAAAATTCATTACATTATTAATTATAGAAAACTGAGCAGAAAATAAGATATGTTTTAATATGTAAAGGCCAACAACTTGTACATGTTTATTGACGAAGATTTTGAATAGTCGTAACTTGTTTAGGTAGGAAATTTTTTTTTTTCCTTAAAAACTGAAACCATAGAATAATTCATCAATGGTTACTAGTAATATTATAAAGACATGTAGAGGAAAAAAGTTGGAGTTAGGTGGACTATTATATTTCTTTTCAATTACAATTAAGAAACTTTGTCATATCATCAGCCCTATATATCGCTACAGGTGTTTATCCTAAAATTTTTTAAATTATTATCAATTCATATTATTTAGTTCTGTCAGTCGCCTTTTTTTTTTTCCTTCATTTTTTTAATAGAAGTGACAATTTCATTATTTTACTGGAAAAGATATCAAAATCTTGGATTTAATGTATAAAAATAAGATCAACATGACCATCGATTCATTACAATTATAATAAAACACTCGAACCATTGATTTTATTAAAGAGCAGTAAGGCTTTTTTTTTTTTTTTTTTTCCTCTTTCTTGCACTACTCTTTTTGTAACTCTGCCAAAAAAAAAAAAAAAAATTGCAGTTCTTTCAAATTCCCCTTGCATTTAGTTATAGGTTATTATAATTTATATTCCCACAGTGTGCCTGACTGACGAATCTGCTCTCTGCACGACATTTCATTTTGCAGGCTAATGAATTTGTTGTCAATGTCCATTTTAACCTTTGAGGGATTTGGGTTGGCAGCAGGATTGTCGTCGGCGTTTGGGGCGCTAGGGTGGGTCGCCTCGAAAAAGTGTCAAGCAACCCAAAAGTGTTTTAAAGTGCAAAGTAAAACATGAACCATCAATAAATCAGTACAGTGATTCCAATGCCTTTTCTTATTATTTATTTATTTATTTTACAGGATACATGTATAAGACAATATTCAAGAGCTCATGTGCCTGAATTTCTACAATGATAGACAAAATAGACAAAAAAAAAAAAAAAAAGGGGATGATAAATTTTTTTTTTGTAAGTGATTAAAAACAAAAAAAGGGTATTGTATGGTATACTCTATAATGGAATCATAAAAGCCGTTGCCTTTCATGACGAATTTGCACCGCACCCAATTCCAAAATCATTAACCTTTTTCAACAATATTGACCAGAAAAAAGGATTACGTGAAAACTTAGGATGAGCAAATCAAAAGAATATCCAATTATAAAATTTTCCCGTTTTAATTTCCTTTATTTTGATTTGCTAATAATTAATATCACCACTTTTCCTCTTAGATGCCTCCACGTTGCAAAAATTATAAAAAACCAGAAATTAATTAAAAAATAAAAAACAGCTTTCAATTCAACTTTTAGATTTTCCATTGCCAATTAGGGGATTAGAAATGCCCGTTCTAGATTGGTGATTTTGCCGACACTGTAGTGTATGGTAAGATTTTAAAATATCACATGACAAAATAAGACAGATTCATGGATCAAAAGATACATATTACGTTTAGCTATCCAAAATATCTGGCATGCATGTATGTATATATATATATATATATATATATATATATATTGATTAAATCATTTTATTCTAAAGATATTTTTTGCGGAACGCCCATAAATTATCCATAATGTTAAAAATTATATGTAATGTGTTGATGAATATTCAAGATAATTTTGAAAATGTCTAGAACGTCGGGAAAATTTTTTTCTTTACCAAAAAAAAATTGTAGCATTTTTTATTTTATATTATTTTTTAATGGCAACATTATTACGTACAAACAATAAAAAAATACTTTATAAAACTATTATTTAAACAATTGTAGAATTTGCATGTTTTTCTCAAGGAAAATTTAGTGAGTGTTTATGAAACATTACGTGTATTCTTTTACCATTGTTTACATTTTATAAATAGTTCAAAAATAGTATTTTTTTTTCTCCCGTTATTCATATCAATACTTTAAAATATAAATAATGTCGTGAAAATATTGTTGATAATGTTGTGAGCATTTTTATCATATCATAATAGATTATTTGCTATATTTAATTTAGTATATTGCAACAAATTTATAAGTGTAGAGGCTAAAATCTATAGCCGAATCGGATCGAGTCAAGTTAGGCCCACAGCTGTATTGTTGAGCCGACTAAGCATGAGTTGAGTTGGCCGTTAGTGTTAGCTACAAAATAAGAATAAAGTACAGTAAATAAAGTAGAGAACACATGAAATTTATAGAGATTCACTTTCAATGTGAGATATAATCATCTGTGGTGGCTTGTGGGGTTTTACAATAGTTGATAAAAAGAGTACAATGAACGCCGTAGCGAAGAGAGTGGGAAGAGAGGAATCGGGGATTGTAGAAAATAGATAGAGATTTCAGGGAATAGAGAGAATTAGGAATAGATGCAGGAATTAAGGTAATTCTGGGATATATGGGATGCTGTGTCACGAAAGTTTGGATTCTTTGAGCATATGATGATGCCATATATTTATAAATGATGGTTAATGCTCGTTTTAGTGCTGAACATGCCGTATTTGATGAAGGGAAATTGCCTCTTCTTGATCTAGGTTAATATTCCTTATTTGGAGAGCTTTCCCGAAAAGGGAAAGTAAATTTTTTGGTTGATTCTTGACCTGATATGGGCTGATCATGGTGTGATTCTTATGTAGAAGAGAACAAGGAAGGTTTCCTGATATTTCCATGCTATGAATTCGGGCAAGTGCTTGAATCGATTTTCGAGTTGATGTCTCGAGTCACTGGCCCTCAACTCGACCTGACAGGGTCTGGGGTCGATCAGGCTCTCGAGTCGACTTGATGAGTTATTGGGTTGATTCTTAAGTTGATCTCCTTGATCTGTGTTGTCATGTGGATGGTGAGATGAGGTACGAAATCCGATATCAATAATAAGGAACATATTTATTTGATTTAAAATGAAAACATGCAACAATTTTATTATGATAATACAGATAATCTAGTAATAATTTGATATAAAATTAATCATAAGTTATAAAATTCAGATTGCACAATAAAAAATTAATGAATAAAAAATAAAAATCTGATTTTATTTATCTAGTTAAAAAAAAATAAAGACCCCGCGGGATGGGTGCAATAAAAACAGTAATCAATAAACTCCGCGTCAAGTCCTTCGTGTCTTCCCAAGTTTTATCCAAATATAAAATATATATATATATATATATATACACACACACAATTTCAAGTGGATAAGATATATCATAAAGATAATAATATGTACAGATAAATATAATTCATTCACATCTTCAACTCCTTCCATTTCGCTTTCATATTTTTTATCGTCCAATTTCATCTAATATTCCCACCATTCCCAGAAACACACATATCAAGTCAACCCAAAAGTCTCGGCATCACACTGTATCTATATTATGTGTGTGTGTATATATATGGACTCCAATCTCCAAGCACCCCAACTCACATTTCTCGTTAAATACATTTAATTCCAACCGCTACTCTCCTCACAACACGAAACTCTCTCTTAGCCCAACACTTCACAAAAATAAATAAATAATAAATAACAAAAATGGTGGTCGCCGGACCAGGTAACGCCGGCGCCGGCGGCTGTAGCATGGCGAAGGTCCTGGCCGTTCAGATCCTGACGGGGCGGTGGTTCATGGTGTTTGCTTCGCTACTGATCATGTCGGCGGCGGGATGCACATACATGTTCGGGCTGTACTCGAGCGAGATCAAGGAGGTGTTGGGGTACGACCAGACGACACTCAACTTGCTGAGCTTTTTTAAGGACTTGGGGTCCAACGTTGGAGTCCTGTCGGGGCTCATCAACGAGGTCACGCCGCCGTGGGTCGTCCTCTCCTGCGGCGCCGTCCTCAACTTCTTCGGTTACTTCATGATCTGGCTCGCCGTCTCCCGAAAGATCTCCACCCCCAAAGTCTGGCACATGTGCCTCTACATCTGCATCGGAGCCAACTCCCAGTCCTTTGCTAATACAGGTTCGTCATAATAATGTTTATACTCTATTCTGATATAATTTACTATGTGACCGTTTTGATTACTGTCTAATAATTGTTTTTCGTTATTATTTAAAAAGTTTTTTTAATACTATTTTTTCTGATAAAAATTTGAATTTACTAAATAAAGGATCTCTTTAGGAAAGATATGTATACTGAAGTTATGTATTAGGAATTAACTTAATGTCTATCTTCTTTTTTTTAAAAGGGGGGGGGGGGGGGGGGGGGGGAGGGGGGGGGGGGTGTGGGCGGAATACGAGTCTTCATATTTTTATACATTAGTGCACAAAGTTTGAATATGGCATGACAAGTTTTTCACAAAACGGATGAAAATCAAAATATGTACAGGTTCGTTGGTGACATGCGTGAAGAACTTCCCGGAGAGCCGTGGCGTGGTGTTGGGGATCCTAAAGGGATACGTCGGCCTCAGCGGGGCGATAGTTACGCAGCTGTACAACGCCTTATATGGCAACGATTTGAAGGCGTTGATCCTCCTAATCGGGTGGCTACCCGCCGCCATCTCCTTCACCTTTCTCCGTACCATCCGGTACATGAAGGTCATCCGGCACCCGAATGAGCTTAAGGTCTTCTACAATCTCCTCTACATCTCCCTAGGCCTCGCCGGCTTCCTCATGATCATGATCATCATACAAAAACAAGTCCAATTCACCCGCCCCGAGTTCGGTGCCAGCGCCGCCATGGTTGTGTTCTTGCTCCTCCTCCCCATAGCCGTTGTGGCCCTGGAGGAATACAAGCTCTACCAAAGTAAAAAATTCGACATCAACAATAAGGATCCCGAGCGGACCGAATCGGTATCCCAGCCGGATTCTTTACCTCCTCCTCCGTCGTCGCCGCCGCAGGATAAGGCAAGCGGAAGCGCGACGGACACGGTAACCGAAAAGGTTACCGAAAAGGAACCGTCCTGCTGGAAAACCGCCTTCCAGCCTCCGAACAGAGGGGACGACTTCACAATTCTCCAAGCCCTCTTCAGCGTGGACATGCTGATCCTCTTCTTCGCTTGTATTTGCGGCGTCGGCGGGACGCTGACGGCGATTGACAACCTCGGACAGATCGGGACTTCCCTCGGATACCCGAAACGAACCATAAGCACGTTTGTTTCCCTCGTCAGCATATGGAATTACCTCGGCCGGGTCTTCTCCGGCTTCGTCTCCGAAATATTCCTCACCAGATACAAATTCCCTCGTCCTCTTATGCTCACACTCATCATGTTATTGTCCTGCGTCGGACACCTCTTGATCGCCTTCGACGTCCCCAGCGGCCTCTACTTCGCGTCGGTAATCATTGGATTCTGTTTCGGGGCGCAATGGCCGTTGCTCTTCGCCATAATTTCCGAGCTTTTCGGGCTCAAGTACTACTCGACACTGTACAATTTTGGATCTGTGGCGAGTCCGGCGGGCCTGTATGTTCTCAACGTGAAAGTGACCGGGCACTTGTACGACAAGGAGGCGCTGCGGCAATTGGCGCTAAAGGGTCTTCGGAGGAAGGCCGGCAAACAGTTGAATTGCGACGGAGTGAAGTGTTTTCAGTTGTCGTTTATTATAATCGCCGCCGTGACGCTACTCGGGTCGCTTGTGTCGTTGATCTTGGTGTTTAGGACTAGTAAGTTTTACAAGAGTGACATTTACCTGAAGTTTAGAGAGGAAGCGAGGAAGAACGAATTGGAGATGGCGGTGGCCGAAAACGGCATTAGACCATCTCAAACCAACGGAAAATAATTAAAAAAAAAAAAAGGGAATTAGAAGTGTGATCATTATTTGTCAAGGAAAAAAGAAAATTATAGGTGTTATAACATTCCACGATACATGTTATACAGATTGATCTGACTGTTAAAAACTGTATCTTAAAAAAAATTTCTACCACAAAGAAGTTAGAGACTTAGAGGAAATGATAATTTTAGCTTTGGTTTGTATGAATTGTTATGTACGAGATTTGAGAGTAAAATGTGTGCTCTTTATTATTCTCTCTCTCTATTTTTTTAAAGCTTTAAAATATCTCCAATTGGGTTCTTATTTGGCGCAAAACGCCAATTTAGAGGAGAAAACTTTCTCGAGTCAAACACTATGTAAAGTGCTATTTTAAAGCTATTAAACAGTGCTTCTATCCTTAGAGGAAATTATAATTTTAGCTTTGGTTTGTATGAATTGTTATCTATGAGATTTGAGAGTAAAAAGTGTGTTCTTTATTATTTTCTCCCTCTCCATTTTTTTCAAATCTTTAAAACATCTCGAACCAGGCTCTTGTTTCGTGCAAAATGTCAATTTAGAGGAGAAAACTTTCTCAAATCAAACACTATATGAAGCGCTATTTTAAAGCTATTAAACTGTGCGGCTATCTTTGTACGAAGTGATAATTTTAGCTTTCGTTTGAATGAATTGTTATGGATGAGATTTGAGAGTAAAAAATATGCTCTTTATTAGTTTCTCTCTCTCCCTCTTTTAATATAGCTTTAAAACATCTCTAACCAGGCTCTTATTAGGCGCAAAACGACAATTTATAGGAGAAAACTTTCTCGAATCAAGCGCTATAAGAAGCGCTATTTAAAACCTATTAAATAGTGCTGCTATCCTTTTTTTTTTTCAAAATTTTTTAATAATAAAAGTACCCAAAAGTTTTTTTTTTTTTTAAGTATTTCAATAATAGAATAATTATCATAAATAAAATAATAAGTAATATACAAGAAATTTTTTTAGAAATATTCTTTTTAAAGTAAAATATGAGATAAATGAAGATAATCTTTAAGTTTAAGTTTAATGTAAAAATTGTACTATTTTAGTGTAAAAGTTGTGCTAAAATAAAATTATAGATAGGAGATAGTCTTAGATAGGTATAGATTTGTTTTGATCTTGGATGACAAATTATGTTACATTCTTTTGGGGGTGTTTTCAACACGGTTACAAGGGGTTTTTAAATTCTTCAACTTGTTAGTTGTCAGCATACAATTATGAAAAGAAAGTGGGCCAGTGATGGTTTGACCAAGGAAAAAAGATTGTGTCATTTTCTGTGATGGTCCCTTCTAGCGATCAAGAGACAGCTGCACTATTTTTTGCTGTTACTAGAAAAATGTATTTTTGGATGTTGGATACTTGCGAAGGAGAAATTCTTAGCAGGTGATATTCACGGTCATAATAATAAGAAGAACTTCCGTCATATAAATTTAAAAATTATTATATTAATATAATATTAAATTTTAACATTAAATTAATATGATTAAAAATAAAACAAAAATTTAATTCATACTTATCGAAGGAAAATTTGAGCCAAATTAATCGATGAATAAAAAAATTGATTATTTGAATAATTTTAAAATAATAATTAACAAATAAAAATAAATTTTATCCGTGAGTCTCTTATAATACGATTATTTCGGAGATAAATCTAAAAAAATATTAAGGAGATACGAGATAATTTAAAGATAAAACTAAAGATTAAGTAAATTTTTTATCCACTATAAAAGTTAAAAAAAAAAAGTAATAAGAAAGAGGATAAAATTATAATAAAGTCTTTTTTATATATCCTATCGATAGAGTACATTTTTAAGCCATTTAGATGTAATTAAACTGTTGAGATATTGTTTATGTACGGTAATTATTACACACTTTACCTTACAGTAATATTTGATTAAGAAATTAAAAAAAAAAAAAAAAATTTAAAAAATCCGCCTTCACCGGTGGAAGGTTGGGGGGGAGGGGAGGTTTCCGTCGCTGGGATTGGGAAGGAAGGAAGGACTGGACTGGTAGGTGTCAAGGGATTGGTTGGGGGGGAGGGGGCAGATCTGGTCGAGAGGGAGTGAGGTCCATTGTCGGCGTCAGTGGGAAAGTCACTGGCATTGGGAAAGGAAGGGGTTGGTCTTTTAAAATTTTTTTTAAACATGTTTTATTTTTTAATCTATATTAATATGAGATAAGTCTATAATAATTATTATACACAATTAACATTTTAACCATTTATTATATTTAATGATTTAAAAATGAGTTCAATCGGTAAGATATATAAAAAAGATTCTATCGCAGTTTTACCTTAAAAAAGAAGAACGAAATAGAAAATTTCAAGTTCTTAACTAGCTTCGCAGAGATACGAAATTGATCGGTGATGCTTTTTAGTATTATTGTACTTGTTAATAGCTAACATAACAGTAGCAATACCGAGCGGGTCTCAATGTGAGACCCACCCT
The DNA here is from genome assembly GCA_025413025.1 of Ficus hispida. Classification (NCBI taxonomy): domain Eukaryota; kingdom Viridiplantae; phylum Streptophyta; class Magnoliopsida; order Rosales; family Moraceae; genus Ficus; species Ficus hispida. The sequence goes on along the minus strand of CM046364.1, from coordinate 7,189,746 downwards.
TTTATTTGTACGGAGGAAAACAAAATAACCCGGCCGTGTCTCTTATTGCCCTTTTGGTATGTGGTTCAAGACGAGTTGGATTGAGGCTGAAGAGTCAAATATGCCTGCTTGCTTCGTCGCTTTAGAATCCCCGAAAGTCCTGATTACCATGTTATGTTGACTATCAAGTATTGCAAAGCTTAAAAAATATGGACTACTCGCACCAAAAAATTAAAGAAATGTCACATCTCATAGTCAATACTAAAATTTGAAAAATAATGTTATCAATAATTTTTTTTTTTTGAAAATTAATTATAGCCACAAACCAATTCCTTAATTTCTTATTCGAACCGGAAGGTGTTCCTCATAAAAAAAAAAAAAAAAAAATATATATATATATATATATTTCAAATAATAATGATAAGTGGATTACAATTTATTTAGCTAAAGTGATAATATGAGTAATTGGTATTTAATTAACTAGTAATTCTCCTTCAAGAGTATGATTAAACGAATGTGGACACTTCAACATTTAGGTGCCAAAAAGAAATGTCAATATATTGCCTTAAAAAAAAAGAAAAAAAAAAGAGAGAGAAATGCGAACATATAAACGCGCAGAAAATTAAATGATTACTGCCGTCATTTATGCAGGGCGTACTTTTTGTCTTAGTTTTCATATTTCTGTTTACCATAGGATTCATGTACTCATACATATATAACCAACTAATAACATAACAACATGTAATTAAATTATTGACAAGGTTCTGTTTTTAATAATCAAATCTTTTTTTTTTTTGGTTACATTATAGTTTCATATAATTTTACTTAGACCTAACTTATAGAAATATCTGTATTAGAGCACTGTAATTTTTCATTTCTTGATGGAGGCGAGTCTCTCATATTCTTGCTTTCAAAAAAAAAAAAAAAAAAAATCTCTACTTCCTACTTGTCTTAAAAAATAAAAAAGAAGAAATAATAAAGATGATACATTTGTCACTTTGGGTTGGGATTTTAAAGAACGGAAGTTAAAGAGGAGGGATTCCTGGCTAGACAATAAATTAATGTGTTGATAAATATTGAAATTATTTAATGTTTTAATGTGAGTTTAGGTAAATTATAAAGAAGTGCAACTAGAGATTTCCAATCCTCTTCCTTATTGGTCTTCATTACAGCCTTTAATTGAATTACAAACAAGTAATAATGAAAACTATACTTTGTTCAAAATATTAAAACATCTCCAAGTGTCCTTCTGAATTTTCAGTAGTTTTATCATTCCAAGCACCTTCACAACTCCTCTTTTTTCTTTTTTCTTTTTTTTTTTTTTTTTTCTTTTTTTTTTTTTTTTTTTGTTTAAATATTCCCAAAGCCAGTAAAGCAGAGCATGCGCCTTCTCTTCCAAATGAAAGCATCAGGAGGTTTTGTGACATGAGCATTTCTTTGTGGTACATTTTGATGTCGTTTTAACCAAACTTTAGTGTCGTTTGGGGTAGCCTTATAAGGTAAGAAACCCCATCTTTAATAGAAAACTTTTTTGTGATTCAAATTTTTTTTAATTATAATATATACATATATCTTTATTCATCCACACCTCTAAAAATATCACGTCGTAATTCCTGTCTTTAACTCTCTTTTTTTTTTTTTTAATTTTCTTTTCCATAGAGTTGTAGTCCCATTTTGGAATGGATTTTTTTTAAGACTTTCCCCGTCTTATAAGTATGTTACATATTTTTATCATAAACGTGTTTATAAATTAAGTGATTAAAGATTAATCAAACTAACAAGAAATTAAAAAATTAAAAGCCTGTTCGATTAGTTGAGAAAACAAGATGTCTTACTGTTGATGATTAAAAAAAAAAAAAAAAACCCTCAGACAACTAGATGGACTGAATTTGGATTATTTTATATAGTTCTGCAAGATTATGAAATAAAAAATCTTAACGTTTTGCAAACCCAATGTATATTTCTTTAATTTTGTTCCCAAAAACTAGGCAGTCTTCTAGGAGGATAAAAATAAAAAAGACAACTTGTGAGATTCTCAAATTTCTAGTTATGCTGTTAGAATAATTTGTTTAGTCATCAAGGTCACATGATGATCACGTCTTGCTCTTGAAGATATGTTAGAAACTGAAGGAACTTTATAGAATATATATATTGTTTATATAATTTGAAACTATGTGGGATAATTTTAGTAAATGGGTAAAAAAAAAAAAAAAAAAAAAACCGAAATCGAAAACGAAAACGAAGAAAAAAAAAAATATGTCTCTCTTCTATGAAGAATGAGCTCATAAAATTTTCAAGAAGCTAGTGTTTCAAAATAATTGGATTAATGATCGAAGTACAAGATCGTGGATTCATCTAATCCCACCGTCTATACTTTTGCCAACTTATCACCGTTCCACCTAGCCTTAAAAAATTAAATTAAAAATTAAAAATGAAAAAAATAAAAAACAAACAAACAAATAATAACAGAAAAAGAAATGTAAATGATCTGGTGATAAGAAACAACTAGCATCAAATTCTTTTAGTTTACAGTGTGTACTACCGAAGGATCCAAATGGACCATAAAATGATTCTCTAGCTTGATAAGATTCTAAATTCAAACCAATCCTATTATTTGGGACGGAGCCAACAGCCTCTTAGTTGAGTCCGAACATATACTTTTTTTATTATTTTTTTTTCATCTATGTCTCATGACTTTTAGATTGATTTTTGCCGCAGAACAAAAACTGTTGCATAAAATTTCCTAACAAATCATCGTATGACATTTATTGAAATATCAATTATAACCTCAAGGTATATAATAATATCCATGATAATAATGACTAGTCAATTGTTACCGGTTGGTTACCATACAGTATCCACCACGATAATAATAGGATAACCATCACCTCCGGTGAGATGATTACCAACCGGTAGCCATCTTCACTGATGGTCCTGGCCGGTTACCATCTGCTATCCACCGTGACACCAACCTATAACCATCACTTCCAACAAAATACTAGATGACTACTGATTAGTAACCATTTTCGTGGGTGTACACTGATTGATTACCATTTGATATCTACCATGATGTTGATCGATAACTGTCACCTCTGACGGGATACAAGTTGATCATGTCTTGTTATTGAAGATGTGTGATGAAACAAAATGACAATCGAAGTGCAAACAAAGTACAAACAGAGCACTGTCACTTTAGGAAAAATAAAATGACAAAAAAAAAAAAAAATCTCTCTCCACTATGAAGAAAGAGCTCACAAAATTTTCCAGGAGCAAGTATTACAAAATAATTGGAATGTTTTGTAATGATTGAAGTACAAGATCGGTGGATTCATCTAATTCCCACCTCCTACACTTTTGCCAACTTACCACCGTTCGACATGGCCTTAAAAAAAATAAAAATAAAAAAACTAAAGAAAGAAATCTGATGATTTGAACAACTAGCATCAAACTCTTTTAGTGTATAGTGTATATTATTGAAGGATCCAAGTGAGACCAAAAGATATCGTCTGTTTTGATAAGATTTTGAGTTCGAACCAATTCCATTATTAGTGACGAAACTAATAGTTTTTTAGTTTAGTCAGAACATATATTATTTTTTTTGGAATATTTTTGTCTATATCAGTTGAATTTTCTGGTCACTCTAACTCTGTTCTCATAGCTTTTAGAACTCTTGCTTTGCTCATAAATTTTAAAAACTCACACTTTACTTTCTGACCTTTAAATTTAATTCCAATATACTCATTTTATCAGATTTTCGGTTAAAAACGGAAACAAAAATGAGGAACTTTAGGAATATGCCATGGATTAATACCTTGGATAGGTTTTTTTTTTTTTTTTTTTTTTTTTTTTTTTCACAGAACAAAAACCGTTGCAAAAGAAATGCCATTACATTCATCACATGGCATTTATTTATTAATTAATTATAAAATACCAATTACACCCTTTAAGTCACATAATATCATCCATGATGATACCGACTAGCCGAAGGTTATCGTTTGATTACCATCCGGTATCCACCATACCAACCGATAACCACCACCTCTGGTACGATACTAAATGGTCACCAGTTGGTGGACACTGGTTGGTTGCCATCCATTATCCACTATAATACTGACTGGTAGCCAGCACCTTTGGTGGGATATCCGATGGTAATCCACTATTAACCACCTTTGTCAATGGTCATAGGTTGGTAACCACCATCGTGATACCGACCCGTTACCATCACCTCCAATTAGATATTAGATGGTTATCTACCGATAACCACCTTCTCCGGTAGAATGCCTATTAGTTACTAGTTGATAACCACCACGGGCCAAAGAATATGGTTGATAATAGTTAAATTCGTCAGATTTTGTCACTTCATCACTTAAACATCACCAAAAAATTCATTAAAATCACAAAAAAAAAAAAAAAAAAACACCAAATACCATGAAACATCCACCAAAATTGAAAACAAATAAAAATAAAAAATTACATAATCAGAAGAAAAAAAGTTGGAATTTGGAGATCATCGCCACCGTTCTCATAAGGAGGAGATCCGATCTCCTCCACACGCATCAGATCTAATATCAAACCAGATCTGATATTGCCGCGCACCACAGATCCCTTTCGCTCCCAGATGAAGAAGAAGATAGAAAGAAGAAGAGTGATGTTTTTAATCTTTTAATTTATGTCGTTTAACCTTTTTAGTCAATTAATGCTTAAAATTACCTGTAATCAATTTATTAAGCGTAATATGGGTATTTCGGAAACTTTGATAAGCCAAATGCGGGCAAGTGACTGTTTTCAGATGATTTTATTAAAATTTAAGAAAACTTGGTATTTTAAAATAATACAGTGGAGTGGTTACAAGCATAGCTTAACGATAATATCATACCAGATAGTACTTAAAGGTGCAGAGTTTGAATTCTCATTATCAAACTAAAAAAAAAAGTGGATAACTGGATATTTAGGCATCTAAAACTAAGAGGGACAAATGTGGTATTTCAATTAAGCGTTGGCATATATTTTCTTTTGATGTGAATTTTAGTAATATTTTTTGCTGGTTGAATTTAGTCATATTTAACAGTTAGAAATGTTCATTAGTGATACGAGGTCCTACTGAGACACAAGGAAAAAAGAAGAAATAAATTGTATCAGTTAATATTTGCAGTAGGCCTCAAAAAGATGCTGAAAGAATAATAAAAAAAATTAGAATAAGATAAAGATTAAAAATTGAGGAATGCCATCAATGACATCCAATTTCAGATTTTTGTTACATAAAGATCTGTCAATGGTAAGCAAAGTTGGTTTTACCAAAGTTGTTTTTACTGAACAAAAAGGTAATCCATTAGATTATCATTGGTTATATGAAACCAACAATGACGGTTGAAGGTCACCGGTCACAAGAGAGTAATAATCTGTTAGATTATCGTCATAGTTTATCATATTATTATTTTTTTCCTTTTCAACATAGATGATTGGACGTCTCCAACACCCCCGTCGTTAGAGAATGATCTAGTTGATCTACTAGAATAATTCCCGCATATGAACATAAAAGAAAACTTGATTATCAAATCACACAGATTTAATTCCATACTAAATTCAAGAAGAAGCACCAGAGTACAAAAACTTCCATACTGTAATCTATATAAAATAAAAAAAATAAAAATAAAAAAACAAAACTTAAAGAAAAGAATCAAATTAAGTTAAATTCGTCGATCCTGCATATCTGATGAATACGGCGGTAGATTCTTTAATCCTAGAAAAATAGCATATAAACTTCCAGAAGCCTGCATATCAAGTCAATGGTGGCTCTAGTGGAGGCGCTTATTGCAACATTGGATTTTCTCTACCAGGCTTGTACGATGCTGAGATCAAGGACGACGACATCGAGATCTATACTATTCAAGATTTGTGGTCGATCTGATGGAAATCCGATGCAGACCGGATCATTTCCCAATTGCTAACATGGGGAAAGTCCCTTTTACGTTGCATTGCCTTCAAACATAATCTCATTCTAATTTTCTATTTCGAATGCCTCTTAACGAGTAAGAAAGTAGTGTGAAGGTAGGCTCAAGCTAAGATTCTGCTCTTGCAAATTCCGTGTATCCGGTTAATTAAGCAAGCCGTGACACCAAATTAAAATAAATATTAAAAAAGCATGAGTGCCTACTGCGAAATATTGCTTTACCATGCTTTTTCAATGAGCTGGGACGGAGCTTCTAGAAGGGAAGGATAGGGAGTCAGTCCCTAATAATTCAACAAAAACTCAAATTTGGGAAACAAATAATACTGAGGAGAGGTGGAGATCATGCTACTTTTAAGTCCCAGAGTAAGGTAAGTAGAAATTAAAGCATGTGACATGCAGCAGCAACAAGGACAAAAAGTGAAGCAGGTAAATTATTTTAGCTAGTTGCCGCGATGGAGTGAAAATCACAATATCAAAGTTTCTTTACGTTTTTTTGCTGTTTCCTGTCATTGTCGGTGACCTGCAAAAGACACTCCGATACCCGAGTCAATTTAAACAATGGAGAGTTGCTAAGAGTCGGAGAATTTCTCAACGTTCATACAAGCTTGTGCATGACAAAGTTTAACACCTATATCCATAGTTCTAAAAACAAAAAAACAAAAAAAAAAAACAAAAAAACAAAACAAAACAAAACAAAACAAAAAAAAAAACATTTACCTTCATAGATTGAACTGTTACAAACATTAATTGAACAGTTAAAAAGAAATTCTTACCAATAAGATACAATAAGAGTTCATATCGTGAAAACTCTCTCTCTCTCTCTCTCTTTTTTTTGTTTGTTTGTTATATTTATCATTATTAGTTTTGAAAAACTTTCAGCTAGCGACTTCAAGGTGATCAAACTAGAGATATTTTTATACCAAACTTGATTTTCATAGTGATAATCGGAAGTGTAGCAAAATTATAATAGCATATATTTTGCAAAATAAATAATTGTTTATGGACATTTACATGTATCTGCTACCGTGGTCTTGATGTAACAAAATGAATTATGACCTTTGGACTATAACCGAAAAGCAGCTCATTATTGCACGCTTGTGTTCCTTATGCTAGTGAAAGGTTGGAAAGAAAAAAAAAAAAAAAAAAAAAGATCTGATGTATTTTTTTTAGAGAAAAGATATCGCATATATATATATATATATATATATATATGCTAGAGGAAAATATTAGTGTATTTGAGTGTGTTGTGTGCGTTTTATTGCGTATTTGACCTATTTAATACAACTATAAATTTAGATCAAATAAAAAGTTCACTAAATAATTTCCATAAATCAACTAAATTGTCTCTCTTCTCACCCTTTATAGAAAGATTAAATTTAAGAACACGTTAGAGTGACTATATAACTACTTGACCGATTAAAGTTAATTTTACCTTCCATTAAAATCTGATTGGGCATTCTCATAAATTTTTTTTTGTGTGCAGGAAATCATTTCTTTTATCTAACTCCAAAAAAAAAAAAAACCATGTTTTTAACAATATTCGTCACTTGTTTCACTGTATGTAGTACAAGACAAATACTAGAAACCCAACCCCCCCCCCCCCCCCCCCCCCCCGGCTGCAAAAAAAAAAAAAAAAAAAAAGGATGTAGGTTGGCGAAATGAAGACATTCACCATCCAAGTCCTCAAAGGCCGGTGGTTCATGGCGTTCGCCTCCCACCTGATCATGTCGGCCGCCGGCGCCACCTAGCTCTTCGGCCTCTACTCCGGTCTCATCAAATCCGGGTTGGGCTACGACCAGACGACCCTCAACCTCCTCAGCTTCTTCAAGGACTTGGGCGCCAACCTCGGCCTCCTATCTGGCCTCATCAACGAGCTCACCTCGCCGTGGGTGGTTTTCCTCCTCGGCGCCCTCTTCAACCTCTTCGACTACCTCATGATCTACCTCGATGTTCGAAAAAAATCCCCAAGCCTAAAGTCTGGCAGATGTGCCTCTACATCTTCATTGGAGCCGACTCGCGGGCCTTCGCCAACACTGGAGCTCTGGTTACATTGGTGAAGATCTTCCGCGAAAGGCGTGGGTTTGTTCCAGGGATTCAGAAGGGATATCTAGGGTTAAGCGGGGCGATAATCAAGTAATTATATCGCGCCTTTTATGGGGATGAAGACATAAAATATTTGATTTTGATGATAGGGTTTCTTCCATAGGCAATATCTTTAGTCTTCCTTGGAACGTTTCGGGTAATGAAAGCGAAACATTCTCGAGAGGCGAACGAGGCGTAAGTTTTTTCCAAATTTCTTTACATTTCGCTTGTTCTTGCGGGGTATCTGATGATGATAATCATAGTTCAGAAAAAGTTCGAGTTTTCTCAGAAAGGTTATGGTGGGACTGCAGTGCCTGTGTTCATCTTACTCTTTCTTCCGCTTATAGTGGTTGTCATGGAAGGGTACCGTCTTTGGAAGACACAGAGAGATGCAGGAAATAGCCCGTAGCCGGTCCCGACTCCGATGGCCACACCATTGGCTCCACCCTCATCAGTCGGGACCCCGTCAATCACTGCTCCTATTCTGCATAGCACTATGGATGTTTCAGGTAAGTATTGTCAATGATATTGTGTTAGTGTGTGTGTGTTTTTTTTCTTTCTTTTCATTTCAAAGAAACAAAAGCATGTTAAGTGAAGAAGATATAAAAGCGACTATTTGTGATATTAAGGAACTTTTTTAACCAAACAAATCTCATCACTAACACTACTACAGAATATGGATTCCACGATGGCTTTTAACCATCGTAGTAACACTTCCACGATGGTTTTCTAACCATCGTGGAATTCAAAGTCGTGAAATCTTTTCAGATTCCACGACGGTTTTTTAACCGTAGTGTAATAGTAAAAAATAAGGTCTAACGGAAGATATTTCAAACCATACCACGACGGTTTTACAATTAAAATCGTCGTGGTAGCCTGAGGTACCACGACGGTTTCCTAGGGAAACCGTCGTGGTAGCCCTAGCTACCACGACGGTTTAGCATTGAAACCGTTGTGATAGCCTTGTCTCAAACCGTCGTGGTAGCTCGGGCTATCACGACGGTTCACTTAGAAACCGTCGTGGAAGCTCGGGCTACCACGACGGTTTCACGCCGAAACCATCGCGGTAGCTTGGGCTACCATGACTGTTTCAGGTCGAAAACGTCACGGTAGCTCGGGCTACCACGACAGTTTCATGCCGAAACCGTCGTGGTATGTAAAAACAAAAAAAAAATTTACCAATTCGTCTTATTCCCAGGGGTGACAAATCCCATATGTTATCCATTATTATACAGCCAATAATATTTTCATAAATCAACTGTAATTACCTGGATCACAATATATAACAATTAATATATATAACGAGAACAAAATTTATATATTGTTTTTAGTCAATATTGTATAAACCGCACGACAAATGCAGCCCACTCTTGCCTAATCAAACTCATGTCTGCATCAGTATAAAAATCCTTGGTTTGAAGGCCGGCTAGTCCATCAACAGTGAAGGTTATTTCTCGCATGAAAGCTAACACAAAATAATCGCATTCTACATAACCTTCCTGTATTGGACATTGAACAGTATTAATCAATGTTTGGCAGCTGCATCGCTGTCTTATTCCTCATCCTACCAACAATTTCCAATCATTAAGTACCCTAACAATTTGACGAATTTCAAAACAATTACAGCAACAATTTGTCTAATCAGAGATATGAATATCAAAAAATAATTATGTCGTAATTAGGTCTTTAAAATTATCACCCGGTTCATTTCCTAGTAGATTAAAATACAAGATCGAGTCCTCCCATGGATCAATAACTGCCAAGATCCAATGTTGGCCACTGTTATATGGCATGAGAAACAGCTTTCCCTTTGGTGCGTTGGTTAAGATCCATAGAATATTTTCGGCCCTCTCTCAAACGTAGGCGGCGCGATCTACCACCTGTTGAACTAGTGAGACAAGGACTGGAGAAATAAACTCGAACCATTGATCCATACTTATTCTCGCACAACAATCCGCTAAGTATCTGCAAAATAATTAGGTAGACTTGTTACGCAAAATCAACAAATATAAGATTAAGAGGCAAACCAAAAATCAACATTTATAAAGATAAATATATACCTGATGTAAACCATTATGTTGTTTGTGCTAATTTCTTTAAAACTTATGAAATGGTATACATCTTCAAACCCAATATATATGGACATGTCATCACCAATGACGAACTGTTATAGTGGGCACACTATTTGTGTACCGTCATGCGTGAAATTTTGTACGTAATATGTCAAAGGTCTCAATTCGAAGGAAATTTTATTAAAGTCGAACGAAAGTAGTTCTTGTTGTGCCGGTTCTTGTTGTACCTCCAGTTGTGACTGTATTTTCTTCCTCACTGCTTTCTTTTTGGTTCGTTTGCTTCCCTCAGCTTCTCGGTTAGGAGCATGACTGGGACCTTGACTTGCCTGGTTCAGACTTGTTTGAACGATGACTAATCTCTTCGGCCAAGCAACAAACCCACCGATAACTTCTTCAATACATGTTGCTTCGTTTGTCGGAATAGGTAGGAGTGCATGTTTTAGTTTTGAAACTGTAATTGTCACTCGTATATTCTCCTCACCTAAAGAAATCCTATGGATTGTGTCGATTGGAACACAGTCCATGTATGCCCTGCCGATTGTAACAAGCACATCTCCTCTGTTAACTAAATTAGGAAGAAAGAGATGGCATTCCTTACTTTCATTCAGCATGGACTTCGGATCCGACGGCCCGGCTTCTTTTTCATTTAGAGTGTAACTAGCCTTGAAGCTGTTGTGTTGATCAACAGTCGGTGCGTTCGCCTCCTCAACCATAGTCTCTCGGTTGATACCGTACTTCACACAAAGTTCCTGTATGGCTCTTTCTAATGCGGCAAACTGCCGTTTCATATCCAAGACTTTAGCATTTTCCCTTCAACCTTACACAAGGTTGAAGTATTGCGACTGCTTGATAAACTTATATTGACCTCGAATCCGACCTGAATGCTCGACATTGCCTAATGCCTTGGTCAATATGTCTTCTGTCCCCGCAGATTCGAAACTTCTTTGTGTCTCTTGTTGACTGAAGTCATCCTGTAACAATTAGAGAATATATTATGAACTTTAAATATAAGGAGTATTGGACGTTATGAATAAATTTTAAATTGATTCCAAAACTTACTATTATATCGGTAATATTTTTAAATGCTTTAGTCTTGAACGCTCTATCTGGTTTGATGCGCATGTCCAGCCACCTAGTATGCCGCGGTGCATATTTTCCTGTCTTCTCGAACTGCAGTACAATAATTACTATTAGTAAACATAAACAAAGAAATTGGAATTACAACATACCATTTACATTTTTTGTCCAAGTAATTCACGTACATAATCTTGGTCATGTTTCCTATATCTGTCTCGGCCCCTGGTTGAACCGTATTTGCTTTTCTTTCTTATCTCAATTCCTTGTTGGGATAGTCTTTTGAATTTCGGGGTACGTCGATACTCAATGAATCTTTCCCAATCATCCTGGCTGATGGTGGGGTAATTGTGAACCACTTTTGACGGTCGTAGCCATACATTTTCTTTATTAATATGATCTCTGATAAAAGCTTAGTAAAAATCATATCTAAAATTTTTCGCTAACTCTCCACATGACTTTAGTTTTTTAAGCGATAGCTCTGCATGAAAGAAATTACGATTTCCACCCACACTCTTTCTTTCATTGGGGCTCAATCGGCACTTCTAAAATCAGATATCCAAATGGGTATGTGCTATCGAGCAAGCACTCCAATCCAACTCTGTAATTCATCTCCTTCCTTCCCTATCGTTTGCCCTTTCACGTCAATCGAAACTTCAATTCGATCTCTCCCTTTGTCCTAATCTGGTGGACTCTTCTCATAAGAGTTGCTCTTCGTTTACCATCTTCATCGGGATTGAATCTAGGTTAGTTGGTTCGTCGTGGTTTTCCAATTTGAGTTTGTGTTGAGCATTCTTCCTCAAGATCTTGCGACATTTTAATTCAATCTAAAGCAACTCCGGACCAAAACACATTAAAAAACATCCAAGCTAAATAATTAAATCATTAAAAAATCATGGCAACCAAACACATAAAAAGCATACGAGAGCATACATTAAATCATTGTAAATCCATGCAACTAAACATATACTTTACTTAATTAAGGAAATGACACACAACCTAATCAAAGGGGCATATTTTATCGAACATGCAAAGAGGCATATTGAATCTGTGCCTTACCCAAGTAATTTTAAAGCAATCTAAATCACGTCCACAATCAACAATCGTCGAAGATGTAGAGAGCGGATTTTGGACGGAAAATTCGCAAATCAACATATAAGTCACAAAATCAACAAAATTTTCTAGAAATTTGGTAAACTGTCGCCTCACCCAACCATTATACAACAATCCAAAACTAAGTCTCACTCAAATAGGCATTTTGTCAAACATTTCATATGCAAAAATTAAACATGTAAAATCGACACTAATTTTCGTCAAAAAATTCACCCAAAATCATAACAACATCCAACAATCACCAAAAATCATGTTTACAATCAACCAAATTCACTTCCATAAACCGTGCGGTGAAAGAGAGACATCGAATTTCCAAGAACTCAAGTGTGGGTATAGGCGACGGCGTGGGTGAGGGCGTTGGCGATGGTGTTGGCGCGGCATAGGAGAGAGAGAGAATGGAGATGGGAGCCAAGTGATACAAAGCAAAGAGAGAGAATGGAGATGGGAGGCGAAAATTAGAGAGAGAAATGGAAATGAGAGCTGAAAATTAGAGAGAGAAATGGTGATAGGAGGCGACAATTAGAGAGAAAAAGTAAACAGAGAGAATATGGAGGGAGAATGCCGAAAATGAGAGTGAGAAATGGAGATGGAGGCCGAAAATGAGAGAGAAAAATGCATGGACAAAGCAAGAATTGATACCTAAATTTAGCACGCACGATTTCTGGGAAAATTTTAAAATTTCCCGGAAACAACGACGGTTAATAAAACCGTCGTGGTAGAAAAATAATTTTTTAAAAATATTATTTTAAAAAAAACTGAAAAAAATTTTAAAAATGAGATACCACGACAGGTTCTCTAGAAACTGTCGTGGTAGAGAGATTTATTTTTAAAATTTTTTAAAAAACCAAAAAAAAAATTTTGTTTTTAAAATGAGATACCACATCGGTTTCTTCTCGAAACCGTTATGGTACAGAAATTTAAAAAAAAAAGTTTAAAAACCAAAATTTTTTTTTAAATTTCTCAACCATGACGATTTATCAAGGATACCATGACGGTTTCTTCTAGAAACCGTCGTGATTGAGAAAACATTTTTTTTAAATTTTTTCTCAAACCAAAAATTAAAAATAAAAAAAAATTTAAAAAGAGATGCCACGACGGTTTCTTGAAGAAACCGTCGTGGTAGAAATTTTTTTTTTTCAAAATCAAAATTTAAAAAAAATTAAAAAAACGAAAAGTTAATTAAGATACAACGACGGTTTTCTAGCAAAACTATTGTGGTAGCTTCTATACCACGACGGTTTAGCTAGAAAACAGTCATGGTATTGTGACAATCAATTTTTTAGACTTTCATTTTTTTCAGCTATAATCCCACAGGCGGCCACACCTGTGTATTATGCATGAACCAGCCCATCAATAGCTCATGTTCTTGTATTAATTCACTCAAAGGCATATATAAATAATATAATGTGCACAGTTAACATAGTTAATACAACTTATTAATTATATACAACGGAAAAAAATACACTGTGTCAATTTTTTTTTTTTTTGGTCTTCTCAACACTGTCCACTCGACATCTAAAAAAAGCAAGTGCGAGGCATCATCGTTGAAATCATCAATCTCCTCCACCGGTGGCAATCCATTTGTGGAAGATAGAATGTCGGTGCAATCTTCAATATCGTCGGGATCCGTTGGCTTCATTGGCACAACTAAAGATAACTCTATATTGTCGGGATCCGTTGTGTAAAAGACTTGTACTGCTTGTGATGCCATAATGAAAAGATCATTTTTGTATCTCAATCGCCTAATGTCCACCACTATCACGCCGTTCCTATCAATCTTAACATAATTATTGTCAGCCCACTTGCATTTAAAAAGTGCTATCCGCAAGCCGCAATAATCAAGTTCCCAAATATCTTCAATGAACCCAAAGTAGTTCATGGAACTGTATACCGGGTTCTTGTCCTTTGCGGATGAAATATGCATAGACTCGGCACGAAGGCTCACACCACTATTTTGGACGGAATGCTTCTCATCTCTTTCGCGAGTGTAGAAGGAGTAGCCATTGACAAAGTACAATGTATATCTTGTGTCTATTGATGACGGTCCTCTTGCTAGCTTCGTTAAGTCTTGGGAATGGCCTGCCTTCATCTGCAAATCCTTTCTTATCCACTCCCAAAATATCTGGTTGTACTCATCTTGAATCCACTTCTCACATCTAGTTTTTCTTGGATTCGCATATCTTAATTCCGTAATACGAATCTCAATAAAAGGCTCCACTTCCTTAGTATTGTGCAAAATATAAAGATAAGATTTTTACCATTTAACTTGATTTACTGGTAAATGAATGCCCATGGATAGTCCTTTCGACATGAATAGCCGACTTGTTAGCAACCCTATTGGGTCTGCGTTGGACAAATACTCAGAGCAAAATTCAACTAATTCCTCGGTTATGTAGTTTTCTACTATACATCCCTCCGGCCTATTTCAGTTCTTCACATAACCCTTCAAAATCTTCATGTATCTTTTGAAAGGATACATCTACCTCAAATGAACTGGTCCACATAGCTTAACTTCCCGAACTAAGTGCACCGTTAGGTGGATCATTATATCAAAAAAGACTAGTGGGAAATACTTCTCAAGCATGCACAAAGTCATCATCAATTCTGATTGTAATGAATTTAGCATAAGTTAATCAATTATCTTAGAGTATATTGCATTGAAAAATGAGCATAACTTTCGTTAAAACTCCCCGCAATGCAAAAGGTAATAATTTTTACATCAAGATATTACAATCATGTGTTTTCATTCCAATTAGCCTTAAAATCCTTCATCGACTCTAACCTTTTGAAGTTGAAAGCGTACCTACTTGGCACTTTCATGGATGCAAGTTATCCACAAAGCTTTCTCTTTTCTTGTCTCGATAATGTGTGCTTTGTCGGAAGTAAGTATGTGCCATTCGATCTTTTGTCGGAGAGCAAATTTGGTCTAATCTTCATCTCTTTAAGATCCAACCGTACCTTACTCAAAATCACAAACACAATCAACCAAATGAATTCCATAATATGTGCAGCACAAGAGAGAGCAAGAGAGAGAGAGACGTACCAAGTCCACCAGCGTAGGTGCGGGCAGCGCAGTAGCACGGTAGATGGTGGAAGATAGGTTTCGAGGAAGAGATTGAAAGGAGGAGTCATGGCAAAGATTGGAGGTGAGCGAGAGAGGAAGAGGCGCGAGAAAGAATGGAGGGAGGGCGGTAGAGATTGGAGGCGAGGTAGAAAGGGAGAGGCATGAGAGAGAATGGAGGAAGGAGTCACAACGGAGGAGATGGGTTTCGAGGGAAAGTTTAGAGACGTGAGAGAAGATAGGTTTTGGAATGGACTGATGTTTTTTTTTTTTTTTTTTTTTGTTTTAATTTAAGCTCTAAAACCGGAAATTCTGAAAAAAAAAATACATATATATATATATATATATATATATAAACATACCATGACCGTTTTTGGAATAAACGGTTGTGGCATGTCTAACATTAGAGGACAGTTGTTTTAGGCTTTTTAAGCATGGAATCTAACAAGTTTCACACTAAATGGAGCCGAATTTAATTCAAATTTTAAACCCCTTTTAGGGTTTTTGATACCCGTTTTGCCCCCGGTTTGAGCCCTAAATACTTATTTTGCCCATTCTCACCTAATTAACATACACAAAAAAGAAAATTAATTATTTAGTGGGGCAAATAAGTAACAACATATTAAAATAATATTAAACTAATTAAATAAAATTAGATGAAATTACACATAATTACTAATCTAAATCAAAATTATGTAAAATTAAACTAAATTAACCTAAAATTAAGTAAAATCTTCAAGAACATAGTCAATTTAAATGCAGAAAAATAGTAAAATAACTCTATTTTATATAGTAATCATTTCCTTCTGGGAACACCTCACACAGGCATGTCGCTTTCCTTTGTCTTAGTCTCAACCAGCGACACTTACTTCCTGATCTTCTCTAGACTTCTAGATATCACCCTTGTAAAACTTCCTTGTCCGCATCACTAAAACGACCGAAAGGACAGCCCCAAACAACGTAACGACAGCAATGATGATAAACGACAACCTAAAGCACTACCGGCCTACGCAATTCAAGGCCTGCCCTGGCTTCCTCTTTAGCCCCAAAGCCGCCATCTGCCTCTTTGCTTCCTTATCACGGTAATACCCAATGATCTTCTCATTGAGCAGATATAAACCAAGTGCACTAGCTAAGCCCCCAAAACTGAAAAGAGTTAGAGTAGTATTTTAGCCCAAAAATTCTCCTAGATGATCGTGAAAATCAACGACCAAAACGCACCGAAGCAGAAACCGATGATGACCGAGGCCATATAAAGGCCATTAGGGACGTTAAACGCGATTATGAGGTGACCAATGGAGGACAATAAGAGGATTAGGCTTAAGAAAAGAGGACGAGGATGTTTGTACTTGGTGGTGAAAACCTCGGGGAGATAATTCCTATGCTCATTTGGCCGAGGTAGATCCATATGCTTGTGAGGGACACGAAGTTTGTGACTTTCCTCAAAAGGTATCCGAAGGAAGTTCCGATTTGGCCCAAGTTGTCCATCATCGTCATCGTTCTTCCGAGACCGCAGGTTGTCGACAAGCCAAGAGTTAGAATTTCGACGCTAAGAAGTGCTTGTAGAAATGTGAAGTCCTCGCCGATCTCTGGTGGTTTGAACACGTTTTGCCAACAGGAAACTTGTTTCATAGGAACAACCTTATCCGGTGTTGGTATTTTCGCAGGCGAAGAAGAAACATGAGTACTACTTGTAGAGGACAATATGTTAGAACTACTAGACAGAAGCTTATATTCCTCGATTACAACAACAACGGAAGGCAAAAACAACAAGAAAAAAATGCAGATTGCGCTTAAGCAGTACCGTGTCTAATTAAAAGTGACTGTTTTTTCAACAATTATGATCACCAGCAGAAACCTGGTGAGGCACATCGAAATGTAGAGGAAAATGTAGAAGACGTTCACGTCGTTTTGAGGCCGATTTTTGAGCTTTATGATCCCGATGGTTTTGACGAACGCAAAGGACAGAGCGGTAGGGAGCCAAGTGACGAAAAGAGTGAAGTGCTTCGTGTCTTCTCCATATAACCCCCGCTATGATTGAGCGACAGTTGCTGCGCTGATGCCGGTGTAGCCCTTAAGGAGGCCTAAGACAATGCCGCAGCTCTCGGGGAAGTTCTTGAGGCAGGTGATGAGGGTGCAGGTGCTGGTGTTGGTGAAAGTGTGGGAGTTGTTTGAGAGATTGTAATATCTCTTCTATTACCATTGGATAGTAGAAACGATAAAGGCCCATATTAAAATAATACAAACAAGTATAATGGTATAAATTGAAACAAGTGAAATGCAATAATTATTAATATATAGTGGAGACTATGCTACTACTATACACCACCACACACGCATGCATGAGGGCAATTGGGCACTTATTAAGGAGAACTTTATACTTTGCACGTATGCATCCCTGCAAGGAGTCAAGAAGCACTCTCTTTTTCAATACAGTTCTTTTATAAATTAAATCTAGACCGTTGATCTGATCTGGCATGATCTAACGGTTAGATTTAAATGATTTCAGATTTAATTTAAACCATTAGTTGAATTATCATAATTTAATGATGATAATTAATTCTGATGACCAATAGGTATGTCTGTTGAAACATATACTTTTTTTTTTTACAGAAAAGGCACATTTTAATTTAAAAGACATGGCTGTTGTATCTGTTGCAACTCTTCATGAACAGACATATCAAAGGCTATTAAACTTCAGTTTCTGATATCAGTTTCTTATCTTATTCTGAAATTTAATAAGATTGCTACTTATTAAATTCATGGTTTATTGTATCATAAAGGTAATTTATCAAAACATCCGATCACAAACTGTTTGTCGTGGGGAAAATAAAATTTTAAGGAAAGTAATTTATACGCCTCAAACCCTTTGATATTCTCCCATTCTATTTCATTTCTTTACACCCGAATAGTTTTCCATCACCCACTGTTTTCATGAGGAGCGGCGATGTAGAAGCACATGTGCCACACTTGAGGCTTCACAATGTGGTGGGTGACGGCGAGGAAGATCATGAAGTTGCCAAAGAAGTCAAGGGCGGTGCCAATGGAGAGGACGACCCAAGGAGGGGTGACCTTGTTGATGAGGCCGGAGAGGAGGCCAATGTTGGCACCCAAGTCCTTGGAGAAGCTGATGAGGTTGAGTGTCGTTTGGTCGTAGCCGAGCACGGACTCGATGTCGTTTGAGTAGAGGCCGAACATGTAGGAGGCACCGGCGGTGACCATCAGGAGAAAGGAGGCGAACACCATTAGCCATCGCCCGGTGAGGACTTGCACGGCCAGGCTCTTCATGTTGGTCATCATATTCTTCTTCGACCCTCTTTGTTTTATGGTTTATGGCCCTTTTCGATCGAATATATGTAGGGTATTAGTAACACGACCAGTTTTGTCAATAAATTCATATATATGAACGGTTTAGAAACCGGACTCGATAAGAAAAGACAATCAAAAAAGTATACCAAATATCGAGTAGTTCTCTAATAAATATTCTAGAATTGATGAAAAACATCCATGAGGTCACACAAAAAACCCCAAAGGAACAAGTCTTGCGGATGAAATATATGATGATCAAATACTAGACAATGACACAAACTACCAAAAACTTACCAGCTCTAAATTATTAAAAAAAAAAAACATAAAATAATCTACTAAATTAATTTTATATCAATTTTTTTTAGGAACGTTTAC
Source organism: Ficus hispida (assembly GCA_025413025.1). Taxonomy (NCBI): domain Eukaryota; kingdom Viridiplantae; phylum Streptophyta; class Magnoliopsida; order Rosales; family Moraceae; genus Ficus; species Ficus hispida. The sequence goes on along the minus strand of CM046364.1, from coordinate 7,170,731 downwards.
ACTGCTGTACACTGTGTTCTTGTTTTGATATGAGATAAAAAAGAATTCTTTGGGTGCTCACCGAATCCACCAACCCACTCAATCCAGTCTAATCTGTTGGATTGAATAGAGTTAAGAGATTAATGGATTGGTTATGGATTGGAATTTTCTCAATCTAAATATTATGAATTGGATTACAGTTTGAGAATCCTTAATCCGTGTAATCTGTCAATCCGAACTATATATATTCTTATAAATATGTAATATCTTTTATCTAAAAAAATTTAATAAGTATGTACATGTTAATGTCTAAGACTAAGATTATCCCAAATATTCTATAAAATTGGTAATTATAAGCACTTATTCATCTCTTTGGGTGGCAACTTTGTATGTTGTTTTTCACTTTTTTACAGAGAAGTCAAGCATCACCTCAGAATTTATGGACGTTGAATTACTTTGATGTAGTTGTGGGGATTGATGTCCATAAAGCATATGATGCGGTAACTTTGTTGTAATCTATATAGATAAATGTTTTATTTTATTATAGGTCTATACGCACGTATGTTTGAGATTTAATAAATATCATTAAAATTTTATAATTATCTATGTGACTTTAATTAGTGTATATAAGAGTCATAGACTAGAGGAGAATATTTAATTATGATAATTAAAACGATTCGTAATAAATAATCAATTATTTAATTAATTAACCAATTAAAGTATGAAATCTTTAATTGAATATTACTAGTGCATGTCATTACCATTAAGAATGGAACGGTCTTATCCGAACCGTTAATGTAGTGAGACATCTAATGAGTACACTATACATAATATAATTATATAGGATGGGAACATGATGTGATATGAATTGCTGATAATTTTCATTAAGTATAGCGGATTCTAATCTCGTCAACCGATAATCATATATAGAATGATTTTAGTCCTGTGTTATTAGCAGACTCCTATTTATAGAATCATGCCTTTTGATTTACTCAGTATGGATTTGAGTATCAAATCTTATTCCTTATATTTTAGAGATATGATGAAGTAAGTAGTCAGAAATGTTAATATTACAGATGGAATCCATTCCTTCTTGTTTAAGAAGTAGATAAATAATTCCCTTGTGTGTTGATTTGGGACTAGAATGGTATGAACGCTCAATTCATGATTAACTTCATGAATTTATCATTCCTTAAAAAATCAATAGTACTCAGGATAAATATATAATTAGAGAGGTTAACGGCTTTTACATAGCTCTAATTATGAATTATTTATGGAGGATTAATCATAATGTAAGGGTTATATCAAATGGACCACTCTAATTTTTTGAGTAATTTTTATATCTATAATTTAAAGAATGCAGTTGTAAGTTTTTAGTGGAATAACTCTGGGATTAATAAGGTTGTTAAATTGATCAGAGAGTATGATTAGTTATCAAATTTACTGGTGCTTGAAATTATATATCCATTGTTCCCTACACAGTCTTCCTTAGCAATTGAACAAGTGTATTTGATAGATTGTATTTTTAGCTCGCTTAATGTGTGATATAAAATATAAAAGAGAGTGTCTACTTATATTATTTTATTATCATAAATATTTATTTGTTACCCAAACAGTTGATTGAGAATTAATTGTGTTGTTTAAATAATGGAGATTATTTAAATATTAAAATTGAATGACTTAGTGAGTTGGACTCACTGTGTGTATGCCTACTGTCAGTGGTGGGACTCAGTAATGTGCAGATTATGATCTGCTAGTTTTCATTATGAATATTTTAATTTAAAATTAGATTTTAAGTTAAATATATATTATATATATTGATAAATATATATATATATATATATAAGAGAAAGGGAAACAAGGAAAACCGTATCCTTCTTTACGGATTACATACAATATATATTTATATATGTGCTATATATATATATATGTATATTATATGTTTTATAATTTAAAATTAAACTAAAAAAAAAAAAAGGAAAGGAAAAGGCAACTAAATTTCCTTCGGCTGAAGGAAAGTTCGACGCACTATATGTGCGTGTAGTGTGTGTATTATATTCTAATGCAATTTTGTAATGATCTTAATTTTAAATATTAGGAATATTCTAAATTTAAGATGGAATATTTGGGAAATTTATTTTACTCTACAAATAAGATTTATATCAAGGTAGAAAGAGAACTTTTGGTTCAAAATTTTTGGTTTGTAGACTTTCAGTAAATAAGAAACTTAAAGAGAGAAGAATTATCATTTTCACTCTTTGTATTTTCTCATGTATTGAGAGCCGAAACAAAGACCCTAAAAGTGAGTGAGTAAATCAATCCCTTAAGAGAAACGCATATTCATTCGTTCAATCAAGTGACGAAGGTAAGATGTAGAATGGTCTTGAAGATAGGATCATTTGTGGGTTCGAAAGTTTGTTTTCATTGATTTGATCTAATCGGACGATGGTAAAATTCTCATCTTTTATCCTTTCTATATATTAAATTAAGACTAGATATAAAATAACACAAATTTGAGAAATTTTTGTTGGTCACAGTTTTTAAGTCTCCGCTAATTTTTTCGCCAATATTGGTTTTTCAAAACCAGCAGTAGTATTGGTTAAATTGATGACTATAAATATTTTGTTTGAGTTTAATCCATGTTTGGTTGGTATTATGTACTACAATATTACAATTTAACTAATGATTGAAAGCTTGAAACTAATTGTGTTGTAATTTTATTGACTATTTCATGTTTAATAATTATATTTTTTATATTTTAGTTCCTAGATTTTTTAGAATGAATCCATGAATTCGATCCGTGTAATCCAAGACTAATAGATTGGATTGAATTGGAAGTTCACAGATTAGTTACGGATTGGAATTTTCCCAATCCGAATTTTACAGATTGAGACCTAATCCCTATAAATTGATCCTGAACTCCCCTAAAAAATATCATATATCAGTTCTATATATACAAAGATATTACAAATTAAACCGTCGGACTAATTAAATATTCTTAATCTTGATTAATCAAAAGACAAAAATATCATTAAAAAAGAAAACAAAATAAAAAAAAATACTAAAACATTACCGTCTAGTTTTTAATAGTGTTCTTATAGGATGCAAAAGTATTACACATGAAATCGATAATTTGAGAACCGGTCTCGAGCTAATACCTAAATTTAGGGATAAAAAAATTAACCCGATTTAAAAAAAAAAAAAAAACAACAAAACAAAACAAAAAATGTAAAAAGAAAAAAATAGCACAGCCAAAAATATAAGCATATAAAAGTCGATGAAAAAGAATCACAGGTGGGATTCATGGCCACGGGTCTCTCCTTCTATAGCCACTGGGTTTGTGATGGGCTTCGTGACTCTGTGGCCCCACTGTTTTGGGTGTTCATGACGCATACATCATGACGCGCTCCATTTTTGAGTGGTAGGGCCAGTCCATAAGATTTTAGTAAACATTTTATGAGTTTTTAGCAAACATATCTGTCAATGTTTAGAGAATTATTTTGATAACGTTTGTGGGGAATATACGAACATGAATCGCCCGTTCAAAATATTTTACAAAACCATAGTTTTACTCGTTCTTTAAGAATATGATTCGTTCAGTCACAGCTCGGTAAATTCTTTTGTTTCCTCGTCACTAATAAACATTTTAGCTGTCAATATTAATGATTTGTTGAAAGATTCTTCAATATTTCGAAACATGTGATTCGAAAAAAGCTGCCCGGTCTCAAATCATCATAATTTGTTATAGCATCTAAAAAAGAGGATCACAAACAAGAAGAAAAGGACATAGATTGGAGGTCTAGTATATTTGCACTTATTGTAGAAGACGTCAATGGATGACCAGTACGAGGGACATGCTCCCATCTCTAATATACATACATATATATATACAGTCTCGCATCCGATACCATATTATATTAGATATATAAATTTCAGCTGTTATAAATATAAATTTTAATTATTAAAAATGTGAATTTATACATAATCAAATGTTGTTAAAGTTAATATGAATTTTTCATATTATATATTTATTTTTTCAATAATTCACATTTTTAGTAATTAAAATTCACATTTGCTAGATAATATCCAGTATCGAATATAAGACCAACCTTATATATATATGTGTTTTACCTTTTTTTTTAAATATATATATATATATATATATTGTAACAGATTATGCTTTTTCTTCATCTTCTATAGTACTTAAACTAGAAAAGAAAAGGTAATAGCTGCAGAGCAAATCGGATATTTACCAAATATATATGTGTGCACATTTGTTTGGGATGCACACTACCTTTTGTAAGAGTTACAACGCCAAACAAAAAGTTATGTTGCTAATTATATGTATAGTGAGCTAGCAAAAATAAAAAGTCAAAAAAAGAGGAAATTATAAAGGATGAGCTAGCACAAACAAGAGGTCAAAAAAAGGGGAAGTGATAATTGATAGATCTTATGTCTGGCTGATCATTGTAGAGTTTGCAAGTTGACGGATTGAGGTGGATTCACTTGGGACATGAGATGATTCATTAAGAGCGCATCAAAGATGGAGCATATAGTGAATATTGCTTTAGGTGCATCTTGTTGTTGATATTTTGAGCTTTTCACGAACATAATGTGTTCTTCGTTGATTGGGGGACGTTCTTGACTGTCTAGCAATGAAAATAAATGGATGAATTAGTGTACATGTTAAGTGACCGATATATGTTGGTAATGTGATTCTTGTGTTTCTATGTAAATAAAATTCTTTGTCAAATCTCATGAGTGTTTTCGAATAACTGATTAGTTGAGCAATAAAGTACTTTTTCTGCACTGTCACCAAGTAAAGTTGCTGGTAATGAGCCAGAACTGTTTGTCAGTTGTACTTGAAGACAATATCTATAAGTTCAAAAAAAAAAAAAAAAAAAGAAACGAAAAAAAGAAGGCAAGGCCTTTGTACATAATGCTTTAAAACCTTAGTGATATTAAACATTATATTAATAAAAGATGAGTCACACTCTTTAGCATTATGCTTTAGTTGTTGTTAATTTGGGTGGGACGCTTCATGTGGGAAAATATTTTTACTTTTAGTCATATTTTGAGCCTTTTATGATGCTTTAACGTATTGATATCGGTCTACAAGTTTATTGAAAATTTACAATTTTAATATCCAAAATTATATATTCAATTTAAAATGTACAAGTTAATAATAATATATAAAACTTCTAACAATGGCGAAGCCAAAATTTATTTTTGGAGGGGTGTCAATTAAACTAAAAGTTTGAACTAAAATTACGTTGTAAAAATCTTTTATCATTGTTTAACTATTTGTGTATTTGATTTTTTTCCTATATGAACTAGGCTTGAAATAGAGTTTGATTTAATTATGTAGTTTAGAGATCAAATAAATGTGAATTTTCATATGGCATAGCTTTTTTATTTTTTTGGAGATATTGAAGTCAAATAATACTTCAAAATCAAAACTTTAGATAAATCAAATTGAAAGTTCTTTAAAAATTATGAAATTTAGTTTCTAAAATAATTTCAGGGAGGCAAATAAAAGATAAAATTATAAAAACCATTGATTGCAGAAAAATATCTGTAACCCACCTATCCACCCGCTCTGCCCCGCCAGAGGTGGGATTTTGCAAAACTGCTCTTCAAACGGATGGGGCGGTTTCAATCTACCATCTTTGATGGGACGTTGTGGTTTAAAGCTTGAGAACGCAATCTGAAACCGCCCCGCCCGCCTAAAAGTTTTGTACGTATTTTAATATCTATACATATATACGTGTATATTTTCAATTTAAAATATTAAATAACATAAAATTCAAAAGTCTCAAAATATGATTTAAATGTCTAAAACTATATTGACTTTTTATATTTACTAATTTTTGTAATCTCTGCCCATTCTTATCAATTGTCAAATCAGTTATTAAATTTCATCTTCACTATTCTCAATTTACATTCTCGTTCTTATCAAATGTCAACCTTATTTCCTCCTCTACTCTATATTTGTTCTAACTTTGGAATATGGATGTTTCTTTATTAAATTTTGGACTTTTAGATGTTGGATTATGTATGGATTGCACATTTAAATTATATGATGATCTGAGAGTTTAGTATTTGCATTGACATACTTAGCTCAAATTGTATGTACAATGATGTTTTATCAACAAGTACAAATATCAAACCACACAAGCTGTCCATCAAAAAAAAAAAAAAAAACACCCAAACCGCTTAAACTCTGGGTAGTTACGATTTGGACTTTTCATAAACTATCAAGAGATAAAACCGCCTAAACTGCCCAATAACTGTCCAAACCGCCTGTTATAACATAAATTTTTATGGACTCGTGATTTCCTTACATATAAAGGAATTCAAGCCCGTACTATGTGTTTATGTGATATTTCATGAAAATTATGAATATCAATATAAAATTCATAATTTTATTATTAAAATATGTTTCAGTTCTTATAGTATCATAAGACTTGATGATAATTTATGTTTTTGTTCTAGCCTATGTATGACCAAGATAACTCATGACCTGTATAAAATGATACTGCAGTATAATAAGCAGTATTGAAATTATACTGTGACCGACCTTCATTATGGATGCATAGTTAAGAATAAGGTATAGGACCCCTCTAGAATTATTAGGATTAATATTTGGAGTAATGAGGACTAAATAGTTTCAAGTCCTGAGAAAAACCTATACGTGGTCCAGTTAAGTTCAGATGAATTCTTGACTGCAGTTCGGTATTATATATTGTTAGTAGATAAAACAATATTTATAATATCTGAATTATTAAGAAAATAAACTGGTTATTAGAAGAAAATGCCAAATGGAGTCCTATTTGGAGGACACCTCATCCAAGATAAATATGTGAATTTTGAGATTTTTGGAAATTATGGAAAGGATTTAGTAGATAACTATGAAGAGATTTCTTTACCTAAAATGACTCCACATTGTGGGCTACCCAAGTGGGTTTTTGGATAAATATTTTATTTTTAGGGTCAAATATGCAATTTAAGAATAAAAATAATTGTTGAAAATTAGGTATTTTTCACCTATAAATACGTGATGTTAGGTTGTTGGTGAACCATTTAGCTGATCCTCAAAAATTTTAGTTCTTTTCCAACTTCTCCTCTAGCCCTTAGGAACCGGAATAGTAAAAAAAAAAAAAAAAAAAAAAAAAGCAATGAGCAAGAGTGGCTGGTTGTGTTAGTGGAGTGAGGAGGAAAATTTTTTATCATCCCAAAGTCTAGATCCACCCTTCAAGCTTTAGAGGTATTCCACTCAACCCTCTAAGAAATTCAGTAAGTTTTTTATTAAGGATTTATGTGTATTTCAAGCTTGGGTTGTAAGAACATAAGCTCGTGTCTCTTATTTTGCCCTATGTTATGATTTTATATGATTGGTTATGCCTAGATCTATGCTTAAGTTAATAATTTGATTTATGGATCTAAGAATGGTTTTGAATTTTACTCTAGAATGAGTGTTATAGTTATGGTTACTCACCAAGTGTTTGTGAATATGTTTTCACATGTTTGATTATGGTTATTTGGTGAATGATGAATATTGGTATACCACATGTGTGTTGGTTAAAGAATTAACCTAAAAATACAATTTGGTAAACTTGAAAGTTATCAAATATTGTGTTTTTATAAAGATGAAACAAGCATATGATTGAATGATAAATACGAATCCAATGCATTGCATGTTGATGTAGGCTCATGGCTTTGTCTGTTTGAGGTAGTGTGCATGGATGTTTAAGCAAAAACTAGCAAATTTTAAAACTGTTAATTTTCGGATTAAACTGAACAGTTTTCTGAAAACTAAATTTTAAGCCCTTTAGATGTCGAATTTGGAAAAAGTTATAACTGTAAAATTGTAGAAAATTGAAAATCCTTTGGGGTAGCAAAATGGTTTTTAAAAATAAGACTCCCCTATGTTTTTATCAAAATCCGAGACTGGTCTGTACAAACAATGTACACGACCAGAATTCTTCAAAAGGAGAAATGAGCAAGTTAAATACAGATTCAGTTTTTTGATAGAAAAACAAAATTTGTAGGTATTGATGAGATCTACAACTTTAATGAGAAAATTTTTTCAAATTCTAAATCGATTTAAAGATAACACTGGATTTTCAAAACTGTGTAGGGTAAAAGAAATTCATATACAGGATTTTTAAAACTGTGCATGATACAGAAAATTCCTGCACATACACCTGTAGTCAAACTACAAGACTATTTTCAAAAGCAGTTTTTAAAGTGTTATGATTTTATAATTCCGATTAAAAGAAATTACGGTCTTACAAAGAAAACTATTTTAAAAGTTTTAAATCCATTTGAAATTTCACAAGTAGTTTTTAAAAAGGCAATTCCAAGTATTCAATCAAGATAATACTTAAAATTATGAAAACAATGTATTTTTGAGAAAATAGGAAGATGCCCAAATTACTTAAATATATGGTAACAATTCTATGACGAATAGTAATCGAATAGTATACCGACTTATTATGTTCATTTTTGTGTTTATGGTTACTCATGGTAGTTAGATAGGATACCGAATTGTTATTATAAGGTTTGTATTCCTGATTACTAATGATAATCAGATTGGATACCAACATTGTATACTATGGTTGGTTGAGTTATGTGGCAGAATGATTTTTACGTTCTATTTCAAAACAGGAATATAATTTATTACTTTACCTTTTCGTACGATAGAACAAGAGCTTATGACAACTTATAAGTACAAACCTCACCTATAGTATGAAAAATAATAAATTATTTTCAAGCATGACATGTTTACATGTATGCCATGATATGCCCTGTTTATTTATATGTCATGTTTTTATCAATATACCATGAGTATGTATATACTATGTTTTACAATAACGTTACACTTTACTATTATGCCATAGTTTACGATAATGCTATGTTTTAAAATAGGACTATGTATGTTTTAAAGTGCTAAGACCTTCCATAGATTGTGAAGGCTTACGTACATGATTTTCAGAATTGGTAGGGACCTTTCAAACCCTAACTTTCTGTGGATTGTGCACATTTGATACTTACACAAAGGGTCCATATGTTAAGCAAGATAATAAGTCTATAATGAAGCATAAGAGATTCATAATTGACCATAAATGATTCATGCATAAGTTGCACGATATTTGTTATGTTTTATGAGATTAAGTTTGTACTTGCTGAGCGTAAGCTCATTCGTATATTTCATATTGTAAGTAAAAAGCCTGTAGCTTAATTGGTGGGCCATAAGGATAATGCGACAAGTGAAGGGCGGTGTGGGATACCACGACACAAATTTTTCCGCAAGCTCTTTTGAATAAAAAATATATATATATATATATATAAATTGTGTTATATCACATATATGATGTTTGAAGACATGAGTTAAATGTAAGGAGTATGTATGTCTTTATATTTTGCAAAACAAGTAATATGTATGCTCGGAAAGTTTACCTATATGGACTAGTCTATTTATATGGTGTAAAAAAATTATTCTAGAATTTTAAGTAAGTTTAAGTAATTAAAACTGATATTTAATTTAAATAAATACAATAACGATCTACGTAGCCGGGTCATTACACCACCAGCTGTGCATCTCTATTTATCAGGGAAAAAAAAAAAAAACTACAAACGATTAACTATTGAAACTTTTTAAATTAAAAGAGTCAAAAGGGAATTTTCAAAAATCTAGGTGGCATATATCCCCTCCCTCCACCACAATAAAATTCAAAATTTTCTAAATAAAATGTATTTAATTTATGTAATGATCACAACGTCGACACTAAGGAAATTCTCCGGACCCATAAAAATACCATATTTTTTTATATCCCATATGCTATGACATCTTCCCCCTATAATCTTCCCCCTTCTTCTTCCACTCCCATATACCACCCGATTATTATTATTATTTTTTTTTTTTTTGGTGTGTGTGGATAAAAGAATAACATGGATCATCACAAATAATTGTCTCCTCCTATTTGTATCCAAACCCGGTTGACTTGCCTAGCGATCTATCTTTTTCAATCTGGGAAAACCACTTAGCTAAAGGTGACTTCTAATAATCATGATCAGAACCACAACTGATGATTTTATGACTATAAATTCAGAAAACTTGAGTCAGGGAAAAATAAATAAATAAATAACCCTATTAAGCTACGATTGTCATTGAAGATAGGTTTCTCCTATCTTTCTTGACTATAACCAAAGTTAGTTTGTCGATAGATATAGTGAAAAAGGTGAATCATTATTATGAGCACATCTAAAACAAAATTTCCGTATACAGTAATTATTCTTCGATCTGACTACAAGCAAAAAGTACATGAAAAGATTCACCATGCTGTCTCTACAACGAGAGTTATGTTCAGAATTTAATCCAATACACATAAAGCATGACGTGTATTAATTTGGTCTGTTTGTGGAACCAGTTGCGACCTTTTCCTCCATTACTCAAAAACATATTTGGAGTCAAAATTTTGGATGGCCCTCCAAAATGGCATAAGAGGGCCACTTTTGTTAAAACCGGAAAAGGGCAATTTTGTCCATCCAAATATATCTTTAAACAGTTGTCTTTTTTTTTTTTTTTAAGTAACATTTTTTTTTTTGAAAAGCCATCTCATATGGTCATTAGAGTATCGCCAATGCAATATTAAATTAGTATATCAATGATATATTTTGACATTTAAATTTTTTAAAAAAGTACTCTCTAATATGGAGTGTTATTTTTTAAGGCTTAATTTATCATATACTGTCACAAAGTATAGTCAATGTTTAATTTAACCTTCATTTTGTAGTGTGTATTTGGTTCCAAGTTTTAAACATAAAGTTTTCATTTCAGTTTTTATCTTTTTTCTGAAAAGTCAACAAAAATTATAATTAGTTTTTAAAAAGTCAACTAACTTTAACCTAAAAACTTCGAACGTACGCTAAAAGCAAGCTTATTATTGGTTGGTGCCTTTACCGCTCAGCGTACAATATTTTAATTTTTTAAATTATTACAATGCTAAAAGCTTTATGGGTCTCAAAACATAATAATAAATAAATATTTTAATTTTTAAATTATTACAGTGCTAAAAGCTTTATGGGTCTCAAAACATAATAATAAATATGACATATAGTGAAAGCGACATTTGAAATAGCATTATACTATTGGTGTATAAAGTATGAGAATGTTATTTTTTTACTCTCTTTTACATCAAATATAGCATTGACATAGTCAAATGCATTGTAGATGATCTTATATTTTACTCACTAATTTTGAGTATGACATTTTTTTAGTATTTAATAAAATGTGTCAACATTTTAAAAAGATTTATTTTTGCATTTTTTTTAAGTATTGTTAGTCTAAATATTTTTTATATAATTTTAACATTTTTTTTGTAATTTATAATTATGTATATATATTTTTTAACATATTTAGTTCAAAATTGTTTCTAAAGCCACAGAAACATCAATTCATAGTATTGTTTTTAACATTACAAATGATGATTGTTTTCATCATTTATCTAAACACACATTCAAATAATTCTACTCAAAATGTAAATATATACAATTCAAATGTTTCTATTGAAATATTTTCATACCAAATGTCACCACTCAAATGGTTGACTAACGGAGGGTAAGATCTTCTCTATCAATCCAATACTTCAAAAATTGGTATCATAACAACTGACTTTATACCCACAAAGCAACTCTCCACCAATCAAACTCACAACTCTAATTAAGTAATAAATAGTCACACACACACACACATATCTGTAAAAGACAATAGATCCGACCAGTGTTAAAAATAATAATAATTAATTAAAAAAAAAACTAACCTGACACAAAAAGCAAAACAAAACATAACCGGAATGAAGAAGAATACTCCTTAATAGAAAACATTAAGAGATATCTCATTGACACCCTTCATTAATAAAACGTAAAGGGCAAAAAGCTAACAGGGGGAAAATGTGCAATATATTTCAGTCTCGTCTTTATATTTAACTTATAAATAGTTCTATTCTGAAGCAAGTTTGAGACGCATCTATCATGGTCTACCATTTTTCTTTTGCTTGACAAAATAAAAGAGAGATAACACCTATATAAGAGAACTTTATCCGTAGCATGGCCTACCATTTTCTTTTGCTCTGAAAAACTGATGAAAGATATGTTAAAAAGATTAATTGAACAATTAAAAAGTAATTCCTATTAATAATGACTTTCAAAAAAAAATTCTTATTAATGTAAAATAGAAAGTCCTAATGTAGAAGTTTCGAGAAAATAAAATAAAAAATGGCCAAATGGTTTTTTTTTTCCCCCAAATAACTTGTTTGTATATATTTTGAAAAGGAATTTTCGAGACAGAAGAAGAAAAAACATGAATTTTCTCTTCCATTACCCAATTTTTATCTTACGGACCATTACATATAATTCGCCTCTAATCTAAAGAAATTAATGTGCTCAAAAACACGGGGTGGGGGGGGGGGGGGGGGGTGGGGTCGGCGCGGGCGCAGGCGCGGTTGGCCGGGGGTGTTTGGGGTGTAGGGACTGAGAGAGATGAGAACAGGAGACAGTAAGGAAGAAAGAGAAGACGAAAAAATAAAAAAAGCAAAAAATGGGAAAAATAAAATCAGTGACACGTGTCCGAAGGAATGGGGTAGACGAAAAAAAAATTCTATTCGTTCTGTGGTTAAGGATTACTTGAAATAACATGTGATTTTGTGAATGGATTGAATAATCTTGAACATCTTATAATAATTATTTATAAGTATTATATGTTGAGTTTAATTTTAAATATCTTGTTGCAATAACTAAATTTAGATACTTTCACTAAAAAAGTGTATCTGTTAATTATAATTAATTTTAAAAAAACAGTTAAAAAAGTATAAATGTTAGTTTAATTAATAATGATTTCATTAAACTCCATAAGGAGATACGAAAACATAAAATATAATAAATGATCTCTTATTTTATGAGACAAAACTTTATCAATAAAAACGATTCCATCAGTAAAATCTAATGATACTTAAAAAGACAAGACGTAAACTTGAGACCTAACAACGGGAATATAATGAGACACACTGAAATCGAGCACATGCAAATAATAATGTTCTTTTAAACAAAACAACCCCAACAATCGATAGAGTTTCTCAATCAATCAAGAGCTAAGACTCAGGAATATTATGATTACTACTAACTCTGCAAAAAAGCAATTCTAGTAGGACCAAAACACCTGACAAACAATCAATTTAGAAGGTGAGACCAGCTCCGTTATAAGAAATAACAAACAAAAATAAAACATTCAAATAAAAGATGACAAAGATATTGTCATTACTACATATAAACCTAAACGAGACAAAATAAAAAACCAGTCACAAAAAAAAAGTCATTGCTAATAAAGCAATCCACATCATTCGGTGTAACTAAGTTGTCGAACTCGAGCCACTGCAAGACGTCCTTAGTGCATGACGATGATGCACTACTTCCAACTATCTCATTCATGCCTTGATCCTTCCCAACTCCCATCCTCCTCCACTTATGGGCTCGTCTTTGCCAAGACTCTCACCATATAATCCAACCTCTCCATTCTTCGGGCCAAGAAACTAGAGAGAAGGTGAAGGTTGCCACCGGAATCAAACCTTAAGAGAGGAAAATGATTGAGAAACCCTAGTCCTTACGCATTAATGAGAGAAAAAGAAGAAAGAGAGAGAGTCCTTCAGCTTTTTCACTTTTTTTTTTCATTCACTTCAAAACGAAAATACAAAACATTCCTTATGAAGCCTCCATGAGAATGGAAGAAAATTATTTAATTCTATATCTTTAAGATGTGAAACACTTGTTTCGAATAAAAAAGCCATTCAAAGTTGTTTCTAATAAAGAAATCTTTTTTAATTGAAGGGGGAAAAAATGAAAATATGTCGGACACATATTTTGCCTTTTGTCTTTTACACCGTAGATTGTAGATGATAAGTTGTAATGCACCAAACAAGACCACTAAATGCATGATTTGAAAGTTTGACGAAAATGCTTTAAGCAAAAAAAACGTACTTAAAAAAAACACGCACTAAAGGGTTGAAAAAGCCACTTATTGCATTTAAGGCACACCACCAAGCAGTACTTCTAGTATCATAAAAACTCTCTCTCAACCGAAAAGGGCCACAAACCAAAAAAAGAAAAAGAAAAATAGTAATAATAATAATAATAATAAGATGGCCGTCATGAAGAGCCTGGCCGTGCAAGTCCTCACCGGGCGGTGGCTAATGGTGTTCGCCTCCTTTCTCCTGATGGTCACCGCCGGTGCCTCCTACATGTTCGGCCTCTACTCAAACGACATCAAGTCCGTGCTCGGCTACGACCAAACGACACTCAACCTCATCAGCTTCTCCAAGGACTTGGGCGCCAACATCGGCCTCCTCTCCGGCCTCATCAACGAGGTCACCTCTCCCTGGGTCGTCCTCTCCGTCGGCGCTGCCCTCAACTTCTTCGGCAACTTCATGATCTTCCTCGCCGTCACCCGCCGCATCGCGAAGCCCCAAGTGTGGCACATGTGCACCTACATCGCCGTCGGAGCCAACTCCCACACTTTCACCAACACCGGCGCCCTCGTCACCTGCGTCAAGAACTTCCCCGAGAGCCGCGGCGTGGTCTTAGGCCTCCTCAAGGGCTACACAGGCATAAGCGCGGCGGTGATCGCTCAGTTATACCGGGCATTCTACGGAGATGACACCAAACACTTCACTCTTTTCGTCGCTTGGCTTCCTACTGCTCTGTCGTTTGCGTTCCTCAAAACCATCCGGATCATAAAGCTCACAAATCGGCCTCAAAACGACGTCAAGGTCTTCTACAAATTCCTCTACTTCTCGATGTGTCTCGCAGGGTTTTTGCTGGTGATCATAATTGTTGAAAAAACAGTCAATTTTAATCAGACGCAATACGGTTTAAGCGCGATCGGCATTCTGTTCTTGCTGTTTTTGCCTTTGGTTGTCGTTGTAATCGAAGAATATAAGGTTCTAAATAGTAGTACTAACATGTTGTACTCTACAAGTAGTCCTCATGTTTCTTCTTCACCCGGGAAAATACCAACACCGGTTAAGGTTGTACCTACAAAGCGAGTAATTTCTTGTTGGGAAAACGTGCTCAAACCACCGGAGATCGGCGAAGACTTCACGATTCTACAAGCGCTTTTCAGTGTCGAGATGTTAACACTTCTCTTGTCGACGATCTGCGGTCTCGGAGGAACGATGACGATGATGGACAACTTGGGCCAAATCGGAACTTCCTTCGGATACCCATTGAGGAAAGTCACAAACTTCGTGTCCCTCACAAGCATATGGATCTACCTCGGCCAAATAACCGTGGGAATTCTCTCCGAGGTTTTCATCACCAAGTACAAACATCCTCGTCCTCTGTTCTTAACCCTAATTCTCTTATTATCCTCCATTGGCCACCTCATAATCGCGTTTAATGTCCCTAATGGCCTCTACGTGGCTTCAGTCATCATCGGTTTTTGTTTTGGAGCGTTTTGGCCGTTGATTTACACGATCATCTCGGAGCTTTTCGGGCTAAAATACTACTCAACTCTTTACAATTTCGGGGGTTTAGCTAGTCCAATTGGCATATACCTGCTTAATGTGAAGGTGACTGGGTATTACTATGATAAGGAAGCGAAGAGGCAGATGGCAGTTTTGGGGCTAAAGAGGAAGCCCGGGCAGGCCTTGACTTGCATCGGCGGGGAGTGCTTTAAGTTGTCATTTATCATCATATCTGTCGTTACGTTGTTCGGGGCTGTCGTTTCGCTCGTTTTGGTGATGCGGACAAGGAAGTTTTACAAGGGTGATATCTATAATAAGTTTAGAGAAGATAAGAAGATAAGCGTGGCTGTGAATAATGAAACTGATGGTGGACCAGTGGTGGTTGAGTATGAGACGAAGGAAAACAACGTGAATGGGCGAGAAGTCGGAGATGAAAAGTAGCCATAATTACCACCACTAATAGATGGTGGGTTCTATCTCTGGATGAATAATTAAGTGTGTAGGAACCTATTAAGGAAAGATAAAGAATGAAAGAAAAACAAAATAAAGAAAAAAGATTATGCTCATAGATTCCCATTTGTACCTAGATCAGCTTTATTGTTAAATGAACTGCAGGAGTATGTTCCATATATATATATATATATTTATATATATATATATATAACTTGCTAGAGTACTGGACACTGTACGTATATTTGTATGTTTGTATATAGAAAGGTACCGTTAGTTACTAAGCATTTAAAGTTCAAGTATTAAATTGGTTTCCAAATTCTTCTCAGTCCAGCCAAAATGAAAATTATATATTATCAGATAATCTGAGGGGGGAAAAAAAGAACAAAGAAAGCTGGCTAATTAATATTTGCAATTTTAAGGTTAACAATTGCGCGAAGTCCACACATTTCAAAAAAAATAAATAAATAAAAACAAGATAGCTTAAAATGAAAGACACAAAAATATTAGCATCAAAGGAAATATCATCAATCCAAAAAAAAAAAAGAGAACAATTGCTCACAGATTAAAACAAAAAACAAAAAACAAAAAAAAAAAAAAAAAACTATTTTTATTGCATAAAATTTGATTAAAAAGAGAAGTGAAAAAAGTATAATTCACTGGTGATTAGAGATTCGAGAAAGTAAAAAAGATGACTTCTCGTGTGATAACTGGTTGGGTTAAGTTTAAAGCTCCTAAATGAGATTGGGAAGATCCTGAGGCTTTTCACGATAGAAATCAAGGCAAAATTTCAGAATTTTGTAATGAAGATGGATGGTGTCTTCTTTTGGAGGTATCTTGTTGAATTTCCTGATTTAGCATGAAATAACCAAACTTTTTGATAGACTCGTGTTTTCGTTGGATATAAAGAAATTTAAGTCTGTACTATGTGTTTATGTAATGTTTCATGAAAATTTTAGATAACAATATGAAATTCATAATTTTGTTATCGCAATATGTTTGAGTACTTATAGTGCAACGAGACTTGATAACAGTTCATCAAATCAAGTTAAGTTTTAAATAGAGGGCAAATTATTCGACCTTCTTCTTATACCAAAGTTACTTAAGAGTATAATAACATTTTCATAACTTTAAGTTAGTAGTGACTAAGAAAATAATTAATCATTTGGGAGACCTATTAATTATTTAACTAATATGTTACAATATATATTTTAACTTATGGATTGTTAATTAGTAATGCAGAGTAATTCTTATACTTTGTCTGAAAACATGAATATAACCTGCTACCTTGCCTATTTGTACGCTAGGACAAAAACGTATGACAGCTTGTAAGTACAACCCCGTCCACAACATAAACAAAAATATTTTTACTGTTTTACATGTTTACATGTTTTCTAAAAATTATGCATTGATTTATATGATGCACATATGCTTTATATTTTGATTATTATTATTATTGTGGCGTCATGAAAGTATGCTCACTAATAATTAATCACATGACAAGAACAAGATCAAGTTTTCAAGTAGGAAACAATTAATATTCAAGTCTTCAAGTATGATCAGATCAAGAACAAGTTTCGATGTATTAAATCAACCAAGTTTTCTTGTGTCATACCGACCTGTCACAAAAGCGGGTTTGGTCCATGGTTTGAGTTGGATTGGGCTGGCTGTCATAACTACTTCATGGCTGCGCACCACGATACGTACACCTAAAAGTTAAATAAGGGGCCCAAAACTAACTTAACATAAGAAAGCATAATTGATTCTTGCATTCTTTTGCCAAGATCATTTTGCGGGTTTGGGAAGTTGTACTTGCTGAGCGAAAACTTATAACTTATGTTCATGCTGTAGGTTTACAACCTATCGATAATGTTTGATGAGGATTGTGGAGAAATGGAATGATGGACTGTGAAATTTAAGTCAGACACTGTCACATATTTTGTAAACTATATTTGTGTTATGCTATGATAATATGATAGTATTAGTACTTAGTGCTGGAAACTGTGATTGCTATAGCGGCAGTTAGTATGGTTTGTAAATATGTTAAGATGGTTTGAGAACTCAATACTTAATTAAGTATATATATAATTGTGAGATTAAGTTAGGATTTTAAATTTGAGTTAAAAAAAATTCCGCATTTTTATAGAAAAAAATAAGAGTAAGTTTAAGTATGTTTAAGTATTAGATAGCGGCATTACAATTGGTATCCTAGACCACCAATAGTTTTCTTTTAGGTCCTTGTACAATTTGGAAGCTCCTGGATGTACCGAATATGGCGTTTCTGTGCTTCAGACAGTATCTGCTTCTTAAGAAACTTGAAGCTAGGAACACATATCCTTGCTTCGTAACAGAGTATTCTGTCCGTTGAAACCTTGAATTCTTTATCCTTCTCCCCAAAGAAAAGTTGTGCCTTAAGCAGAAAGGGTTCTTTCCCTTGGTAAAACTTAATGGATTCTAGGAGGTTTGATTGAAAAGTTAGAGTAGATAGCTTCTTAGTGATTATCTCCGTACCAAAATCACTAATCTCTTTCTGAAATGACTTCGACAGCATACAAATTGACATCAACATACTAGATGAATTCCAACACAAAGCGTCTGCTACTTTGTTTGCTTTTCCAGGTTGGTTAAGAATCTCAAAGTCATAATCTTTTATGAGTTCTAGCCACTTACATTGCTTCATGTTGAGCTTTTTTTGTGGAAAAATGCACTTGAGACTCTGGTGATCAGTATAGATCTCACATCTATTCCCATACAGGTAGTGTCTCTACATCTTCAGAGCGAAAACTACCACTACAAGTTCTAAATCATGCGTCAGATAGTTCCATTCATGGTCTTTCAACTGTTGTGAGGCATAGGTGACTACTTTTCCTTCTTACAACAGCTCCTAATCTAGTATTAGAAGGATCACTATAAATTACAAAATTCCCTTCTTCGATGTTAGGAATCATCAACATTGGTGCACTTGTGAGCCTTTTCTTAAGCTCTTGAAAGTTTTCTTCACATGTCTGCATCCACTCATATTTCCCTAATTTCTGGGTAAGAGTCATAAAAGGTGCAACTATCTTGGAAAACCCTTCAACAAAGCGTTGATAGTATCCTGCCGAGAAAACTTCGCATCTCCGTAACACTTTTTGGTGCCTGCCACTTGCTGACGGCTTCAACCTTAGCAGTGTCGATAGAAATTCTTTTCTTCGAAACCAAGTGGCCCAGGAAATGAGCTTTTTCCAATCAAAATTCACATTTCATGAACTTGGCATAAAGTTGATAACGTCTTAGTATCTCCAAGACAATCCTAAGATATTGCTCATGCTCCTCTATACACCTTGAGTAAATTAGAACATCATCGATAAAGACGATAACAAACTTATCTAGGTATTCCTTAAATACTCGATTCATGAGATCCATAAAAGCAGCTGGTGTGTTGGTTAAGCCGAACGATATGACAAAAAAGTCGTAGTGCCCAAGATCATAAGCGGAAATGATGCAATTTGAGTTATAGTTGACAAATTAACCAAATTAGCTTGCTTAATTGCTATCATAGTTACATTTTCTATAGAAAAGCTTATGGAGATTTACATATCCCAGATTGTTAGGCTGCATGGGGTATCAAAATCTATCATTTTTGAACGCGAGGGCCATCTATCATGACGGTTTTCATTGAAAACCGTTGTGGTATAGGCCTAATTACGCCCCGTTTGGCGCTATTTTTGTCCATTTCACGATGGTTAAAAAACCGTCATAGAATCTTAATAGATTCCACGATCCTGGATATCATGATGGTTACCAAACCATCATGGAGAAGATACCACGGCGGTTAAAAACCATCGTGGAATCAGCATTTTGTAGTAGTGATACCATCATTCGTCGTTCGTCATGCAGAACCAAATGTCAAGCCGAACAAAAGACTTGGTAATTTTATGGGTCTTAGGAAGTCAATGAGACCCATATCAAGTGGTCGATGGACCACAGTTCGACATTCATCGTCAGCTCGTGCGAGGGTAAAGAATCAGACGTTGGGTCGGGCCCAAGTCTGGGCTTCTAAATGCGTGATGAGCAATCAATGGACTATGGTTTATTGTCCATCATTCACTGGTTCATTGGTCATTGTGACATGGACATTTCATAATGGGAAGACAAAGTCTAACCTCAACAGTGCTAGAGTTAAAGTAAAAAAATTTCTAAAGTGCTGTTAATGAAATTAAATGAAGCGAATTTGGTGTAGGTTTTTTACTAAGGATAAATTTGGTAATATACATATAGGGGACCCAGAAAATCTGATGGGGTAATGCTAGAAATAAAAGTACTAAAAAGTGATGTTACATATGAAATTAAAATTTTCAAATATGCTATTAATGAAATTAATTCTTTAACTATGCTATTTACTTTAAATATTTTTAAAAATAGCATATTTTCTAAAATTTCTCTAATTTTTATTAAATATGCAACAAAACTACAACGAGAGTTAAACGCCTAATAACCGAAACGATACAAATCACGCCAACTATGTGATGAAACCCGTATTCAAAGAGGTCTCCAAGATCGTTGCTACGAACAGGTTTGAATGGAAGGAACCACGACCGGTTACCTATAAGAGGTAAGAACCTTGGTATGGTGATGACACCATAATCAACTATGGAAGGGTTGATTGATAAGTCATTGGTGAACACTACGGAAAATCCCGATAAGTTCAAATAGTTTTTCAAAGAAACAAAGAGAAATATTCTCATAATTTTCTGATTAATTATCTACTTCTTTTTACCTTCCCTAGACGCCCTTTTAATAGCTACACATTACAAAGAAAAGTTCCTAAAATAGCTAAAGAAGGCTAAAAATTTGGACTAAAAAACATAGAAACAATCAGCCTCCTTAGTTGGCTAATTACCATGCCTAATAAAAGGAAATTGAAAGTCAAAGGCCTAAACAAAATAAAGGCAACAATCAACCCCCTTATTTGACTAATTACACACACCTAAGAAAAGGAAAGTAAAAGTCAAAGGACTAAACTAATAAAAGAAAAGTAAATATACAATCAAGCCCTAGAGTATTCCTAAACATCCCAATTTAACTTGCTAAAATTAAGCTTAGTCTTGGCTGGATTCATCTAGAACTTGAATCACGCATTTGTTGGTCTGATTGTCATTTGTAATTCCCTCAGTGGGCCTCTATGTAATAGCTTGAGACCAAGTTACCTGAATCAGCCCAATAAGTGCATCTTTGAATTTCTTCGCGCGATCTCTCGTAACCGAACCAATGGGAACTTGAATTGGATCTGAATATGTCTCATCCCACATGCTCTTGCTTGTGGTACCAAAGTCCTCATCGTTCCCCTCCTCTTGAGAAGGATTTGTCCTCAAATCGTCACCTACATCAAAAGGACTTAGATCATAAACATAAAGGTGGCATTTACATCATACTCACCTGGCAAGTCTAACTTGTACGCATTATCATTGATCTTTTCAAGAATTTGAAAAGGACTGTCCCCTCTGGGCAACAACTTGGATTTCCTTTGTTTCGGAAACCGTTCCTTGCGTAAGTGCAACCACACCTAATCGTCGGGCTCGAAGACGAGCTTGTGGCACCCTTTGTTGGCTTGTTTAGCATATTGCTTGGTCTTTCGCTCGATGCCTTTCTTTTTCCATCTAAATTCACATGCACAGAAAAAGGTAATGATATTAAATCCAAAGGAGTTAAAGGATTAAAACCATAAATAATTTCAAACGGTGAAAATTGAGTACTAGAATGCACATATCGATTATAAGCAAACTCAATATGTGGTAAACATTCCTCCCAAGTTTTGATGTTCTTTTTAATGATAACCCGCAACAAGGTAGACAAAAGTCCTATTCACGACTTCTGTTTGACCATCGGTTTTAGCATGACAAGTAGTTAAAAACAATAACTTAGTCCCTAACTTTTCCCACAAAGTCTTCCAAAAGTAGCTTAAGAACTTGGCGTCCCTATCAGAAACAATTGTCCTAGGTATACCATGAAGTATCACAATTTCCCTAAAGAACATATCAGTAACATTAGAAGCATCATCTGTCTTATGGCATGGAATAAAATGTGCTATCTTAGAAAATCTATTCACGACCACAAATACTAAATCCCTTCCTCGTTTAGACCTAGTCAAACCTAAGACAAAATTCATTAAGATATCAGTCCAAGGTTCACTGGGTACTGGCAAATGGATGTATAAACCGTCAGGCTGCACTCTTGATTTAGCCTGCCTACAAGTTACACATCTACCACAAAGCCTCTCAATATCTCGTTTCATATGTGGCCAATAGAAATGTTCCTATAGCACCGCCAAAGCACCGCCAAAGTCTTCATCACTCCAAAATATCCCATCAATCCTCCCTTATGGGATTCTCTCACTAGCAAATCTCTTAATGAACAATTAGGCACACACAATTTATTCTCCCGAAACAAGTATCCCTCATGCCTAAAGTACTTACCACTAGTAAATCTTTTACAAGCTTGATACTCGGCACTAAAGTCACGGTCATCAGCATATAACTCCTTAATATGTTCAAAACCCAGCAGTTTAGCATCAAGAGTTAAGATTAAGGTATAACTGCGAGAAAATGCATCTGCAACGACATTTTCCTTACTTGCTTGTAGTGAATGACAGATGAAAATATCTCTATGAATTCCACCCAATGAGCATGCCTCTCGTTTTGCTTATGTTGGCCTTTCAAGTGTTTCAGGGACTCATGATCGGTGTGAATCACGAACTCCTTAGGCCATAGGTAGTGCTGGCATGTCTCTAACACCCGAATCAATGCATACAACTCTTTATCATAAGTTGGGTAATTAAGAGTTGCCCCATTAAGCTTCTCATTGAAATATGCTATTAGTCGCCCTTCTTGCATCAAAATGGCACCAATTCTAACTCCTGAAGCATCACATTCAGTCTCAAAAGTTTTGAAAAGATTTGGTAAAGATAATAATGGAGCATTAGTCAACTTTATCTTGATTAACTGGAATGCCTTTTCTTGCTCCTCTCCCCATCTAAACCCAACGTTCTTCTTGATCACTTCAATCAGTGGTGCGGCTATAGTACTAAAATCTTTCACAAACCGCCAGTAGAAACTAGCAAGTCCATGAAAACTCCATACATTACCCACACTAGTTGGACTTGGCCACTCCTGGATGGCTCGCATCTTTTCTTCATCAACCTGTATACCTTCAGCACTAACAACAAACACTATTACAGAATGTAGATACTACGAAGGTTTTTAACCATCATAGTAACATTTCTACGACAGTTCTCTAATCGTCGTGGAATCCAAAGTCGTGGAATCTTTTCAGATTCCACGACGGTTTTTTACCCGTCGTGGAATAGGTAAAATAGGGGCAAAAAATGGATATTTAGCAATATACCACGACGGTTGACCATAAACAAAACCGTCGTGGAAGTGCATCTAACACGATGGTTTTCATGGGAAACCATCGTGGTATGAGTACGTACCATGACGGTTTATAAACACCACCATCGTGGTATACCGACGTACCACGATAGTTTCTATAATCCACCGTCGTAGTAGGTTCACCTTACCAAGACGGTGACTCTATGCAAAGTTGAAACCGTCATGGTATATAGGCCTACCATGACAATTTCTATATGCCACCATTGTTGTAATAACCAAAAATTTATATGGACTCATGATTTCCTTGTACATAAGAAATTTAAGTTCGTACTATATGTTTTTGTAATGTTTCATAAAAATTGTGAGTATCAATGCGAAATTCATAATTTTATCAGTAAATGTTTGAGTTTCCATTTAATTAGCTATGAGACTCAATAAGCAGTTTGGTTAGCCAAGCATGTGACCTTTGAGCAAAAAGGAAAGAAAAAATTATATGATTTCATGTTGGTCAAAGTTTGACCAAAAAAGTCAAAGTTGACCGAAAAAGTCAAAGGTTGACCAGAAAGGTCAAATAGATGAAGGTACTGATATATGATAAGTAGTATGGGAAATATACTGTGAAAACCGTCTTTACGAACAGGATAGCATGAATAAGATTTAAAACCGCCATGGAAAAATCAAGCACATCAAGTAGGATATTAAAGGCAAAAAGGCTTCAAGAAATAAGAAAAATTTTATACAGTTCATTTTTACAAGATAAATTTTGGACTGCCATACAGTGTAAAATACTATTATTAGTTAATTGCAGTATTGGAAATATATGTATTAGCATAAAAACGGAGTGCATATTAAGAGACAAGTCAAACAAGGCCTTAAGATGACATCACCTCCCCTTAGATTTATGACATCATTTCTTGATTAAACAAAATTGGAAAAAAAATTTGTGGATGGCTCTAGAACCATGTGGCCGGCCACCTAAGGGGATTTTTTGGAAATTATTGTTTCTTCAAGGACTTTTTAGAAAATATTTGTGCTTCAAGGGTTTCTAAGCAAAGTTTGGATTAAAAATAAATCCAAAAAATAAATTATTTTTCACCTATAAATAGGTGCAAGGGGGGACGGATTTTTGCTTCAAAAAAATTGGAAAACTCCCCAAAACCATGTTTAAAAATTTCTTCACCCATTCCCTCTAAAATCCGAATCCAAGGAACCCAAAAAGGAAGGAAAAAAAAGTGGAGCAAGGGAATTGGTGTTGGGGTGGTCGGATTTTGAGCTAAGAACCACAAACAAAGGTTGAAAAAAATTTTAGAACCCCATTTGGAGGGGAATGCCGGTTGTGGACGTGCTAAGGAAAAGGGGAAAAGTTGAGCCAACGTCTTGAATTGAGTAAGGTAAGCCTATTTGGATTCTAGGCTTTTCAATTCAAGTTTCAATTTGGGATTTAAGTGTATTTCAAGCCTTGGTTTGTAAAAGCTTAAGCTCAATTTAATTTTCATGTCCTAGTTTAGAAATTTCAGGGCTGTGCTTGATATTGGTGCTTAGGTGGTTTTAAATTTCAAAGTATGCATGCTTATGTGATTGGTTGCATGAAAATTAGGGTTTGCATCGTTATATGTCCCCAAATGCTTAAGTATGTTGAATGTGAATATATGATTATGTGAATGATGGGATGGTACGTTAGAAAAATCTGCATGTGTGATCTTAGGCTCCCGCGGTAGCTGGTTTAGTTAGATTATGCGATTAGGACGTAAAACCAACCTAAAATAAGAAAACTGCCAGTTCGGGTACAAACTAGCCTGTTTTCTGAAAAGCTGGTTTTGAGACCCTTCGAGGCCGAATTTGAGAAAACTTAAAACATGAAAGTTGTAGAGAAGGGTTTTTCCTAGTGGGTAACATGGACCATTTTGCAAAATAAGGCTCCAACGGCCACGGTTTTTATAAAAATCCGAGCCTGACTGTGCCCAGACTTCATGCACGGCCAGGTGGGTTCAACAGGAGATAAGAGTAGGGTAGAGTCCGAACTGATTTTTGAGTAAAACATAAAAGTTGTAACATTTTTCAAGATCTAAAACTTTTATGAAGAAAACTTTTTCATATTCGACCTAGGTTTTCAAATACAATTAGATTTCTAAAACTGTACAGAAAACAGGAAATTCCTGCTCAGGATTTTCTAAAACAGTGCAGGAAAATGATATTCCTGCACATACACTGATGATTTAACTGTGGAAAGCTGTTCCAAGGGCAGTTTCAACACTTAATGATTTTACAAATCTTACTCAATAATTATAATTTTTCATAAGTTGAACAAAGGATTTTTGTATTAAAAGGACATAAAATGTTAAGTTTTTCCCAAAGAAAAGCCAAAATAAATTTTGGACCCAAGATATGGAGACTAGATGATGACCAACGGTAATCTGGAAGGATATCTAAGTTATTGGATTGGGCCAAAGCCCGGGGTTACCCAATGTAGCCCAACAAGATACCAAGTTTAAAATGGGCTAAGACCTAGTGTTACTTGTTGTAACCAAGTAAGATATCATATGTGGGGGACATATAACTAAGGTTATGCATGAATGTTGGTTAGATCCCCCAACATTTTTAATCCTTACCTATGTCCTTTATTATAGCAGGAGATAACTTGCTGTTGTGTCCAAACTTGAAGCGACACATTAGCGGACATAGTAGACGAAGTAAGTACAAACCTCACCTGCCGTATGGAAAATAGTAAGCTATTTTCAAGTATATAACATTATTCCATTTTATGCTACGTTATGCCAAGTTATGCTATGTCATACCATGTTATACTATATCATTCCATGTTATGATACGATAAGCATGTTATGTTATGATAAGCCATGTAAAGACATGTTAAGCTATGTTAAGCCATGTTAAGTCATGTTAAGCCATGATATATCAAGTTATGCCATGAATTTCTGATTATGCCATGTCTAGTCTCATGTGCACCATGACTAATAAGATCACAATTAAAGATTCTTAGTCTTGGAATATACAAGACTAAGATTAAATCAAGACAAGTAAGGTGTCGTACTAACCTCCCGACAGATCGTGGAGGATATATGTTTCAAGTTTAAGTTTATGATTATCAACGTCTCGTTGATGCGTGAGGGTATAATGATAATTAACCTTCCGTTGATACGTGAAGGGTTATGTTTATGTTTTCCAGAATTGTTAAGGGCCTTGCAAACCCTAACGTTCTGAGGATTACGCGCTTTTGGTACGTACACAAGGGCCCCATATGTTAAGCAAGATAATAAGTTCAAGTCAATAATTGGTCATAAAAGATTCAAAATTGATTCATGCATAAGTTGCGCGATATTTGCTACGTTTTGTGAGAACTATGTTTGTACTTGCTGAGCGAAAGCTCATCAGTATATTCCATACTGTAGGTAAGAGGCTTGCAGCTTAATTGGTGGGTCAGGTGGACGATACGGTGGATGAATGGCAGTGTGGGATACCACTACGTAAATTTTTCCGCAAGTTCTGTTAAGATTATATATATATATATATATATATATATTTAAAGTAAGTTACGTTGTACATAAATATGAGGATTTAAAGACTCAAACAGGTTGTAAGAATTATGTATGTTTTTCATCCCAGTATGTAAGCATGATAAGTTTACCATATGAGCAACCCTATTTTTATATGTAAGTTAAAAAAAATGTATTCTCAATTTTCCAAGTAGGTTTAAGTAGTTATATGTAAGTTCAAGTATGTATGGTAACAGCCCTACGTAGGTTGGGGCGTTACAATTATGGTAGGTGACGTACCACGACAGTGGCTCCATAAAAACCATCATGGTATATGTCGTACCACGACGGTTTTTAAAATAACCATCGTGGTAGACGTACTTCCACAACGGTTTCTGTTGAAAACCGTCGTGGTAGGTTGTCACGTAAACAAACAAAAAAAACTAATTCGTTCAATTGAATACCAGTTCATTCATTCATAACAAGAAAAAATTACACATCCAAGAATAAAATAATAACAAAACTGATATGACAAATAAAATATCACAATGTACAACAATAATTAATATAACGGCTATACAAAATTTAACTTCATGCTTTGCTTTGCGTCAATATTGTATGAAGCACATGACATATGTAGTCCACTCTTGCCTAACCAAATTCAATTCAGCTTCAGTATAAGAAGTCTTGTTTTGAAGTACGGTAACTCCATCGACGGTCAACGTTATTTCTCGCATGAACCCCAATACAAAATAGCCGCACTGCACAATTGCTTGTTGTATAGGACATCGAGCAGTCTGAATCAACGTCTGGCAGTTGTGTCGCTTTGTTATTCCTCGTCCCACCAGTAATTTCCAACCGTTTAGTGCCCTAACAATTTAGCAAATATCAATATACCCGGGACAACAATTATGGAATGTCAAATCATTAATATAAACATCAAATAATACTTACAACGTAATTAACTATTGAAAATTTTGCACCCGGATCATTTTCAAGAGAATTAAAATAGAGGACCGAGTCATCCCACGGATTAATAACAGCCAATATCTAATGGTGGCCGCTGTTATATGGCATGAGAACAAGCCTTCCCCTTGGTGTATTTGTTATGATCCGGATGATATTGTCGGCTCTCTCTCGAATGTAGGTTATGCGATCTACATTCTGTTGAACTGGCGAGACAAGGAATGGAGAAATAAACTCGAAACGCTGATCCATTCCTGCTCTTGCACAACAATCCGATAAGTAGCTATAAATATTAATTCAAACTTGTTACGCAAAATCAACATATATATCTATCTTTCAAGCTAATTGGAATAATAAGTATTGTTTAAGAAAAAAACTATTACCTGATGTAAACCATTATACTGCTTGCACTGATTTCTTTAAAGGTTATGGAATGGTATACTTCTTCATACCCAATATATATGGGCATGTCATCGCCATTGACGGACTGTTGTTGTGGGCACGTAATCTGGGTACCGTAATTCAAGGAACTTTGTGCGTAATAAGCCAGCGGTCTCATTTCAATGGGAATTTCACTAAAGTCAAACGTAGGTACTTCTTCTTCCATTTGTTGTTGTACCTCCAGTTGTGACTGTAGTTTCTTCCTCCCAGCTCTCTTATTTACTCGTTTGCTTCCCTTTGCAGTAGGATCGGGAGCTTGACTGGACCTCGACTGACCTAGCTTAAACTAGTTTGAAGGATGACTAATTTGTTTGGCCAAGCAACAAACCCCCCGATAGCCTCTTCAATATATGTGGCTTCATCCGTCGGAATCGGAAGGAGTGCACGTTTTAATTTTGGAACACTAATTGTCACTCGCACATTCCCCTCGCCTAAAGGAATCCCATGGACTGTGTCAGTTGGAACACAGTTCATATATGCCCTGCCTATTGCAACCAGAACATCTCCACCATTAATTAAATCAGTAAGGAAAAGCTGACATTCCTTACCTGCATTAGGCATGGGTTACTGATCCGACGTGTCGGCTTCTTTCTCATTAAGGGTGCAACTAGCCTTGAAACTGTTGTGCTGATCAACAGTAGGTGCAATTGCCTCCTCGGCCATCATCTCATGGTTGATACCGTGCTTCGCATAAAGTTCCTGTACCGTTCTTTCCAATGCAGCCAGCTGTCGTTTCATATAAGAGACTTCAGGATTCTCCCTTGAAATATTCACGGCATTGAAGTATTACACCTGCTTTATAAATTTTGATTGCCCACGAAGACGACCAGAATGCTCGACATTGTCTAAAGACCTGGTCAAAATGTCCTCTATACCCACGGATTCAAAGCTTCCTTGTGTCTCTTGTTATGTTAATTCGTCCTATAACAATTACACAATATGTTATTGATCCCGTAAACATAATGGAGACAATCTTACTCTATATTTGAAATAGGATCCGTAGACTTACTATTGTTTCGCCAATAATTTTAATCGATAGATTCTTGTACTCTCCATCGGGTTTGATCCGCGTGTCCTGCCAAATAAAATATCGGGCATCATATTACCCCATCTTTTTGAACTGTAATTTAGTAATTAAAGTTAGTAAACATAAATAAAATAGGTAATGTCAATAAATTTAAATAAACTTGAAGCTTTTTGCCCAATTAATTAACGTACGATTTCCTGATCATGTTTCCTATATCCGTCTCGGCCTGTGGTAGATCCATATTTGCTCATTTTCCTTATCTCACTTCCTTGTTGGGATAGCCTCTTGAAATCTGCCATCCGTCGATAGGTAATAAACCTTTCCCAATCGTGCTGGCTAATGGTTGGGTAATTTTGAACCATTTTAGCCAGTCGTTGTCAAACAGTTTCTTCATCAATATGATTCCTAACAAAGGCTTGGTAAAGATCATATCTAAAACATTTAGCTGACTCCCTACAGGACTTCAAAACTTGTTTTTTGTTCGATTCGTCAACAATGAATGAAGTTACAACTTCCAACTACACTCGTTCTTTCCTCGGTTCTAATCAACAATTCTAAAGTTAGCAATCCAAATTGGAATGTGCACCCGAGCAAGCACTCCAATCCAACTCTATAATTCATCACCTTCCTTGCATATTGGTTGCCCTTTCGAGTTAAATGAAACTTGAATTCATTCTCCCCTCATCCTAACAATGTCTACTCTTTTAAGGAGAGTT